>JAMPIV010022517.1:295000-424779 GCA_024509875.1 Oreohelix idahoensis | reverse complement strand
GGTAACTTTAGAGCTGGGTCGGCTAAGGATAGCCGCCAGTGTCCCGGGTCGACGAAAACTTCTTCAAAATGATCTCGCCGGGCTTGAACCTTGGGATCACCCGATCGCACAGTTGCAGTGTGGTAAACCATTTCACCAGCGCGGCTCCCACTTAATAATGAACAATAAAGAAATAAAACAAGTAAACGACATGCATGTAACCCAGGCAGATATTTTATGAAAGAAGGCGAACCGGCAAGTGAATTACCAAAGACCTAATTCAATCAACTACCAAATGACACCATATGTGAAATCCCTAACACCTCTCCAAGGAAGCTAAACAATGAATGGACAGTACAATTTTCCTATCCACACTGTGCAATCAAAGTCGAACGCGGATTTAAAAAAACAAAACAAAAAACAATAAAAAACACTAACACACGTGAACGGAACATTCAAAGCTTGTTTCACCAAATGGCGACCAACAAACAATATAAAGAACGCGTCAAATCAGAAAGAAGAGCAAAGTGAACTATATCCTGCGTGGGGTAAACACATAAACAACAACGAAATGAAATGGTATGAACCATACTGGTCAGAATGAGAACTGAGAAAACAGTAACCAACAGTCACCCCTGCGCACAAAATGGCTGGATCCTCAAGATGTAAGAACTGAAGTTTTCAGGAAGTAAGGATGCACCATCGTGCAGACGACAAGAAACGCCAAGACCACCACTAAAACCACCCTCGGCGCTCAAATGCTTGAATGGTAATATAAACGAAGAAAAATAACATACTATGACGGACACTCAGGCAGTGATAGTCACCGTTTGGTACCTCGTGATATTGATGGTGCACAGTCGTCACTTACACAACGGCATCTGGAATTAAGTTTCTGGTGGAGAGTAATCCGCAGATCACCACTGTAAAAGCTGTTTTTTTTTTTTTTCATTTTTTTCAACCCCCTCGTAAAAAAAACAGCAAATTAAGGCATGACGTATGATATTTTGACGTTGAGCATGAGACCGGCAACCCTCTCATGTTAAAAAAAAATACAGCAGAAAACACTATTAAGATTTCGGGCTTTGATGAAAGCTTCCTTTAATGTACAAAAGATTTTTGAAAATTATAGTTTATGAATAATTCAATTTAAAGCCGCATATAAACTTTAAAGACAATGTTAGTGCTCTGAAATGATTTTTAAAAAAAATATAAAATGGGAAACTAGGAAAAAATCAATGGTCTACGCTAGTGGCCCCTAGATGTATAAAGAGTTACGCGAACTATGTCAAATCGAAAACGAGGTTGAACGACGTAGACGACGCCATTTTTGGCTGGACAATACCAGGGCTAGTAGCGAGAATAAGCATCGAGTAAGATTTTTTTTTTTTTTAAATTAATGAAGAAAAATATCCCGTTCAACCTCTGATGGGTTATAATTAGGATATATATTGTTTTCAATTCCAAATAATATGAACAGCTGCAGATATGAGAAAGTGGCAAATATATAAATTAAAAAAATAATATGGTATGAAATCAGTTTTACAAGTAAACGTACACAATGAGACACGGGGACGTTTCGGTTTTACCCTTCGTCAGCCACAGTTACGAACGGGTGACAAGGACAAGAACTACATAAAGTACTTACAAAGGTCTATGATGATGAGGAAAACGTCAAATGAGCGATACAAGCAGATGAAACCACGGTGATGAGCGAAACGATAACAGTAATAATGCAAGAAAATCGTGAAACCAGAAAGACATGTCGCATCACATTCGTCAAATCGTTGTAAATAGGGACAATCACAATTATGCTAATACGTTAAATAAATAAACAAAAACAAAACAAACAAACAAACAAAATCAAGAAGAAACTCTGAACAAGAATAATATTAAAATGGAGGGGTGTAAAGGCCTGGTGGTTCCAGTTATATAACTGACTTTAACAGATATTTAATTGACTTTCATCTGTTAAAAGTCATATGCATTGTAAGAATAGCATCATATATATATATATATATATATATATATAATATATATATATATATATATATATATATATATAAATATATATATATATATATATAATTTTAAATTATATATAATTTTATAATTATATAATTTTAAATATATAAATTATATAATAAAAAATTATATAATATAATTTTATATTTTTATTATTTTATTAATATTTATTAATTATAGTAACATTATAATAAAATTATATAATATTATTATATAATAAATAAAAAGTTATTATTTTATATATATATATATATATATAATATATTATATATATATATATATATATATATATATATATATATATATATATATATATAAGTATTATATATTCTTCTTCCATTCTTAGCCGCTGACCGACAAAGCAGTCCGTGGCCAATACGCCTAATGGCGCCTTAGGGCAACAAGAAATTAACTGTTGTTCCGTTACGCCTAGTGGGTTTATTGGTACAACAAAAAAATTGTTGTTTCCGTAATCAGAGTGACTGGCAAGCGGGTGATCAGCCCGCTGTGTGTGTGTTAGTCTATATATATATATATATATATAATATATATATATAAATATATATATAAATATATATATATATATTTATATTCCATAATTATTATAAATTAATATAAAATATATAATTATAAAATTATAATAAAATCTCCGGTCCAAAATATGTAATTAGATTTTGTTAAAACTATCTGTACATTGTCACATTTTTAATGAAAACCAAAACTGATATGATCATCTGGATCTAGTAAAACTGTCAGTGTCACACAACAGTCATTCACCAGTTTCCACATTTCAAACTAGGTAAATAGTTTCAATTCGAAGGGAGTATGTTTTGCTAAGTGTTGCAATTCTAACGGAATATTTGTTGCCAAATAGTGGAATTCTGACGGAATAATAAAATTTAACGGAGTATGTGTTAAAAATTCACGCTACTTATTCTATTCAACAAACCGAGTAAGTAAACTATTTTTTCTTTTTGTTTTTTTAGTTGAAAGATACAAAGAATAGTACAAATATGTGCTACTGTATTTGTATCTGCTTTACATAAATTTTGTTGATTTTGAAAAGGCTTTTGACAGCATACATAGGGACAGTTTATGGAAAATACTGAGGGCTTATGGAATTCCAAGCTGCATAGTGTCAATCATAAAAAGCCTCTATGCCAACTTTACGTGTAGTGTTGGGCAGAGCAACCTAACCTTCGAGGTGAAGACAGAAGTACGACAGGGATGCCCCTTATCAACCACTCTATTTTTAACAGTCATAGACTGGGTGATGCGCCAGACAACAAAGGGCAGTCCAAGAGGAATAAGATGGACTACATTTTCAACATTGGAAGATCTGGAATATGCAGATGACATTGCACTGCTGGCACATTCACATCAACACATCCAGGAAAAAACGGATAGACTTAATAAATTTAGCCAGCAGGTGGGCTTGAACATCAATTTAAAGAAGTCTGAGGTCATGACGCTCAATGTGAGCAACCCTGAGCCCATATCAGTAAGGAATCAGCAACTGGTACAGACAGATACCTTCACATACCTAGGAAGCATAGTAACACCAGACGGTGGGGGCAGGCAAAGACATCAACATCAGAATGAATAAGGCAAGAACAGCCTTCTTTAGCCTAAATAACATCTGGAAGTCCTCCCAATACAGCACAAGCACAAAATTAAGATTATACCAGAGTTGCGAGCTTTCTGTGCTTCTCTATGGTGCGGAATGCTGGAGAGTCACAGAGAAGGAAATGTCAAAATTGTCCTCTTTTCACACAACATGCCTAAGAAAAATTCACCGAATCTTTTGGCCGAATACCATCACCCACCAAGATCTGCTTACTCGTAGCAAGCAAGAGGACATGCATACCATCATAGCTGGCAGACGCTGGAGCTGGGTTGGTCATGTCCTCAGAAGAGACCCCGATGCCATCACAAGAACAGCTATGCTTTGGACCCCTGAAGGAAAGCGAAAGAGAGGCCGACCAAAAACGACTTGGCGGAGGACTGTGGAGGCTGAGATGCAAAGAATGAACCAGAGTTGGGGCACTGTACGAAGGATGGTCACCGACCGTGCAAAGTGGAATCAATTTGTTGTTGCCCTACAAGACGCCACTAGGCGTGATGGCCACTGACTGCTTTGACGGTCGGTGGTTAAGGATCGAAGAAGAAGAAGTATTTGCATCTAATTTTTACGGGTACAGCCGAAAATGGCGACCAAATTTTAGTTCACTTAACTATCTATACATCAAGGGCTCTAGTCTACGCAAGTGATCTCAACCATGGTCGGCACCAACTAGGGTTTCTGGTTCGGGAATTCCCTGGAATTTTAAACAATTTTGATCAGTCCGAGTCCCGGCAAAAATGGACGGGACCCGGATAAATTTTGAAAATTATTTTTATTAATAGAAATCGTATAATTAAAAAGATTTCTGCAACACGCATCTTATTTACGCTTTTATTTTGTTTGGCGCATTGATAAATTATGTTACAACAAGAAACTTTTCGCTGTTAATGGACGCAGTTCGGGCACAAACGTGTACTCAATATTTTCCGATCTTTCTCTGTTTTCAAATTCTAATCGGAAAAAAAAAGAAATATTTAAGTTCTGAATAACTATTTAGCCGAAGAAATATATATAGCTTCTAAAAAATAAAAATAAAAGAACTACGAAAGAAGAAAATTGTTACCCTACTTATGTCCGTCAAAATCTAGAGATTATAAAAAGAGAATAAATTATCAGTCTGTTCAAAAAAAAACTTTATAACACATAAGGAAGGGAAACCCGAGGCCTGTAAACAGTAAATAAATATTAGACAAACATAAAGGTATGTTTTTAGGCACTCGTAAGAAATAAAGAACACTAGACAACAGAAAACCAACGGGCTGATCACCCGTTTGCCAGTCACTTCGATTACGGAAACAACAGCAAATGGATTGATTTGCCGTTGCCCTAAAGACGCCAATAGGCGTGATGGGAAACAATGACAAAGAAAACCTATCTGCTGTTGCCCTAAGACGCCACTAGGCGTAATGGCCACTGACTGCTTTGACGGTCGGTGGCTAAGGACGGAAGAAGAAGAAGACAACAGAAAAACAACAGACGAGAGTGGCATACCCAGGACTCAAACCCAGGACCTTCAGTGCGACAACCCCGCCTAGCTATGCAAGCGAATCACACTATCCTCCCTGCCATCTAGTCATTACCAAAAATGATGCTTCGATGACGGGTCATTAGTGCGACCCGCAAGACATAACACCGGAAATTTACCATGGGCAGTCCAGCCTATTAATTAATTAATAAATCAATTAATTAATGAATTTAAAAAAAACTACTTTGTTCCTTCGCAGAAGAGTTAATGAACACATTATTCGGCGACATCTCTTCATCGACAACGAAAAGAAACGACGATAAAGAACAAAAGAAAATGATGATTGTTTGCCAAATAAATCAGCTAAACATGGAATGAATGAAATGAATCTAAGTAATCAGAAAACACACGTTGTTGAGGATTGTGTCTGCAGCATGGCGCATTCCTCAAATTTTTATATCTCCGCGACTGATGTCGATGATTGTTTCATGCTTACAGACATTTGGATTTGTGCTCGATCCGAATGGCTGTATCATGGAACACCTCAAACGAATAGAGATATATCTCATCGACCGATGTCGATGATTGTTGCATGTGTGCAAGCATTTGAGTTTGGCCAACTCGGATTGCTGCACCGTGGAACATCGCAATTGAATATATATTAACGACGTAGTATGCATATCACTATGCATGACGCGTATGTCTTTATAACGACTCGACGTGTGGGCTTCGGCCCCAACGGCAGCGTATGGCATGTGTGGCCATTGCCACTATATAATTCGACTTGTGGGTTTTGACCCGTACGGCAGTGTGTTTCAGAAGTGTGGCCATTGCCACTTATATTGCGTGGTACAACCACTTATTTATGGATGTGTGGCTGGGAAGCCATTTGAGCAGTGTATTTCTTGAACCAAACGTAAGTCGTCGTATGAATAACGCAGTTTGCATAATTATGGCAGATTAGCCTGGCGTGGTATGCCAAAGGAACATTATGTTACTAGCAATAGTGTAAGACTAGTATAGATGGATATTGTACAGCTAGCGGCAAGCGTAAGCCTAGTGTAACGGATATTAAACGACTAGCAGTAGACGTAAGCCTAGCATAATAAGTGTATTGCAGAACTAGCAGGATAGTTAAGTCTAGTTAGCCTCTGAATTTATGCCAAAGGACATTGGCCGTTAAAAGGAACTGACCTCTAACCAGAACTCTAGATAGAGATTGTGAACATGTGCTTATGAACTAATGAGAACTCTTACAGATCGTACATGAATGTGATGTGACTTTTGTTCCCATGTAGTTGGTGTCTGCTCATGGTATGAAATTACTAATTAAATATTTTGAGTCGTCAAAATCACAGTCTTATCAACTGTCGTATTCGGAGTTGAGTTAAATGCTATTTATCTTCAACTGATCATGACCAGTGATGATTAATGTCTTAACACGCTGCATCTCACACTGCCAATATAATCAATAAGACAAGAGACTAATACAGGTCAGTCAAGGGTCGAATATTTAATATGAAACATGTTCAGCACAGAATGTATCACAAGGGTTAAAGCAGACATTATCGATACCAACGGACAGTATTACGGAATCCTACAAAAGTGATAAGAACCCGAGGGACTTTGACTATAAACTGAATACGCATATAATAACTTGGTCATCCACAAATACTAGAAGTCATCGAAGCACCCAGAATATACTGGGGTCCCGGAAGAGCAAATGATTATATCTACGCGACTGATGTCGATGATTGTTTCATGCTTACAGACATTTGGATTTGTGCTCGATCCGAATGGCTGTATCATGGAACACCTCAAACGAATAGAGATATATCTCATCGACCGATGTCGATGATTGTTGCATGTGTGCAAGCATTTGAGTTTGGCCAACTCGGATTGCTGCACCGGGGAACATCGCAATTGGATATATATTAACGACGTAGTATGCATATCACTATGCATGACGCGTATGTCTTTATAACGTCACTCGACGTGTGGGCTTCGGCCCCAACGGCAGCGTATGGCATGTGTGGCCATTGCCACTATATAATTCGACTTGTGGGTTTTGACCCGTACGGCAGTGTGTTTCAGAAGTGTGGCCATTGCCACTTATATTGCGTGGTACAACCACTTATTTATGGATGTGTGGCTGGGAAGCCATTTGAGCAGTGTATTTCTTGAACCAAACGTAAGTCGTCGTATGAATAACGCAGTTTGCATAATTATGGCAGATTAGCCTGGCGTGGTATGCCAAAGGAACATTATGTTACTAGCAATAGTGTAAGACTAGTATAGATGGATATTGTACAGCTAGCGGCAAGCGTAAGCCTAGTGTAACGGATATTAAACGACTAGCAGTAGACGTAAGCCTAGCATAATAAGTGTATTGCAGAACTAGCAGGATAGTTAAGTCTAGTTAGCCTCTGAATTTATGCCAAAGGACATTGGCCGTTAAAAGGAACTGACCTCTAACCAGAACTCTAGATAGAGATTGTGAACATGTGCTTATGAACTAATGAGAACTCTTACAGATCGTACATGAATGTGATGTGACTTTTGTTCCCATGTAGTTGGTGTCTGCTCATGGTATGAAATTACTAATTAAATATTTTGAGTCGTCAAAATCACAGTCTTATCAACTGTCGTATTCGGAGTTGAGTTAAATGCTATTTATCTTCAACTGATCATGACCAGTGATGATTAATGTCTTAACACGCTGCATCTCACACTGCCAATATAATCAATAAGACAAGAGACTAATACAGGTCAGTCAAGGGTCGAATATTTAATATGAAACATGTTCAGCACAGAATGTATCACAAGGGTTAAAGCAGACATTATCGATACCAACGGACAGTATTACGGAATCCTACAAAAGTGATAAGAACCCGAGGGACTTTGACTCTATAAACTGAATACGCATATAATAACTTGGTCATCCACAAATACTAGAAGTCATCGAAGCACCCAGAATATACTGGGGTCCCGGAAGAGCCCGTAACATACTGGTGTCAGAAAGTGTCTGGATTTCGTGAATACTGGATTCCCCCCCCCCCCTTTTCAAGTATCGAAGAAAGTTAAACTGATGATGAACGTTTTAAATGCAAAATCATTCATTCAATCCTAACCGGCAACTGAAATGCGCAGGACAGAAAGTGACGTCACTACATCGATGCCGTCAACGTTAGCAGACAACATTGCCTGAGAGAATCCGAATTTTCTTCCACCAAAGAGACTGATTCACGCAGATAGAACGGTAATCTTCCACTCGAGAACCTGAACCATTGGAGAATGTATCTCTTCATCAAATTCATCTGAGGCTGCGACGCAGATCGATTGAAGAAACTACGTTCGAAGACCGAAGCAATACTTTCAAACGGTTACCCTGCTGCGAAGGTCAAGGTCTACCATCAATGGACCTCAGCTGTTGAAGACACTTGGATTAGAATTACATGCATTCATGTATTTCTCAGAGGGACAACTAAACAGATAAGTTCTTGATTTTACTAGGGCGCTTGAACATTATCATATTGTCCTTGCATTAGCTTTGGTCTACAGTTCATCATCACGTTACTTACTTTTTACTATCATCTGTGTTTCCCCATTCATGTTTTTTCGTATATTCGTATATTCGTATTGTTTAATATTGACTGGAATTTTCCCAGGAAAGCTTCAGTGAATGTTAACTTCTATTAGATTTGCATGCTTATATTCGCCGACTGAGGATCTGACTGATTATATTTTTTTCTTTGGAGTCAGGATATAAATGTTTCTTCAGTTCGCAATATAACCATATTTTGTGTACTTAGCAGTTGCGTCAAGTGAGTTACGTCCTCTTTATTTACATAACCTACTTTCAGTACTGTTGACAACTGTTGTCGTGTGTGATCTAAAACTTCTTTGTCTACACGTTCGTTTAAGACGACTTGTCTTGTTATATTTTTGTGTGATGTAAATTCTTTTCTTTCTTTTAACTGATTACTGAGTATAAGTCTCCTTTATTTACTTTATAAGTGTAAAGTGTTGTCGTATAATAGCAAAAAAATTTCCTTGTAACTCATTTAATTGTTTTCACTGTCTTTGTCAAATGTTCTCCGAACTTGTTTGTTATTGATTAATATATTCATGTACATATTATAGTGAGTTCTATAATCCTAGTGTATATTATAGACTATTGAAGGTACTCAGAAACCTATTATCATGTCTACACTACAGGAATTCATTGATATTGGAAAAAGTTATGGAAAATCAGGGGCGGAACTACAAAGTTTTGCAGATACGAAATATGATGAATATTTATCGCGGCTGGAAAGAATGGAACAGCGCGAAATGACTAAACGAGCTGATGAACTTAGGAGGTTTGAATTAACCCAAGAGAGGGAATTGAAGGAAAAAGAATTAGCTCAACAAGAAAAAGACAGAGAGCAGAAAGATAAAGAATTAGCTCAACAAGAGAAAGACAGAGAATTTGAGAAAGATAAAATGGCTCAACGTGATAAAGAAATGGAATTAAGAAGAATGGAACTTATGCAACTGGATCAAACCCATAAAAAATGCCATGGAAATGGAAACATTAAAACTTCATGCAGAAAAAAGAAAAAGCTTTAGAATTAGCTAAAGTGCAGTCTTTGAAACAGACTAAGACTGCGGCTGCTACAAATATTTTTTATCCTAAGTTAAAAATGCCACATTTTGACCAAACTCGCGATTGTGTTGACTCTTTCATATCTAGATTCATCATCAAGGTCACAGCTCTGAACATACCCAAGGAAAGATGGAGCAGTCTTTTACTTGATTTTTTGACTGGTGACTCACTCAAATGTTTCATGAGTCTTGATGAAAAGAGCAGAAGCGATTTCGATGTCGTAAAAGAGGTATTACTAAGACGTTTCCAGTTAACTGAGTCTGGATTCAGAGATCGCTTTCATGCTGCTAAACCAAGCAAGGATGCAGATTTTGGTGAATTCATTGCATCTATTAAACATTTCCTTAGCAGATGGATTGATCTATCTGGTATAAATAAAACATATGAAGGTGTTATAGATCTCATGCTGCGAGATAAAGTTTTATCCGCATGCAGCACTGAATTAGAAGCATTTTTACAGGAAAGACATCCTAATTCTATAGATGAGTATGAAAAACTCGGAAGACAGTATCAAACCGCACATCAGAATAAAGATCTTCATAGATCGACTATTCGAGATCCTATGCCTGTGTGCGCTGCACAACATGATCACAGACCTCGATCGAAGAGCTTTGATGGACGTTGTCGTTCAGATTATTATCAATCCGACAGAGGTTTTTATAACTTCCGTCGTCATCGCTCTCCTTCGAATTCATATCGACGAGGTTATAGAGGATATTCACCTCATGATCGTGGGTATCACAGAGGCAGGGATTATGATGGTTCACATCAAAAAGGATACTATAAACAGAGATCATCTTATGGTAGAGATGCCAGGAAAGATGACTCTACTGATTTTTATTATAGCAATAAAAAGTCAGTTAATAATAACAAAGGTAATGCCAGATCTCCGTCGAGAGACAAAAAATAAACAGAGACATGCAAATAGTTGCAGTGTTAAAAAGGAAAAAGGTAATGATGATAATGATCATGCGAACGCATGTATGGTAATGAATGATACATGTTATGAGTGTCAGTCGAAAAACAGATTAAAGTCTACAATTACACTTGATTGTGGTCATTGTATGCCAACAATGTCGGCATGTGTAAATGTCGGTTATCTTACATTTCATCCCGGAATATTAGATGGTAAGGTAGTGAGAGTTCTGCGTGACACGGGGTCTTCAACGATAGGCATTAAGCACTCGCTTATCGAGCCCTCTGCTTTTACAGGCAAATCAGTTAAGTGTGTCACATTTGGTGGGAATATAGAAACATTCCCTGTGGCACGAGTATACATTGATACTCCTTTTTACACAGGCACTGTCTATGCCTGCGGCTTGAGAGCACCCATAACTGAAATTATAATAGGAAACATACCAGGAGTTAAAGATTGCACTCCTGAGGAGATTGCAATGTGGGTTGAATCTCACCCACAGGTGGCAAATGCTGTTGTAACGAGAGCACAACAGTTAGCTACGGACATGGCTACACCACCTCCTCCTATAATGGATACAATTATGTCTCAAGTTGGCACTGTTTCACCTTCTGTTTTTGCAGAAAAACAGAAGAGTGACCCAACTTTACAAGGATTGTTTAGCCGAGCAGAACAAAAAAACTATTAAATACACAAGAGAGGGGCTAAACAATGGTTCAAGATAAAGAAATCAATACTCACTAGATATTATGATGATGGCAAAACAATTATACATCAAGTGATAGTACCTAAAGAATACAGACCATTGGTCCTACAAACAGGTCATGACTCCCCTATGGCAGGGCATATGGGGATCAAAAGAACATTGTTTCGTGTTACGTCACAATTTTATTGGCCTGGGGTTAATAAAGATACAAAGTTATACTGCAAATCATGTACAACATGCCAAGGTATAGCACGTAAGGGCAGGTTCCATACGGCACCCTTACAGATTACAGACGTGCCTGAGAGACCTTTCAAAAAGATTGCAGTAGATATAGTGGGTCCGTTATCAATTGTTTCAAATAATGGATTTCGTTATATTTTAACTTGCGTAGATCTTTGCACGCGTTGGCCAGAGGCCATACCGTTGAAAACCATCACAACTGCATCCGTGTCTGATGCATTATTTTCGATATTTTGTCGAATCGGTTTTCCGGAGGATATATTGTCAGATCAAGGATCACAATTTACTTCCAACATTATGAGGGATTTAGAATCCATGCTATCTGTTCACCACTCGTTTTGTAGTGCGTATAGGCCTCAATCAAACGGTGTGTGCGAGCGCTACAATAGCACTCTAAAACAGATGTTATCTAAGATAACTGAAGAATGCCCTCGTGAATGGGATCGGCTTCTGCCGGCGGCCCTCTTCGCTTTTCGTGAAGTGCCTCACGAGAGCACGGGATGGTCTCCGTTCGAATTGGTTTATGGTTCGAATCCTCGCGGACCAATGATGATACTCAAAGATTTGTTGATTGGAGCGTCAATTGATACAGCCACTCGAAACAGCTACGAGTTAGTGATTGATCTCCGACAACGAATCATCGATGCGTGCACGTATGCATCCCAGAGTATTAAAAAATCAGCCACTCAACGATCAAGATTATTACATAATCAAAAGAGAATATTAAGATCATTCAAACCAGGGGAAAAAGTTTGGTTGTTGCTACCTCATAACGATAACAAATTACTGATATCATGGCAAGGTCCATTTGATATTATCAAACAAGTCACAGATGTTGACTACTCGGTAAACGTTAGAGGTAAAATCAAAACCTTCCATGTCAACATGCTAAAATTAGCAGTTGAAAGACCACAGGAATTAATTCCTGTTATTAACTCTATTGATGATTCTTCACATCATACTGCTTCTTTTGCAGTTGTTCATGAAGAAGATACTACTTCGTCTATCCCTTTACAATTCCAACTACCTTCTTTGCAATCATCGGAGTCTTGGAAAGACGTGACTATTTCTTCTTCACTATCTTCGTCACAACAAGATCAAGTTCGGGATATTCTTATTTCTTTCAATGATGTTCTCACCGACCTTCCAGGTCAGACATCGCTTATATCCCATGATATTACTCTTACTGATTATAAACCTATCAAACTTAGACCCTATCCTATATCTTTACACCACAAAGATAGGGTGGAGAAAGAGTTAAAAGAGATGATACGTTTAGGTGTGATATCTCCTTCGGAATCACCATATGCATTCCCAATGGTGATAGTTAAAAAGAAGGATGATTCTTTACGTATTTGTATTGATTTTAGGCGATTGAATAAAATTTGCAATCACAGACGGTGAGCCTATGCCTCTTTTAGATGATCTTTTATCAGAATTATCTAATGCTACCTTCTTTAGCAAACTAGATCTCTCTAAAGGCTACTGGCAAATTCCTCTTGCCGAAAATGCCAAACCTTACACAGCTTTCACAACTCCTTTTGGTCTCTACCAATGGAATTATATGTGTTTTGGGTTAGTGAATGCGCCAGCGACGTTTGTGCGCATGATGCGCCGCCTTCTTGGCGATCGTAAAGATGTCATCACGTACATCGATGACATCTGCCTATTTCATGACTCGTGGGAAGACCATATTGATGGTTTAACTTCCCTTCTACATACGTTACGTATGCATGGTTTGACTGTGCGACCTTCAAAGGTCCAAATTGGTTGTCAGGAAATTTCTTTTCTTGGTCACCGCATAGGTAACCACAAACTGTATCCTGACGACAATACAGTCAAAAGAATTCTAGAGATTTCTACCCCTTCAACTAAGAAACAAGTTAGAAGCCTTTTAGGCTTGATAAACTATTACCATAAGTTCATCCCGCATTTCGCACAACTATCTACACCTTTGTCCGCACTGTTGACCAAAGGTAGTCCTAATAAGGTACGTTGGGACAAAGATTGCGAAAGCGCTTTGGTAACAATTAAGAAATTATTTAGTAATGCACCAATTTTGTTATTACCAAATATACGTATTCCATTCATACTTCAATCAGATGTCTCGAGTTACTCCATGGGTGGTTGTTTGCTGCAATGTTACAAGGAAACACTCCATCCATGTTTCTATGTGTCGAGGAAACTGACTCCGGCTGAACAGAAGTATGCGACAGGTGAACGTGAGCTCCTGTCTATGGTATGGTGCCTGGAGAAGCTGTCAAGATATCTCATCGGCACGCACTTTTACATTATGACAGACCACAGTCCTCTTACTTACATAACAGCTAGAACTATGCGTAACGCTAGAATACACCGATGGTATTTGTTGATTCAAGAATTTTCATTTACGATCCTGCCTATTGCTGGATCAGTGTCGTGGAATATTCTAATCCACATATATAAATTATTAGGTAAATATAAAGCCTAATAAATACATATAATAAATAAAGGAAGAAGAATGGTAAAGAACAGTGCTGTCACAATGACAGTACTCGAAATCCCCCTTCTTTTCTACTTCGTCGGCAAATTGTAACGCTTTCACGTTGATATTAAAGGCCTTCTGCAACATACACGCGTTTCCCAAACACACAATAAAATGTGCTGCCTTTCTAAGAAAAACCTTGAAATATGCAAGTTGACCTAAATTTTAAATTCCATTCATGTCTTTTTCTACACTATGTTACCAAAAACCAAAAGACAGATGGACTAAAGGATAGCGAGAAGGGAGAGGCAGAAAGCCGAACACTAAACACGCGTCGCGCGATACACAAATGCTGCCATCACGCGTGTAAGACTACATGCACTAACTTTTTTTCGGACGGACAGTGATAAATTCACTACCCTTCCCAGAGTTAGGTTTTAAAATCACAAAAAAAAACGCTTATTAGGAAAGATAACAATAGATGGGTTTACGTTTGAAAACATTACAGTACCCAGACAGCACATCTTCGAAACAGGAGGTAGAAGTAATTGCATATTTTGAACGCAGCCACGTAGCTCCTTTAAATTTGGATATTTGGGTTCCTTAGGGCTTGCTGACAAAGAATATGTAAAACGTTACGCAAATAGTCCAGGAATTAATAAATTATAACCAAAATAAAATAGTGGGGATGCCTGACAACATGGAATCATTTCTGCTCATAAAATTTTTTTATAACGTGTTTGAAAAAACCTTACGTTACAGAAATAGCCTACCATGTAAACTCCAAATTGATTGGAGCGCAACAAATGAAAGACTAACCACGATTGGTCGGGCTATAAATACTATCTTGGTTGTTAGGGAGACGTAGGAAGGTAACATTTTTTCAAACACTTGTCGAAACGTGGCTCGATTGGCCAGACTCGCTGATATAATCACTTAGGAGCGTTAGTTCGAAACCACTTGTTTAAATAAGCTTGATAAAGCAACAGTGCGTTGAAGCCAGCTCATATTTTGCTAAATAAAAGCCTGGAACATAAGCAGATGGGAATTTGTGCCAGTAAATGTGCCAGAATTCATTGCTAATCAACGTATCTGTGTTTATTCTATGAATTGTGGTAAGCTTGAACCATTCAGTATCTTTTAATGAAAATTGAATGTGAATTGTTAATTTATGCCTGTATATATATGTGTAGTTCAGTGGCAAACAGGAGATAAAGCCTATAATGCTCCAGCCTGAACAGAGGGTGTCGGAGGAAAGTAAAACGGCATGGAATGGCCAAATAGTACACTGACACCTGGATGATTGACTAGAAAGAAATAATGCTGGAAGTGCAGAGGCGTGGTAACCATTAAGGAGGTAAATACTGGTATAAAGTATTTCAGATGAAGCTGACAGTTGGCCTAACGCTCTGAACTCAATGTTTGTGATGTGTTGTGATCAGTGTAAAAAGAGAGTATAAGTTAGTTATGAAGTAGAAGGTACATCCTTCTTGATTTCAGGGACCGTGGTCTTGATGGTATTGAGCAGCACCTGGTCAGAGCTTTGCTGAATCCAGAGTCGGACAGCATACTCCTTGGTCTTTTTAGCTATCAGTGAGGTGTCTCCAGAGCCCAGGGGAGAATTCGAGCAGAGGAGTCCCTTCCTGCCGCCATCACGCAAGATAAGCTGATTTGGCCAGCTGAGCTCAACATTATGTCCCCTCATCTTGAAATGACTTTGTAAAAATAACATTCAGAGGGGAATTTAATTGTCTTAATATCAGGAACTGAGAACATCTCCAATACTAGTCCCAAAAGACAAACTATTGAAGTCATGATGACAAATACCAACAGAGCTTGAACAAAACAAAACCAGTATTACCTCATATTACTACTACACAACTGACACACATAGGATATTTTTAATAATATATGTCACTACAATATTCATATTGATAAAGTCTGTACATATACTTGTAATTAAAATTGATTGTGATCCCTGGTTCCTTTGTATTTGAATCAGGACACATATACCTTTATAACAACAATGAATACATATTGTTATTTGAAAAGTTATCAGTGACTCCTTAAGATATTCTCATAGAGTGTTATATGTATGTGAGTGTCACAGTGTTGTCAAGAGTAGTGGATTAAATTAAATTGTTTATCTGTCTGTTGTTGTGACTTACACTTCATCATACACATACCCTAGACACATAACGTAGTCATCACACAATTCCAGAATAATTCTGACTGAGATATATAGATATGTGGTAGCAAGTAAGGTTATCTATAATACACTACTCTTAATAGATATAGATACCTTCACAGCTGATCTCAGTCAGTACACTAAGTCCCCTATAAATATTTATAACATCCCACTTCACCACATATATTGGGGTCTCGCTCTTGGGATTTTGAATCTTTCCCTATTAAAAATATTGGGGGTAATTCACTTCAGGGAATATAAGAATTAAAAGGTATCCTTGGGTGGAATTAAATAAGGTTGAGCTCACGGTGCCTGTGTTGTCCATTAGATATATTTAGAGATTAAATTGTTGGTTAGACATTGTAGAAATTTACCTGATAGACAATGGCGGACCTGGCCAAGTTTCGATCTGCTGCTGTTCAGACTGCAAAAGAGTTAGGATTAGATGGGCAAGTTATGGTTGCCTATGTCACTACGGAATGTGACAAATTTATTGAACGCGAAGAAAGAAGATTAGAAAAAGAGGCCGAAAGAAAGTTAGAGGCTGAGACTAAGAGGTTGCAAGCTGAGGCTGAGACTAAGAGGTTGCAGATTGAGGCTGACAAAGAGGCTAAGAAATTGGAAGCAGAAAGAGAAGACAAAAGATTAGCTGCAGAAAGGGAAGCCGAGGAAAGAAGACAGGCTGCAGAAAGGGAAGAGAGGAAATTAGCTGCAGAAAGGGAAGCAGAAGATAAAAGATTACAAAGGGAACATGAGTTACGACTAAGGGAGTTTGAGTTTCAAGGCCATGCTCCTGAAAATGGTGCCAGTCCCTTTGCCTCTGATGCTACGGTTACTCAAGGAGCCTCAACCTCAGCTATGAATTTTCATTTAGATCATTTTGTTGAGAAAGACGATGATATAGAGAGCTACCTAAATAGGTATGAACTATTAGCTACCACGTATGGGTTAGAGAGAGAAAGGTGGAGCTTAAAGTTATCTCAGGGACTTCGTGGGGCAGCTTATGAAGTTTTTGCAAAAATGAGCCGAGGTGATCAGGAAAATTATGACATGCTAAAGCAGGCTCTTTTGTTAAGGTATGAAAAGAATGCAGAATTTTATAGGAAAAAATTTAGGAATGCTAAACTACTGTCAGGTGAAACCTATCACCAGTTCTCTGCACGAATAGAGACCCTTCCATGCTTCTATTGTGTGTATCTACTGTGAGTGACTGTCCCAAAACACACTCACCTTCTTCACCATAAAGACATCCAGCATAGTAACTATCAGTTCTGGATTAACTTATATAACAGACAGTAGTGGTCCCTGAAACGAGACGCAGTTGCTTGCCGCTAATTTCGCGTCTCGGTGTCAATCGCAGAACCGAGCGAACAGGGAAAGCCGAAACGGGCAGCAGCGAACGGAGATACGAAGACCAGGGTGCGGTTTCTTCTCTTGATTTGGCGGTCAGATCCCCAAAAGTTCGTGAGATCAAATAAGCTGTCAAGTTTATCATGTCCCACTCAACTTACATTCCATTTTAGCTAAATAGACCATGAAGACTAGACACGTTATCACTCGCTGGCCAGACCTTTACAGAAGCACTAGCTTTATTGAAATCTTATTATAGATTTTCCCCTGGATTTTATATATATATTTGCAGTGATTTCTATTCTGTGCAAAGCGGTAATATATATTGTGTAAAGTGATCAGTGGTCTAGTTCAGTCATTCTATTTCAATGGAGTTTGTGTTAATTTAAATCTATTAAATTAAACCATCTCAATAGTTCCAGTTGTAAATATAATGATCTATCTATTATATTATTTCAAAAGATAATAGATGCTTAAATTAACTTTTAAAGTCGCGAAGGAATTTATAATTAATAAATTCAGTTAAGTCCTAGTTTTATAGATGTGTGTTTTAACCACTAGAATTCGCGCAGTGTTTATTAAATACATAATTAAATAATAATAATAATAAATTCTTTAAGCACCAAACACGGCGCATAAGGCAGAAACCAGTGCTCTCCAGGTTGTTCGTTGTGACGCCACTCCTCTTAGCTCTTGCACATTATTTAGGCCCAACGTTCTTCCTTCTCTTATGTTTACTGTCGAGCCTGGTTCTGTTTCGGTAACAATAGCTTGTTTTACGATAGTGAATTGTTAACTCACTGATCAACCCTCCGATCCAACCGACCGATTCGAGGGTTTCGAGGTCAGTTATAGGAAAATATCTACACCACTAGATACTCTGGTGTATCTTTTATTCTATAATTTAACATAACATGGTATTATCCATCGAAATATACACATTCCTGATGTTTTTCTTTCGGCGTCTTAGGTGAGAAACGAATTTCACCTCCATCTTGGAAGGGTAGATTAAATACTCGAGTGTATTATAGGCTTAACGGGAAATTTATCGCGCTTGATTTTTCGGTATGTTACATGTCTTTTTTCTTTCACACAGAGTGATCGTAACCTGCGGTCCCAGCTAAATAAAGAAAGAAATAAAGAAATCATCCTATAAACTGCCAGTCATATTGAAGAAACATTTCTTTTAAATATAATCTTGTGGCGGTCCTTGCGACCTAGCTGTCAGAATTAAATGAAATAAAGCCCACCCAAGAACATTTTAAAGAATACCCGTACTCATCAAATTACCCTTACAAACCTGTAAGATAAACTGGAAGGTAATCATCGCCAGTAGCGATATCATATTTACTGTTTACTGTGAGAGAGTACATATTTTCCTGACTGTGAATGAGCCTAGTTTTTCCTCAATTGGATTTAATAAAACTATCATCACGCATTGAAGGAATTTTACCATAGCGGAGGATTAAAAGAGACCACTTCATTTTCACCCCTGTGCCGAACTGTGTTAGTGCCATCCCATAGACTCCTTTTTATATATATAATAAAAACACGAGAACTCTTAGCTTCAAGTCTTGCGATAAGTGAGAATATTTGTTACCAACAAACCCTCGCAAACATCTGGGGCGGGACATCGAAGGACTAGACTGTTCATATGTCAAAAGATTACTTGCTGTTTTTATATACTTTTATGGATCGTCTGAGGCTGCATTCGGTAAGTGTGTGAGTATATGAGTGTGGATCCTCACGCGTGTGCATGAACGACAGGAAATTTAATCGTTTTCTTTTGTAAACCTGTTGTTAACTTTCTTGCCTAGTAATTTACTTCTTCTGTATTCCCTGCATTGTTCCTTTAAGGGGGAGTTGCTAATTGGTTAACTCTGTTTAAAAAAAAACCCTCCTTTCCATTTGCTTAGTAAAGGGAAGAACAGCTGGGAAAAATAGGTTTTTTTTTAATCACCTATACCTAACGTTGTAACCCCTCTTTCAGAGTAATTAACTTCACTGTTAGGTTAACGTACCTATGTTCCTGATATTATCTATCTCTGGACTGGGTTTATCTTTGTCTAATAAGCGGGAAGGGCTTAGTCGATACCAGTCTTCTTCACCCCTCCCAAATTTGTTATTTGCATTTGTGTACTTATGATAATTTATGTAATACCTGATATTTGTTAGTGATTGATGTTTAAAGTGAATAAAATCACATAAACTCATTTAGGTCTGTGTGTTGGATATACCCAAAGCCCAACTTTTCCCCTATTCGTTGAATATAGTTTGTATCTACATCGTCTGTGTGTGTGAAAAAACACCAAATCGGTGTGCGCGCAGATGCGAGTCTGGAAAACTGGCAAATAATTGTTTGACCAGGAGAGCGGAAGAGAAGATTGAGAGAAGCGATTTGTCGTAAATAAGTCTGTCTTTACTCTCCTCCAGCACGCTGTGAAGCAACTATTTAATATCTACATTTTCTATCACTGAGCTTTCCATCATCATTTTCCACTCTAAACCGGACCACTATTTCTACGACTCTTTTCTCTCAAAATAAATTTACGACACCCACCCCCTTTTGTGCTTAAAATTACACACACATATATATGATAGATCTTTACAGGGCTGAGTGTTACTAAAGTAGATCACTAAAACACCTGAGTTGCCGATCCCTAAGTTAGACGATATAGTAAGTACGGGGCTAAGTAAGAGGCAGGAAGATTTATAAGATAAGGAAGCGGCAAGTGATGAAAAGAAGATCATCGTACACTGCCCTTCATCTTCATGTACAGCATAGGCTTTCAACACGTACATGAAACCAACATGAAAAGATAAAGTAACGAGGCAAAAGTCTTCTTGTCCTATGCCATCCGTCCAACTCCTTTTCGCGTCAATGACATAGTTTCACACATGTTCACTTTTTTTTTTTTTTTTTTAAACAATCGAGCTGAAAACAGATGCTGCGTGCTGGGAGTGTTCGGCAAGTCTATGTTTAGTAGAAAAACTAGTATGGAAGACTCCCTATCAACAACCCGTGAGCAGTACGGATTAAAGGCCTTTGAAAATGTAAAGGGAAGACCTCAAAATGTCAACCTGTCCTCGGTTGTGTCATGGCGCCCTATAACCACTGAACGGATTACGGGTCCCATAACTTATTCAACTTCCACTGCCCCTTTTCCTCCAAAAACCACCTCCACCCGTTTCTGGACTTCCAACAAACTCATTAAAATATTACGTCAGCGATCTCGTTATTATTATGGTCGCCACAAGTTCCAGGCGTGTTAAACAGTTCAATAATAAATCGAAATGATTTTTTAAAGTGAAAAGTGTTCTAATAACCCAACATATACGGTACTGCGTCTCGATCGAAAGGACGCCTTGGCCAAATGAGGTTATATTCGTGTAACTATTCCACTCGCTTTCATAGTAATAACATCTCTTTCTCGCCCTCCCCTTTTCTACCCCCCCCCCCCCTCTCACTCTCATATGAAGAGAAATGGATAAAAGGCACCAAAAGCAGATCTACGCAGATTACGAATAGGCACAATTCCTACACTGAGACATTCTTAATTTTTTGTTTAATCTGTTCTTCCCAGATCCACGGTTCTTGCAGCGATCAATCTCCATACACCAAGTCGTGCAGCAAGAATCCGTATACAAACACTGAAGCCCGTAGACCGACCCTCACAGTGGGCGTTAAAATTAGGCGGAGAAGGGGTGAAAAATCGATGTCAGGAAAGCTGACTGCCGCGTGCTGCCAGATTCACACCATGTACAAACGTGACACTTTTAGTCAATAAATATTAGACAAACATAAAGGTATGTTTTCAGGCACTCGTAAGAAATAAAGAAGTAGAAAAATAGACAACAGAAAAACAACAGACGTGAGTGGCTTACCCAGGACTCGAACCCAGGACCTTCCGTGCGACAACCCCGCCTAGCTATGCAAGCGAATCACACTATCCTCCCTGCCATCTAGTCCTCGGGTTTCCCTTCCCCACTTTTAGTCAACCTGAGCTACACAAGAAACGGCACAGTAACGATGGCTTTGTACAATGTTGTTGTTTTTTTTTTCACCTGTATATTATGGCAAAGTCTATCAGAACGTACTATCAAGACAAGAGACGGACGAATGTAGAGAACCACTGCGGCCGACCTTCAAAATGGAGACAGCAGCTGATGATGATGATTATATCGCACATTAATAACCGCAAAGAGCGCCGACTGGCAGAGTGGTTAGAGCACTTCGAAACCTGGTAGCTTCATGATTACCACCCAGCTCCAAATCGTTTTCTAACTCTGCTCTTGAGTTAGGGACGGCAACGGCAGCGATGAAGAGAAACGTCGACCCCACCTCATAAAGCTGAGGCCTAGGACTGAGAAGTACTTCACCACCCACAGCAGTATCTGCTTTACCTTTACTAATCCAAAACAAAACATCCACCCGCATCCCTCAATATAATCAAGACATCTTTGCGTGCTATCAAAATACAAACAAGACATCCACATGCACCCCTCAATATAATCAAGACATCTGCGACTAAAGTACATGCGAGACATCTACATACACCGCCATAAATCGAAAATACTAAAAACATATACATATTCTCTTTTTCAAGCATTCCTCTTTATCGCCGACATTATTGCTCCACGTCTCATTTTCTGTACTTAATTAATGTTTACACTCCCTTCCTTCAATTCTTGTCTTGTCAGGACTTTAGCGACCATCTTTTGCTGATTAGGGTAATCAATGACTTTCGTTTGAACCCATGTTGACACCTGAATCTATGGAGTGAAATGTTGTAACACATTTCCTACCAGACTGTGCATGAGCGCGCCCGATTAAGAAGTAAACAACTTTGGGATAATCACGAGATTACATGTGATAGATTATGAAGTCGTGAGTGTAAACATGATCGATAATAGACGGAAGCTGGCATACCTTATATGGAGAGGTGACTTGTAAACAACAAATTTTTTTGTGGGTGTCACGCAGGAATTTTCCTTGAGAGGTAGGGGGAATATACCCCACCAAAATATACCCTCGTACGCAAATTGCATGCTATTGGCTTGGCATCTGAAATGTAAAAATACAACATTTCTGATTGGAGCCTTGTCATATAGTAGCAATCTGGATGCGTACTGAAGGTTGCCATATAATTTAGCGCCTTTTAAGTTTACGGCACTGTGAAATTCAACTCGCCAAGAAGACAGCCAGAGTAAAGAATAGGATCAGGATTCCATTTTAAAGGACCAGACAGCGTGTTTGAGCGTCTTATGGATTTATACAATGACAACTCTACATTTATTAATACGGAAAGCCCGGAATCCTAGAAACCTGAACACTAAGTTAAAGTGGGAGTCTATTGTAAAGTAACACCCCAGACCACGCGTAAGAGGCATCTTAATCAAGTTGCCTTACCTATTTCTCTGAGCCAGAAGTCGGTATTCCCAAAGGTATTCGGGGTGAGTTGTACATTTTATAATTCTATATTTTGCATTATTAACATGTGGAAATGGCTAGTGAATGCCCAAGTCATACAAAGCTAGCAACCTCAACATATAGAATGATTGTTTCATGAACCACCACTGCATGAGCTGGTGACTGCTTTATGTGGGTGTCTCATAGACAACCAAAAGCAGAGGCAGTCCCAATTTCCATATGGAGCAGGGAGTCGATGATGACAGAACTGATGTACATATTTATTATATTAACATTTTCAACCAGTGCAAATGTAAATGTAAAAATGTTCAATATTAATGCAATGGAAGTTTCTGCCCACTGGGATTAACATTAACGCTTAGATAGGGTAACGTTCTGAGGCAGATGGGATGGTGGAATGAAAGGGGGTGGGGGCCTGATTTCGTGCCAGGAAACCCAATACTCAGGAGGCTATTTGTTTCTCTCTTATTTCATGATATTAGTCGGTGGTACCAATTGGTGGTGCTATCTGTGGAACAATTGTGTGGTATAAGTGGCCTTCAAAGCTATACACCTACAGCAGATGGGTCTTAACAGACGATGGACCATCTTCGCAATTACCCCATGATACTACGAAGGACGTGTTGCGGCCACCAGACTTGATCAGTGACGAGAGTGAACCAGTCCATATTCTGTAAAGAACAAGCATCGACTGGAGCAGAAACCAACCGACATCTTACTGGCATCTAAGTACCCACTTAAAGCTACCAAGTGAACTCTAATTAAAAAAATCCTTATACTATCGAGATCATCTCCCGTGATGAAATTTTAAAGACTCTATCTAATTCACCCCCCATTTATTTTACAATTGTTAACGATAATTGACTTAAATTTTTTTATCTGTAAATATATAAATTTATAGCGGATTTAGTAATTTTGAGTGAACTGCACACGTACGTCTCAGTCAGTTTAAATACATATAACAGAGCTATTAAAGTAATATTTTACTGAGTTAAATCAGTTGGGGGCTCATTAGAATGAGCAAAATCCTTACTCACATAAGGTCTGGGAAGATGCAAATTTTACATGGCCTGGATCCTATCAGCCGTAGTACGTGACTTCTTAAATTCCTATGAGGCTCCCTAGAATTGAAGCACCATTCTTCAATTCACATCTCTGCCAAGAGTAATCTTGAGCGAAAGGTAGACACATTTGAAGACCCTCAGTAGATACTCTGAATTTTGGCCACTGTTGGACCATCACCGCAGAGCAAGGGGAGTAAATCCCATGACAACTTTATACATTTAGTTTTGGGTTGTTTTTTTAACTTGGCAATAATTATTTATCATTTGAATTAAATGGTTGTAAAAAGCAACTAACGGGTCCCGTGAGGAGAATTATTATTTTCCCTTGATCTTGTAAAATTCACTTTCATGTGGTCTCTGATTTTGTGTTTAGGCTGGGAACAGTTTTCTGCTACTTCTAAAATACAGGGTGACTGAAAAGTCATTTCATATTTTTAATTATTTCATATCCTTACCTGCATCCATTGGGTATGCACGAAACAAATGTCAAAACAATGTGCAATAACTGGCAGTTGACAAATACGTTTTTTTTTTTTTTTTATTGCTTATTCCCAGAAATAAAATCTAAAATAGCCAATCAACTGACGTTACAAGAAACAACAAAAATTGTTGCCCGCTATCAAATTATGTGTTAAACAAACTGAGTCTTACATTCAGCTGTAATGTTACTGTGACATAGCACTTTTTGTAATGACACGGCAGTTAACTGACTTTATTGTGATGATTGTTTCATATAAATTAGTTTGATAGGTGTGAAGAAATAACAAGTTAAACACAGGAATGGACTTTTCAATCGCCATGCAGTCTGCTGGCGTTATGTATAAGAAACATTTTTTTTCCAATACTTTTTCATTAGTTTGTCCCTGACACAGACCTTGTGGTGTCCCTGACACAGACCTTGTGGTGTCCCTGACACAGACCTTGTGGTCGCAATGTAGGTCTTTTTTCTGTGCCTTAATAAGATGCTCACTGCTTATTTTCGTTCAGTTTAGTTTTATTTGATGCAGAGTACAGTTTTTCTTACGTCATAATTTCTTATTCAGTCAATAAACATATTTGCTCTTCTCAAGCATTGCATCTCGCACGATGTGATTTTCCTATCCTGTGTCTTGGACAGAAACCATGTTTGACACTGACAGCGAAGAGCTGATAAAAATGTATTATTCATGGTGTGTCAAAAGTCAATTGTTTGTTTCCATACTGATGTTCTGATGTCTGAGTAATGGTAAAAGTTGGTGAGTCACTGCACTAGCCTTCTTATATCCTGTTTCGCTTTCTCTGACGATTCTTCTCTGAAAATGCCTTTTGAAATCAAATAAGCGAAATGTATGCAGATTATTTAATAGTATAACATACTTAATGTGGAGCTACTACTAAACAACGAGTAGTTCGGTTTTGGACAAGGAAAAGATGTTATGCAGCCGCCATCTTCACAATGTGATAACCATGAAAACATGCCAATGAATAACATATAGAATTGAACACTCTGTTTCCTAGATCAAGAGAAGGCAATCAGTCGAGTCAATACGGACAAGCAATAGAAAGAGAATCAAATTATAGAGATAGAGGGACTGGCGCTGGATAACATCAGAGCATCGTATAAACGCAGCCCATGTACAGTGAGAACAACTGCGTGGCAAATGCATACATGGATCATATTATCTGGGAATCAAATACTGATCGAGAAAAATGAAAAGGAATTACTATTTGCACGTGGCCATTGACTGATACAGCATAATGATGAACACATACAAAAACAGAGACCTATAACAAATCGATACATCAACTGTATTAAGTATGATAATGAGACAATTAATAGAACGGCGGTACGGCTACGATAATCGGTTTGGTGATAAGAAATAGGAAGTGTACTGCGACAAAGGAGCGACAAGTTACGACAATAAGATCTTCGTCAGGGACAAATTCAGAAAAGCTGTAGAGAAAATAAAGTGAGATAAGGCACACAAAAAGTTATATATATATATATATATATATATATATATATATATATATATATATAGATATATATATATATATATATATATAGATATATATATATATATATATATATATATATATATATATATATATATATATATATATATATATATATATATATACAGTCATGCGCCGCATAACGTCCGTTCGGACAACGTCCGACCGCATATACGTCCGTGGTCCCATAAGGTTATAATAGAGTTCAGAAATCCTGATCGGAGAACAGGACGAAGCGGACGAAACCGGACGTAGCGAAAGCAACAGCTTCCCACACGCAACACGTGTATCCCATGTCCCTTGTATACAGTACAAAGCGACTGCGATGCCAGGCGTACAATGGTACAGTACATATATAACCTACAATACAGTACATATTCAATAACAGTAAGGAACCAGAAGTTAGAACAGACAGACACATTTACTTACCTAGGATGCATAGTAACACCTCACGGTGGAACAAGCAAGGACATTAACAACAGAATGAATAAAGCGAGAACAGCCTTTGCTATTCTCAACAACATTTGGAAGTCTTCCCAGTACAGCAGAAACACCAAATTAAGACTGTATGAGAGCTGCGTACTTTCTGTGCTTCTCTATGGTGCGGAATGTTGGAGAATAACAGAGAAAGAAATGTCGAAACTGTCCTCCTTCCACACAATCTGCCTAAGGAAAATTCTCCGAATCTTTTGGCCAAACACCATCAGCAACCAAGAACTGTTTATTCGGAGTAACCAGGAGGACATGCACACCATCATAGCTGGCAGACGCTGGAGTTGGGTTGGCCACGTCCTCAGAAGGGACCCTGATACCATCACAAGAACAGCTATGCTATGAACCCCCGAGAGAAAGCGAAAGAGAGGCCGACCAAAAACAACTTGGCGGAGAACTGTGGAAGCAGAGATGCAAAGAATGAACCAGAGTTGGGGCACTGTACGAAGGATGGCCGCCGACCGAGCAAGGTGGAATCAATTTGTTGCTGCCCTACAGGACGCCACCAGGCGTGATGGCCACTGACTGCTTTGACGGTTGGCGGTTATGGATCAAAGAAGAAGATACCTCGTACAACAGAGCAAGCAAATAGCAGAAGTAAGAACTACGAGTACTGAGATAATTGCTATGACAGAACTTTTAAAATGACAACAGTGGTTCTCAAGCCATAACCGTCTTGACTACCAGAATCAGTAGACAAATACAGAAGCAGTGACGGTGCCTAAGAGAATATAAGGAGAATGAGTAAGGACGATGTTTTAGAATTTGCATCCTGAAATAAATTTTGCTGTACAAAAGTTACCAGCCTCAAGTGGAAGGTTGGGCAGAACATTTCATTTCAACTGTTGCTGAATTTATCATGTAAATAAACTCCGTATTACGTTCACCACTGTCAGCGTGAAGTATGTTTACCAGATATTTAAAACCATCAACCATCTGTCTGTCATAAGCTGTTGTAATCGTCAAAGTGGTCATTAGAAGTAACTTAACATCATCATCCAACTGCCTACTGTTTAGGGCAGTGATACGAATCCACTATACACACCATCATTACACGCCATCAGCACTCACGGTCACACAAGCATTCACTTCGTCTGCCCATGCACCTCTTGGGATAACGGGTAAAGTTTGCCTAAAATCGCCCGCAGATAATACGGTCACACCACCCGTGAGTCGGTTGTCGCCTCTTATATCTTTCAAACTCCTATCTAGGTCTTTGATATAACTTTTATGCGACATTGTGCTCTCATCCCACACAATGAGCGAAAACTTTTGCAGCAATTTTGCCGTGGCGCTCTGTTTATAAATATTACACGCAACAACTTGATCATCATGCGATAAATTGAGTGGCAACTTAAACATTGCAAGGGCCGTTTTGCCACATTGTAGCAACGTCACAGCTATTCCTGAAGAAGACACGGCCAGGGCAACATCACCACGAGATCTTATTTTGGCCAAAAGCCGATTATACGGAAGGTCTTTCCCGTACCACCGGGGCATCTAAAAATAGTACCTGTCCTGAACCATTTTCAACACACGCGAGAACGGTGTCGTAAACTGTAAGTTGATCAGTGTTCAAGCGGGTCTCATCTCTACTTACAGTTTGTAACAACGCCTGTTGGTCATATGTCGTTTCTTGCAGATATAGTCGATCAAAAGCAGAAGAATCTGGATCATTTGTTTGGGGAAGACCAAACTCTTGTAAGATTTTTTTTTTCTGAAAACGAGTGTATATTTTTTTTTAGTTCAATTAAAGCATAATTGTATATTTCAACGCTGTATGGCAAGTTTTCTGTAGACTGTTCATGGCGAATTCGGTGTAAAATATCTTCTACGTGAAAGCCACAGAGATAATGGATCAGATCCGTGGTAAAATACCAAAATAATGGCACACAAACACCTTAGCGACGAAGGTGAACTGGACAAAGCAGCCTCCTACAGTGTATTGTTCCAATGAACAACATCTTCTATTAAACCCATTGCTTTACATGCTGCCTGAAATGTAGGATGTCGGACACGTTCGCTAGCTTCGCGTCGTTGTCCGTCACAGCCTCGATTAATTAATTTATGTTCACTCCCTGATTACTCCTGATTTATAAATCAGAGGTATATAGTGTTAAGGACTTTATTTTCGTTAGTAAATGCTCTTGTCATAGATGTAATATGTTTTCGTACATCTTTAGGGTTTACGACGACATTCAACGGCAAACTGAACGTTATACATTTGGCCGAAAATGAAAACATAAAAATGCTTATTGTGAGTTATCCACTGATCTGGGATACATGCCCCTCGCGGACATTTTGTAGAATTATTTAACCCTAAAAGTCTCTCATACATTGTTTCGATATGTCTCATAGCTTAGCCGCCGTATCGAATTTAATGTGTCGCAACGCATGATTTTTTTTTCCGACTGGCGCAACATATTTCTTCACTCCTCAGCCTCATGATGTCGTGCCATGATGATATATAGCTTAATTAAAACCTTCCCAGAGAAATGCCCTATACTCTGGAGAAGAAAACCGCATCAAAATCGGTTCAGCCGTTCTCGAATTTTAAGGTAACAGACAGACATACGTGGCCTTTTATATATGTAGAGATATATATGAGAGAAATATAAACATGTTGAGAGAAGAAACCATGATGAAAAGGTAGAAAGAACATAGGTAATGCCAGGAAAAAAAAGTAAAAATACAGAACAAGAAAGAAATAGCAACGCAAAGAAACTAACAACAAAACCGCAACAACAAAAATAATAATAATAAAACAGCGGCCTTATGCGAAATCCAAAGCGGCAAGCCAAGAAGCATTAGGGTTTTGCGCAACAGAAAGTAGTAACCAAAACAGTGAGAACACATTTAAATGCACAGGAAAAAAAAAGGGGAGGGGGAAATCCGCGAACCAACTGCTGTTATCACAATGGTAAATCATGTTGTTCTTATTGTACTTGTGTTTATAAGACGCTCTGATGTTATCCAGCATAAGACATAAATGTCGTATAGCTACAAAGATATGTGTCAACAGAAACCAAGAAAATAAGCAAGGCAGAAGTATACACACTTAACTAATTTTTAATTTTTTTAACGTACGCCCGCTATTACTCGAGCCGAGAATCTCCGGTTAGTATATCTAACCTGAGACTGATTTTTACGTGAGTATCCCTTTTTTCCCTGTACAATGACAGGTGTCCACTCGCCATTCAGACAGATACTCGCCGTCTTCGGAGGGTACCCATTAGAGCTGGGTCGGCTCAGGAGCCGCCAGTGTCCCTGGTCGACGACACTTCTTCAAATGATCTCGCCCGGGCTTGAACCTGGATCACCCGATCGCCAGTGCAGTGTGGTAACCATTTCACCAGCGCGGCTCCCACTTAACTAATGAACATAAAGAAATAAAACAAGTAACGACATGCATGTACCCAGGCAGTATTTTATGAAAGAAGGCGAACCGGCAAGTGAATTACAAAGACCTAATGCTATCAACTACCAAATGACACCATATGTGAAATCCCTAACACCTCTCCAAGGAAGCTAAACAATGAATGGACAGTACCATTTTCCTATCCACACTGTGCAATGAAAGTCGAACGCGGATTTAAAAAAACAAAACAAAAACATAAAAAACACTAACACACGTGAACGGAAATTCAAAGCTTGTAACCAAAATGGCGACCAACAAACAATATAAGAACGCGTCAAATCAGAAAGAAGAGCAAAGTGAACTATATCCTGCGTGGGGTAAACATATCAACAACGAATGAAATGGTATGAACATACTGGTCAGAATGAGAACTGAGAACAGTAACCAACAGTCACCCCTGCGCACAAAATGCTGGATCCTCAGAGGGAGGAACTGAAGTTTTCAGGAAGTAAGGATGCACCATCGTGCAGACGACAAGAAACGCCAAGACCACCACTAAAACCACCCTCGGCGCTCAAATGCTTGAATGGAAATATAACGAAGAAATAACATACTATGACGGACACTCAGGCAGTGATAGTCACCGTTTGGTACTCGTGATATTGATGGTGCACAGTCGTCACTTACACAACGGCATCTGGAATTAAGTTTCTGGTGGAGAGTAATCCGCAGATCACCACTGTAAAAGCAGTTTTTTTTTTTCATTTTCTTCAACCCTCTCGTAAAGAATACTGCAAATTAAGGCATGTCGTATGATAGTGTGACGTTGAGCATGAGATCGGCAACCTTATCATGTAAAAAAAAAATACAGCAGAAACCACTATTAAGATTTCGGGCTTTGATGAAAGCTTCCTTTAATGTACAAAAGATTTTTGAAAATTATAGTTTATGAATAATTCATTTTAAAGCGCATATAAACTTTAAACAATGTTTAGTGCTCTGAAATGATTTTTAAAAAAATAAAAAATGGGAAACTAGGAAAAAATCAATGGTCTACGCTAGTGCCCCTAGATGTATAAAGAGTTACGCGAACTATGTCAGAATCGAAAACGAGGTTGAACGACGTAGACGCCATTTTCTGCTGGACAATACCAGGGCTAGTAGCGAGAATAAGCATCGAGTAAGATTTTTTTTTTTTTAAATTAATGAAGAAAAATATCCCGTTCAACCTCTGATGGGTTATAATTAGGATATATATTGTTTTCAATTCCAAATAATATGAACAGCTGCAGATATGAGAAAGTGGCAAATATATAAATTAAAAAATAATATGGTATGAAATCAGTTTTACAAGTAAACGGTACACATGAGACACGGGACGTTTCGGTTTTACCCTTCGTCAGCCACAGTTACGAACGGGTGACAAGGACAAGAACTACATATAGGTACTACAAAGGTCTATGATGATGAGGAAAACGTCAAATGAGCGATACAAGCAGATGAAACCACGGTGATGAGCGAAACGATAACAGTAATAATGCAAGAAAATCGTGAAACCAGAAAGACATGTCGCATCACATTCGTCAAATCGTTGTAAATAGGGACAATCACAATTATGCTAATACGTTAAATAAATAAACAAAAACAAAACAAACAAACAAACAAAATCAAGAAGAAACTCTGAACAAGAATAATATTAAAATGGAGGGGTGTAAAGGCCTGGTGGTTCCAGTTATATAACTGACTTTAACAGATATTTAATTGACTTTCATCTGTTAAAAGTCATATGCATTGTAAGAATAGCATCATATATATATATATATATATATATATATATATATATATATATATATATATATATATATATATATATATATAATATATATATATATATATATATATATATATATATATAATTTTAAATTATATAATTTTATAATTATATAATTTTAATATATAAAATTATATAATAAAAATTATATAATATAATTTTATATTTTTATTATTTTATTAATATTTATTAATTATAGTAACATTATAATAAAATTATATAATATTATTATATAATAATAAAAGTTATTATTTTATATATATATATATATATATATATATATATATATATATATATATATATATATATATATATATATATATATATATATATATATATATATCTTCTTCCATTCTTAGCCGCTGACCGACAAAGCAGTCCGTGGCCAATACGCCTAATGGCGCCTTAGGGCAACAAGAAATTAACTGTTGTTCCGTTACGCCTAGTGGCGTTTATTGGTACAACAAAAAATTGTTGTTTCCGTAATCAGAGTGACTGGCAAGCGGGTGATCAGCCCGCTGTGTGTGTGTATGTATATATATATATATATATATATATATATATATATATATATATATATATATATATATATATATATATATATATATATATATATATATATATAATTATAATAAATTATATAATATAATTATATAATAAATTTATAATAAAATCTCCGGTCCAAAATATGTAATTAGATTTTGTTAAAACTATCTGTACATTGTCACATTTTTAATGAAAACAAAAACTGATATGATCATCTGGATCTAGTAAAACTGTCAGTGTCCACAACAGTCATTCACCAGTTTCCACATTTCAAACTAGGTAAATAGTTCAATTCGAAGGGAGTATGTTTTGCTAAGTGTTGCAATTCTAACGGAATATTTGTTGCCAAATAGTGGAATTCTGACGGAATATAAAATTTAACGGAGTATGTGTTAAAAATTCACGCTACTGATTCTATTCAACAAACCGGTAAGTAAACTAGTTTTCTTCTTTTTGTTTTTTTAGTTGAAATACAAAGAATAGTACAAATATGTGCTACTGTATTTGCATCTGCTTTACATAAATTTTGTTGATTTTGAAAAGGCTTTTGACAGCATACATAGGGACAGTTTATGGAAAATACTGAGGGCTTATGGAATTCCAAGCTGCATAGTGTCAATCATAAAAAGCCTCTATGCCAACTTTACGTGTAGTGTTGGGCAGAGCAACCTAACCTTCGAGGTGAAGACAGAAGTACGACAGGGATGCCCCTTATCAACCACTCTATTTTTAACAGTCATAGACTGGGTGATGCGCCAGACAACAAAGGGCAGTCCAAGAGGAATAAGATGGACTACATTTTCAACATTGGAAGATCTGGAATATGCAGATGACATTGCACTGCTGGCACATTCACATCAACACATCCAGGAAAAAACGGATAGACTTAATAAATTTAGCCAGCAGGTGGGCTTGAACATCAATTTAAAGAAGTCTGAGGTCATGACGCTCAATGTGAGCAACCCTGAGCCCATATCAGTAAGGAATCAGCAACTGGTACAGACAGATACCTTCACATACCTAGGAAGCATAGTAACACCAGACGGTGGGGCAGGCAAAGACATCAACATCAGAATGAATAAGGCAAGAACAGCCTTCTTTAGCCTAAATAACATCTGGAAGTCCTCCCAATACAGCACAAGCACAAAATTAAGATTATACCAGAGTTGCGAGCTTTCTGTGCTTCTCTATGGTGCGGAATGCTGGAGAGTCACAGAGAAGGAAATGTCAAAATTGTCCTCTTTTCACACAACATGCCTAAGAAAAATTCACCGAATCTTTTGGCCGAATACCATCACCAACCAAGATCTGCTTACTCGTAGCAAGCAAGAGGACATGCACACCATCATAGCTGGCAGACGCTGGAGCTGGGTTGGTCATGTCCTCAGAAGAGACCCCGATGCCATCACAAGAACAGCTATGCTTTGGACCCCTGAAGGAAAGCGAAAGAGAGGCCGACCAAAAACAACTTGGCGGAGGACTGTGGAGGCTGAGATGCAAAGAATGAACCAGAGTTGGGGCACTGTACGAAGGATGGTCACCGACCGTGCAAAGTGGAATCAATTTGTTGTTGCCCTACAAGACGCCACTAGGCGTGATGGCCACTGACTGCTTTGACGGTCGGTGGTTAAGGATCGAAGAAGAAGAAGTATTTGCATCTAATTTTACGGGTACAGCCGAAAATGGCGACCAAATTTTAGTTCACTTAACTATCTATACATCAAGGGGCTCTAGTCTACGCAAGTGATCTCAACCATGGTCGGCACCAACTAGGGTTTCTGGTTCGGGAATTCCCTGGAATTTTAAACAATTTTGATCAGTCCGAGTCCCGGCAAAAATGGACGGGACCCGGATAAATTTTGAAAATTATTTTTATTAATAGAAATCGTATAATTAAAAAGATTTCTGCAACACGCATCTTATTTACGCTTTTATTTTGTTTGGCGCATTGATAAATTATGTTACAACAAGAAACTTTTCGCTGTTAATGGACGCAGTTCGGGCACAAACGTGTACTCAATATTTTCCGATCTTTCTCTGTTTTCAAATTCTAATCGGAAAAAAAAAGAAATATTTAAGTTCTGAATAACTATTTAGCCGAAGAAATATATATAGCTTCTAAAAAATAAAAATAAAAGAACTACGAAAGAAGAAAATTGTTACCCTACTTATGTCCGTCAAAATCTAGAGATTATAAAAAGAGAATAAATTATTCATGTCTGTTCAAAAAAAAACTTTTATAACACATAAGGAAGGGAAACCCGAGGCCTGTAAACAGTAAATAAATATTAGACAAACATAAAGGTATGTTTTTAGGCACTCGTAAGAAATAAAGAACACTAGACAACAGAAAACCAACGGGCTGATCACCCGTTTGCCAGTCACTTCGATTACGGAAACAACAGCAAATGGATTGATTTGCCGTTGCCCTAAAGACGCCAATAGGCGTGATGGGAAACAATGACAAAGAAAACCTATCTGCTGTTGCCCTAAGACGCCACTAGGCGTAATGGCCACTGACTGCTTTGACGGTCGGTGGCTAAGGACGGAAGAAGAAGAAGACAACAGAAAAACAACAGACGAGAGTGGCATACCCAGGACTCAAACCCAGGACCTTCAGTGCGACAACCCCGCCTAGCTATGCAAGCGAATCACACTATCCTCCCTGCCATCTAGTCATTACCAAAAATGATGCTTCGATGACGGGTCATTAGTGCGACCCGCAAGACATAACACCGGAAATTTACCATGGGCAGTCCAGCCTATTAATTAATTAATAAATCAATTAATTAATGAATTTAAAAAAAAACTACTTTGTTCCTTCGCAGAAGAGTTAATGAACACATTATTCGGCGACATCTCTTCATCGACAACGAAAAGAAACGACGATAAAGAACAAAAGAAAATGATGATTGTTTGCCAAATAAATCAGCTAAACATGGAATGAATGAAATGAATCTAAGTGATCAGAAAACACACGTTGTTGAGGATTGCTTCATGTCTGCAGCATGGCGCATTCCTCAAATGTTTATATCTCCGTGACTGATGTCGATGATTGTTTCATGCTTACAGACATTTGGATTTGTGCTCGATCCGAATGGCTGTATCATGGAACACCTCAAACGAATAGAGATATATCTCATCGACCGATGTCGATGATTGTTGCATGTGTGCAAGCATTTGAGTTTGGCCAACTCGGATTGCTGCACCGTGGAACATCGCAATTGAATATATATTAACGACGTAGTATGCATATCACTATGCATGACGCGTATGTCTTTATAACGACTCGACGTGTGGGCTTCGGCCCCAACGGCAGCGTATGGCATGTGTGGCCATTGCCACTATATAATTCGACTTGTGGGTTTTGACCCGTACGGCAGTGTGTTTCAGAAGTGTGGCCATTGCCACTTATATTGCGTGGTACAACCACTTATTTATGGATGTGTGGCTGGGAAGCCATTTGAGCAGTGTATTTCTTGAACCAAACGTAAGTCGTCGTATGAATAACGCAGTTTGCATAATTATGGCAGATTAGCCTGGCGTGGTATGCCAAAGGAACATTATGTTACTAGCAATAGTGTAAGACTAGTATAGATGGATATTGTACAGCTAGCGGCAAGCGTAAGCCTAGTGTAACGGATATTAAACGACTAGCAGTAGACGTAAGCCTAGCATAATAAGTGTATTGCAGAACTAGCAGGATAGTTAAGTCTAGTTAGCCTCTGAATTTATGCCAAAGGACATTGGCCGTTAAAAGGAACTGACCTCTAACCAGAACTCTAGATAGAGATTGTGAACATGTGCTTATGAACTAATGAGAACTCTTACAGATCGTACATGAATGTGATGTGACTTTTGTTCCCATGTAGTTGGTGTCTGCTCATGGTATGAAATTACTAATTAAATATTTTGAGTCGTCAAAATCACAGTCTTATCAACTGTCGTATTCGGAGTTGAGTTAAATGCTATTTATCTTCAACTGATCATGACCAGTGATGATTAATGTCTTAACACACTGCATCTCACACTGCCAATATAATCAATAAGACAAGAGACTAATACAGGTCAGTCAAGGGTCGAATATTTAATATGAAACATGTTCAGCACAGAATGTATCACAAGGGTTAAAGCAGACATTATCGATACCAACGGACAGTATTACGGAATCCTACAAAAGTGATAAGAACCCGAGGGACTTTGACTATAAACTGAATACGCATATAATAACTTGGTCATCCACAAATACTAGAAGTCATCGAAGCACCCAGAATATACTGGGGTCCCGGAAGAGCCCGTAACATACTGGTGTCAGAAAGTGTCTGGATTTCGTGAATACTGGATTTCCCCCCCCCCCCCCCCCCCCCCCCCCCCCCCCCCCCCCCCCCCCCCCCCCCCCCCTTCAAGTATCGAAGAAAGTTAAACTGATGATGAACGTTTTAAATGCAAAATCATTCATTCAATCCTAACCGGCAACTGAAATGCGCAGGACAGAAAGTGACGTCACTACATCGATGCCGTCAACGTTAGCAGACAACATTGCCTGAGAGAATCCGAATTTTCTTCCACCAAAGAGACTGATTCACGCAGATAGAACGGTAATCTTCCACTCGAGAACCTGAACCATTGGAGAATGTATCTCTTCATCAAATTCATCTGAGGCTGCGACGCAGATCGATTGAAGAAACTACGTTCGAAGACCGAAGCAATACTTTCAAACGGTTACCCTGCTGCGAAGGTCAAGGTCTACCATCAATGGACCTCAGCTGTTGAAGACACTTGGATTAGAATTACATGCATTCATGTATTTCTCAGAGGGACAACTAAACAGATAAGTTCTTGATTTTACTAGGGCGCTTGAACATTATCATATTGTCCTTGCATTAGCTTTGGTCTACAGTTCATCATCACGTTACTTACTTTTTACTATCATCTGTGTTTCCCTATTCATGTTTTTCGTATATTCGTATTGTTTAATATTGACTGGAATTTTCCCAGGAAAGCTTCAGTGAATGTTAACTTCTATTAGATTTGCATGCTTATATTCGCCGACTGAGGATCTGACTGATTATATTTTTTCTTTGGAGTCAGGATATAAATGTTTCTTCAGTTCGCAATATAACCATATTTTGTGTACTTAGCAGTTGCGTCAAGTGAGTTACGTCCTCTTTATTTACATAACCTACTTTCAGTACTGTTGACAACTGTTGTCGTGTGTGATCTAAAACTTCTTTGTCTACACGTTCGTTTAAGACGACTTGTCTTGTTATATTTTTGTGTGATGTAAATTCTTTTCTTTCTTTTAACTGATTACTGAGTATAAGTCTCCTTTATTTACTTTATAAGTGTAAAGTGTTGTCGTATAATTGCAAAATCATTTCATTGTAACTCATTTAATTGTTTTCACTGTCTTTGTCAAATGTTCTCCGAACTTGTTTGTTATTGATTAATATATTCATGTACATATTATAGTGAGTTCTATAATCCTAGTGTATATTATAGACTATTGAAGGTACTCAGAAACCTATTATCATGTCTACACTACAGGAATTCATTGATATTGGAAAAAGTTATGGAAAATCAGGGGCGGAACTACAAAGTTTTGCAGATACGAAATATGATGAATATTTATCGCGGCTGGAAAGAATGGAACAGCGCGAAATGACTAAACGAGCTGATGAACTTAGGAGGTTTGAATTAACCCAAAAGAGGGAATTGAAGGAAAAAGAATTAGCTCAACAAGAAAAAGACAGAGAGCAGAAAGATAAAGAATTAGCTCAACAAGAAAAAGACAGAGAATTTGAGAAGGAAAGAATGGCACAACGAGATAAAGAAATGGAATTAAGAAGAATGGAACTTATGCAACTGGATCAAACCCATAAAAATGCCATGGAAATGGAAACATTAAAACTTCATGCAGAAAAAGAAAAAGCTTTAGAATTAGCTAAAGTGCAGTCTGAGCAGACTAAGACTGCGGCTGCTACAAATATTTTTTATCCTAAGTTAAAAATGCCACATTTTGACCAAACTCGCGATTGTGTTGACTTTTTCATATCTAGATTCATCATCAAGGTCACAGCTCTGAACATACCCAAGGAAAGATGGAGCAGTCTTTTACTTGATTTTTTGACTGGTGACTCACTCAAATGTTTCATGAGTCTTGATGAAAAGAGCAGAAGCGATTTCGATGTCGTAAAAGAGGTATTACTAAGACGTTTCCAGTTAACTGAGTCTGGATTCAGAGATCGCTTTCATGCTGCTAAACCAAGCAAGGATGCAGATTTTGGTGAATTCATTGCATCTATTAAACATTTCCTTAGCAGATGGATTGATCTATCTGGTATAAATAAAACATATGAAGGTGTTATAGCTCTCATGCTGCGAGATAAAGTTTTATCCGCATGCAGCACTGAATTAGAAGCATTTTTACAGGAAAGACATCCTAATTCTATAGAAGAGTATGAAAAACTCGGAAGACAGTATCAAACCGCACATCAGAATAAAGATCTTCATAGATCGACTATTCGAGATCCTATGCCTGTGTGCGCTGCACAACATGATCACAGACCTCGATCGAAGAGCTTTGATGGACGTTGTCGTTCAGATTATTATCAATCCGACAGAGGTTTTTATAACTTCCGTCGTCATCGCTCTCCTTCGAATTCATATCGACGAGGTTATAGAGGATATTCACCTCATGATCGTGGGTATCACAGAGGCAGGGATTATGATGGTTCACATCAAAAAGGATACTATAAACAGAGATCATCTTATGGTAGAGATGCCAGGAAAGATGACTCTACTGATTTTTATTATAGCAATAAAAAGTCAGTTAATAATAACAAAGGTAATGCCAGATCTCCGTCGAGAGACAAAAATAAACAGAGACATGCAAATAGTTGCAGTGTTAAAAAAGGAAAAAGGTAATGATGATAATGATCATGCGAACGCATGTATGGTAATGAATGATACATGTTATGAGTGTCAGTCGAAAAACAGATTAAAGTCTACAATTACACTTGATTGTGGTCATTGTATGCCAACAATGTCGGCATGTGCAAATGTCGGTTATCTTACATTTCATCCCGGAATATTAGATGGTAAGGTAGTGAGAGTTCTGCGTGACACGGGGTCTTCAACGATAGGCATTAAGCACTCGCTTATCGAGCCCTCTGCTTTTACAGGCAAATCAGTTAAGTGTGTCACATTTGGTGGGAATATAGAAACATTCCCTGTGGCACGAGTATACATTGATACTCCTTTTTACACAGGCACTGTCTATGCCTGCGGCTTGAGAGCACCCATAACTGAAATTATAATAGGAAACATACCAGGAGTTAAAGATTGCACTCCTGAGGAGATTGCAATGTGGGTTGAATCTCACCCACAGGTGGCAAATGCTGTTGTAACGAGAGCACAACAGTTAGCTACGGACATGGCTACACCACCTCCTCCTATAATGGATACAATTATGTCTCAAGTTGGCACTGTTTCACCTTCTGTTTTTGCAGAAAAACAGAAGAGTGACCCAACTTTACAAGGATTGTTTAGCCGAGCAGAACAAAAAACTATTAAATACACAAGAGGGGCTAAACAATGGTTCAAGATAAAGAAATCAATACTCACTAGATATTATGATGATGGCAAAACAATTATACATCAAGTGATAGTACCTAAAGAATACAGACCATTGGTCCTACAAACAGGTCATGACTCCCCTATGGCAGGGCATATGGGGATCAAAAGAACATTGTTTCGTGTTACGTCACAATTTTATTGGCTGGGGTTAATAAAGATACAAAGTTATACTGCAAATCATGTACAACATGCCAAGGTATAGCACGTAAGGGCAGGTTCCATACGGCACCCTTACAGATTACAGACGTGCCTGAGAGACCTTTCAAAAAGATTGCAGTAGATATAGTGGGTCCGTTATCAATTGTTTCAAATAATGGATTTCGTTATATTTTAACTTGCGTAGATCTTTGCACGCGTTGGCCAGAGGCCATACCGTTGAAAACCATCACAACTGCATCCGTGTCTGATGCATTATTTTCGATATTTTGTCGAATCGGTTTTCCGGAGGATATATTGTCAGATCAAGGATCACAATTTACTTCCAACATTATGAGGGATTTAGAATCCATGCTATCTGTTCACCACTCGTTTTGTAGTGCGTATAGGCCTCAATCAAACGGTGTGTGCGAGCGCTACAATAGCACTCTAAAACAGATGTTATCTAAGATAACTGAAGAATGCCCTCGTGAATGGGATCGGCTTCTGCCGGCGGCCCTCTTCGCTTTTCGTGAAGTGCCTCACGAGAGCATGGGATGGTCTCCGTTCGAATTGGTTTATGGTTCGAATCCTCGCGGACCAATGATGATACTCAAAGATTTGTTGATTGGAGCGTCAATTGATACAGCCACTCGAAACAGCTACGAGTTAGTGATTGATCTCCGACAACGAATCATCGATGCGTGCACGTATGCATCCCAGAGTATTAAATCAGCCACTCAACGATCAAGATTATTACATAATCAAAAGAGAATATTAAGATCATTCAAACCAGGGGAAAAAGTTTGGTTGTTGCTACCTCATAACGATAACAAATTACTGATATCATGGCAAGGTCCATTTGATATTATCAAACAAGTCACAGATGTTGACTACTCGGTAAACGTTAGAGGTAAAATCAAAACCTTCCATGTCAACATGCTAAAATTAGCAGTTGAAAGACCACAGGAATTAATTCCTGTTATTAACTCTATTGATGATTCTTCACATCATACTGCTTCTTTTGCAGTTGTTCATGAAGAAGATACTACTTCGTCTATCCCTTTACAATTCCAACTACCTTCTTTGCAATCATCGGAGTCTTGGAAAGACGTGACTATTTCTTCTTCACTATCTTCGTCACAACAAGATCAAGTTCGGGATATTCTTATTTCTTTCAATGATGTTCTCACCGACCTTCCAGGTCAGACATCGCTTATATCCCATGATATTACTCTTACTGATTATAAACCTATCAAACTTAGACCCTATCCTATATCTTTACACCACAAAGATAGGGTGGAGAAAGAGTTAAAGAGATGATACGTTTAGGTGTGATATCTCCTTCGGAATCACCATATGCATTCCCAATGGTGATAGTTAAAAAGAAGGATGATTCTTTACGTATTTGTATTGATTTTAGGCGATTGAATAAAATTACAATCACAGACGGTGAGCCTATGCCTCTTTTAGATGATCTTTTATCAGAATTATCTAATGCTACCTTCTTTAGCAAACTAGATCTCTCTAAAGGCTACTGGCAAATTCCTCTTGCCGAAAATGCCAAACCTTACACAGCTTTCACAACTCCTTTTGGTCTCTACCAAAGGAATTATATGTGTTTTGGGTTAGTGAATGCGCCAGCGACGTTTGTGCGCATGATGCGCCGCCTTCTTGGCGATCGTAAAGATGTCATCACGTACATCGATGACATCTGCCTATTTCATGACTCGTGGGAAGACCATATTGATGGTTTAACTTCCCTTCTACATACGTTACGTATGCATGGTTTGACTGTGCGACCTTCAAAGGTCCAAATTGGTTGTCAGGAAATTTCTTTTCTTGGTCACCGCATAGGTAACCACAAACTGTATCCTGACGACAATACAGTCAAAAGAATTCTAGAGATTTCTACCCCTTCAACTAAGAAACAAGTTAGAAGCCTTTTAGGCTTGATAAACTATTACCATAAGTTCATCCCGCATTTCGCACAACTATCTACACCTTTGTCCGCACTGTTGACCAAAGGTAGTCCTAATAAGGTACGTTGGGACAAAGATTGCGAAAGCGCTTTGGTAACAATTAAGAAATTATTTAGTAATGCACCAATTTTGTTATTACCAAATATACGTATTCCATTCATACTTCAATCAGATGTCTCGAGTTACTCCATGGGTGGTTGTTTGCTGCAATGTTACAAGGAAACACTCCATCCATGTTTCTATGTGTCGAGGAAACTGACTCCGGCTGAACAGAAGTATGCGACAGGTGAACGTGAGCTCCTGTCTATGGTATGGTGCCTGGAGAAGCTGTCAAGATATCTCATCGGCACGCACTTTTACATTATGACAGACCACAGTCCTCTTACTTACATAACAGCTAGAACTATGCGTAATGCTAGAATACACCGATGGTATTTGTTGATTCAAGAATTTTCATTTACGATCCTGCCGATTGCTGGATCAGTGTCGTGGAATATTCTAATCCACATATATAAATTATTAGGTAAATATAAAGCCTAATAAATACATATAATAAATAAAGGAAGAAGAATGGTAAAGAACAGTGCTGTCACAATGACAGTACTCGAAATCCCCCTTCTTTTCTACTTCGTCGGCAAATTGTAACGCTTTCACGTTGATATTAAAGGCCTTCTGCAACATACACGCGTTTCCCAAACACACAATAAAATGTGCTGCCTTTCTAAGAAAAACCTTGAAATATGCAAGTTGACCTAAATTTTAAATTCCATTCATGTCTTTTTCTACACTATGTTACCAAAAACCAAAAGACAGATGGACTAAAGGATAGCGAGAAGGGAGAGGCAGAAAGCCGAACACTAAACACGCGTCGCGCGATACACAAATGCTGCCATCACGCGTGTAAGACTACATGCACTAACTTTTTTTCGGACGGACAGTGATAAATTCACTACCCTTCCCAGAGTTAGGTTTTAAAATCACAAAAAACGCTTATTAGGAAAGATAACAATAGATGGGTTTACGTTTGAAAACATTACAGTACCCAGACAGCACATCTTCGAAACAGGAGGTAGAAGTAATTGCATATTTTGAACGCAGCCACGTAGCTCCTTTAAATTTGGATATTTGGGTTCCTTAGGGCTTGCTGACAAAGAATATGTAAAACGTTACGCAAATAGTCCAGGAATTAATAAATTATAACCAAAATAAAATAGTGGGGATGCCTGACAACATGGAATCATTTCTGCTCATAAAATTTTTTTATAACGTGTTTGAAAAAACCTTACGTTACAGAAATAGCCTACCATGTAAACTCCAAATTGATTGGAGCGCAATGAAAGACTAACCACGATTGGTCGGGCTATAAATACTATCTTGGTTGTTAGGGAGACGTAGGAAGGTAACATTTTTTCAAACACTTGTCGAAACGTGGCTCGATTGGCCAGACTCGCTGATATAATCACTTAGGAGCGTTAGTTCGAAACCACTTGTTTAAATAAGCTTGATAAAGCAACAGTGCGTTGAAGCCAGCTCATATTTTGCTAAATAAAAGCCTGGAACATAAGCAGATGGGAATTTGTGCCAGTAAATGTGCCAGAATTCATTGCTAATCAACGTATCTGTGTTTATTCTATGAATTGTGGTAAGCTTGAACCATTCAGTATCTTTTAATGAAAATTGAATGTAATTTGTTAATTTATGCCTGTATATATATGTGTAGTTCAGTGGCAAACAGGAGATAAAGCCTATAATGCTCCAGCCTGAACAGAGGGTGTCGGAGGAAAGTAAAACGGCATGGAATGGCCAAATAGTACACTGACACCTGGATGATTGACTAGAAAGAAATAATGCTGGAAGTGCAGAGGCGTGGTAACCATTAAGGAGGTAAATACTGGTATAAAGTATTTCAGATGAAGCTGACAGTTGGCCTAACGCTCTGAACTCAATGTTTGTGATGTGTTGTGATCAGTGTAAAAAGAGAGTATAAGTTAGTTATGAAGTAGAAGGTACATCCTTCTTGATTTCAGGGACCGTGGTCTTGATGGTATTGAGCAGCACCTGGTCAGAGCTTTGCTGAATCCAGAGTCGGACAGCATACTCCTTGGTCTTTTTAGCTATCAGTGAGGTGTCTCCAGAGCCCAGGGGAGAATTCGAGCAGAGGAGTCCCTTCCTGCCGCCATCACGCAAGATAAGCTGATTTGGCCAGCTGAGCTCAACATTATGTCCCCTCATCTTGAAATGACTTTGTAAAAATAACATTCAGAGGGGAATTTAATTGTCTTAATATCAGGAACTGAGAACATCTCCAATACTAGTCCCAAAAGACAAACTATTGAAGTCATGATGACAAATACCAACAGAGCTTGAACAAAACAAAACCAGTATTACCTCATATTACTACTACACAACTGACACACATAGGATATTTTTAATAATATATGTCACTACAATATTCATATTGATAAAGTCTGTACATATACTTGTAATTAAAATTGATTGTGATCCCTGGTTCCTTTGTATTTGAATCAGGACACATATACCTTTATAACAACAATGAATACATATTGTTATTTGAAAAGTTATCAGTGACTCCTTAACTCTTTGACTCCACAGCAACGCTCTGAACGTTGCAAAATTTAACACGCCGTGCCACAGCAACGCTCACAGCGTGGTTTTTAGTTTATCACGCATAAACCTTAAAAATCGTCCGTTTAATGCAGTTCATATATTGAAATTCGTAGAATGACTTCCGCTACTATCTAAACAACTAATTTGACTGTAGTTAATCAGCACGTGTGCGTGTTTTGATGTTATTATCACAATTTTTGTGAAGATTTGCGTGTCTGCGTTTTTCGTCGTTATTGCTAGAGAAATATGTCACGCTTTATATTTACATTTTCTAAGTCTCCTAAGCAAATAATTGTGTCAAACTACTTTGAAACATTGCTGACATTGATGATGATTGTTTGGTAGTCACAGTTTGTTGTCAAAATACGGAATCTGTGCAGAAAAGCTAGACACACTAGGTTTAGTTGATGAGTTGGCGTAGTCGTATTCTGGCCGATCAAAAAGCAACAAAACTAGACCTACCGTAACATCTAATCACTAGTTCTTGGTAGAAGATGAAGCTAGGGATACTATTAAAACATTAAACAAGAGTAAAAAAGTTTTTATATAACGTTATTCTCCTTTATTTGTTTGAAAATTACGTAATGCACGATTGCATAATTTGTATTTTTCTTACAAAGGACCACGGAAAAACTGGTGTGAATAACACTAAATGTACTAATTGTGGCCATAAGCATGTTTTCTTTTACTTGTATATGGATTAACTTGATGTTTGAAGACTAAAAAGAAAGTTTTATTGTCTACAACAGTAATTTGTCTTTGGTTAGATCGTATTCTACAGTCAACTTTTTAGCGTTTTTCAATTGTACATGCAAAATGTTTTAAGTATACCGAACATACTTGTGTTAATACTACCAAAGACATTATATATTTGAATTCTCTATTAATTTCCCTACAGTTTGGTATATAATAAGTACATGTTCAAAGGAAAATTCACAAACAAATTTAGACTGAAAGATGAACACTTCACTCTATAAAATTCTGTCCACAAAAAAAGTCTGGCACAGCGTGCAAAATAACTCTGGAATGAAAGAGTTAAGATATTCTCATAGAGTGTTATATGTATGTGAGTGTCACAGTGTTGTCAAGAGTAGTGGATTAAATTAAATTGTTTATCTGTCTGTTGTTGTGACTTACACTTCATCATACAAACTTGGCAGATCTTTTATCGCGCAACGTCTCTGAGAAGAAATTGAATTAACTCTTTAGTCACCATGTTGACAAGTGCTATTATTAATGTTATAAAATTTAATGTGTCTACTTAAAGATTATCATAGTTATAAGTAGGTAGTACTAATATTAATATATTCGGGAGACGAGCGTCTTCTCCATCACTATCATCCATGCCACAAGTGTCACGTTTGGAAGTGAGGGGGATGATGTTGAGGATTGCTTCATGTCTGCAGCATGGCGCATTCCTCAAATGATTATATCTCCGTGACTGATGTCGATGATTGTTTCATGCTTACAGACATTTGGATTTGTGCTCGATCCGAATGGCTGTATCATGGAACACCTCAAACGAATAGAGATATATCTCATCGACCGATGTCGATGATTGTTGCATGTGTGCAAGCATTTGAGTTTGGCCAAACTCGGATTGCTGCACCGTGGAACATCGCAATTGAATATATATTAACGACGTAGTATGCATATCACTATGCATGACGCGTATGTCTTTATAACGACTCGACGTGTGGGCTTCGGCCCCAACGGCAGCGTATGGCATGTGTGGCCATTGCCACTATATAATTCGACTTGTGGGTTTTGACCCGTACGGCAGTGTGTTTCAGAAGTGTGGCCATTGCCACTTATATTGCGTGGTACAACCACTTATTTATGGATGTGTGGCTGGGAAGCCATTTGAGCAGTGTATTTCTTGAACCAAACGTAAGTCGTCGTATGAATAACGCAGTTTGCATAATTATGGCAGATTAGCCTGGCGTGGTATGCCAAAGGAACATTATGTTACTAGCAATAGTGTAAGACTAGTATAGATGGATATTGTACAGCTAGCGGCAAGCGTAAGCCTAGTGTAACGGATATTAAACGACTAGCAGTAGACGTAAGCCTAGCATAATAAGTGTATTGCAGAACTAGCAGGATAGTTAAGTCTAGTTAGCCTCTGAATTTATGCCAAAGGACATTGGCCGTTAAAAGGAACTGACCTCTAACCAGAACTCTAGATAGAGATTGTGAACATGTGCTTATGAACTAATGAGAACTCTTACAGATCGTACATGAATGTGATGTGACTTTTGTTCCCATGTAGTTGGTGTCTGCTCATGGTATGAAATTACTAATTAAATATTTTGAGTCGTCAAAATCACAGTCTTATCAACTGTCGTATTCGGAGTTGAGTTAAATGCTATTTATCTTCAACTGATCATGACCAGTGATGATTAATGTCTTAACACACTGCATCTCACACTGCCAATATAATCAATAAGACAAGAGACTAATACAGGTCAGTCAAGGGTCGAATATTTAATATGAAACATGTTCAGCACAGAATGTATCACAAGGGTTAAAGCAGACATTATCGATACCAACGGACAGTATTACGGAATCCTACAAAAGTGATAAGAACCCGAGGGACTTTGACTCTATAAACTGAATACGCATATAATAACTTGGTCATCCACAAATACTAGAAGTCATTGAAGCACCCAGAATATACTGGGGTCCCGGAAGAGCAAATGATTATATCTACGCGACTGATGTCGATGATTGTTTCATGCTTACAGACATTTGGATTTGTGCTCGATCCGAATGGCTGTATCATGGAACACCTCAAACGAATAGAGATATATCTCATCGACCGATGTCGATGATTGTTGCATGTGTGCAAGCATTTGAGTTTGGCCAACTCGGATTGCTGCACCATGGAACATCGCAATTGAATATATATTAACGACGTAGTATGCATATCACTATGCATGACGCGTATGCCTTTATAACGTCATTCGACTTGTGGGTTTTGACCCGAACGGCAGTGTGTTTCAGAAGTGTGGCCATTGCCACTATATATTCGACTTGTGGGTTTTGACCCGAACGGCAGTGTGTTTCAGAAGTGTGGCCATTGCCACTGATATTGTGTGGTACAACCACTTTTTAATTGTGTGGCTGGGAAGCCATTTGAGCAGTGTATTTCTTGAACCAAACGTAAGTCGTCGTATGAATAACGCAGTTTGCATAATTATGGCAGATTAGCCTGGCGTGGTATGCCAAAGGAACATTATGTTACTAGCAATAGTGTAAGACTAGTATAGATGGATATTGTACAGCTAGCGGCAAGCGTAAGCCTAGTGTAACGGATATTAAACGACTAGCAGTAGACGTAAGCCTAGCATAATAAGTGTATTGCAGAACTAGCAGGATAGTTAAGTCTAGTTAGCCTCTGAATTTATGCCAAAGGACATTGGCCGTTAAAAGGAACTGACCTCTAACCAGAACTCTAGATAGAGATTGTGAACATGTGCTTATGAAATAATGAGAACTCTTACAGATCGTACATGAATGTGATGTGACTTTTGTTCCCATGTAGTTGGTGTCTGCTCATGGTATGAAATTACTAATTAAATATTTTGAGTCGTCAAAATCACAGTCTTATCAACTGTCGTATTCGGAGTTGAGTTAAATGCTATTTATCTTCAACTGATCATGACCAGTGATGATTAATGTCTTAACACGCTGCATCTCACACTGCCAATATAATCAATAAGACAAGAGACTAATACAGGTCAGTCAAGGGTCGAATATTTAATATGAAACATGTTCAGCACAGAATGTATCACAAGGATTAAAGCAGACATTATCGATACCAACGGACAGTATTACGGAATCCTACAAAAGTGATAAGAACCCGAGGGACTTTGACTCTATAAACTGAATACGCATATAATAACTTGGTCATCCACAAATACTAGAAGTCATCGAAGCACCCAGACATACTGGGGGCCCGGAAGGGCCCGTAAAAAACTGGGGGCAGAAAGGGTCTGGATTTCGTGAATACTGGATTTCCCCCCCCCCCCCCCCCTTCAAGTATCGAAGAAAGTTAAACTGATGATGAACGTTTTAAATGCAAAATCATTCATTCAATCCTAACCGGCAACTGAAATGCGCAGGACAGAAAGTGACGTCACTACATCGATGCCGTCAACGTTAGCAGACAACATTGCCTGAGAGAATCCGAATTTTCTTCCACCAAAGAGACTGATTCACGCAGATAGAACGGTAATCTTCCACTCGAGAACCTGAACCATTGGAGAATGTATCTCTTCATCAAATTCATCTGAGGCTGCGACGCAGATCGATTGAAGAAACTACGTTCGAAGACCGAAGCAATACTTTCAAACGGTTACCCTGCTGCGAAGGTCAAGGTCTACCATCAATGGACCTCAGCTGTTGAAGACACTTGGATTAGAATTACATGCATTCATGTATTTCTCAGAGGGACAACTAAACAGATAAGTTCTTGATTTTACTAGGGCGCTTGAACATTATCATATTGTCCTTGCATTAGCTTTGGTCTACAGTTCATCATCACGTTACTTACTTTTTACTATCATCTGTGTTTCCCCATTCATGTTTTTCGTATATTCGTATATTCGTATTGTTTAATATTGACTGGAATTTTCCCAGGAAAGCTTCAGTGAATGTTAACTTCTATTAGATTTGCATGCTTATATTCGCCGACTGAGGATCTGACTGATTATATTTTTTCTTTGGAGTCAGGATATAAATGTTTCTTCAGTTCGCAATATAACCATATTTTGTGTACTTAGCAGTTGCGTCAAGTGAGTTACGTCCTCTTTATTTACATAACCTACTTTCAGTACTGTTGACAACTGTTGTCGTGTGTGATCTAAAACTTCTTTGTCTACACGTTCGTTTAAGACGACTTGTCTTGTTATATTTTTGTGTGATGTAAATTCTTTTCTTTCTTTTAACTGATTACTGAGTATAAGTCTCCTTTATTTACTTTATAAGTGTAAAGTGTTGTCGTATAATTGCAAAATCATTTCATTGTAACTCATTTAATTGTTTTCACTGTCTTTGTCAAATGTTCTCCGAACTTGTTTGTTATTGATTAATATATTCATGTACATATTATAGTGAGTTCTATAATCCTAGTGTATATTATAGACTATTGAAGGTACTCAGAAACCTATTATCATGTCTACACTACAGGAATTCATTGATATTGGAAAAAGTTATGGAAAATCAGGGGCGGAACTACAAAGTTTTGCAGATACGAAATATGATGAATATTTATCGCGGCTGGAAAGAATGGAACAGCGCGAAATGACTAAACGAGCTGATGAACTTAGGAGGTTTGAATTAACCCAAAAGAGGGAATTGAAGGAAAAAGAATTAGCTCAACAAGAAAAAGACAGAGAGCAGAAAGATAAAGAATTAGCTCAACAAGAAAAAGACAGAGAATTTGAGAAGGAAAGAATGGCACAACGAGATAAAGAAATGGAATTAAGAAGAATGGAACTTATGCAACTGGATCAAACCCATAAAAATGCCATGGAAATGGAAACATTAAAACTTCATGCAGAAAAAGAAAAAGCTTTAGAATTAGCTAAAGTGCAGTCTGAGCAGACTAAGACTGCGGCTGCTACAAATATTTTTTATCCTAAGTTAAAAATGCCACATTTTGACCAAACTCGCGATTGTGTTGACTCTTTCATATCTAGATTCATCATCAAGGTCACAGCTCTGAACATACCCAAGGAAAGATGGAGCAGTCTTTTACTTGATTTTTTTGACTGGTGACTCACTCAAATGTTTCATGAGTCTTGATGAAAAGAGCAGAAGCGATTTCGATGTCGTAAAAGAGGTATTACTAAGACGTTTCCAGTTAACTGAGTCTGGATTCAGAGATCGCTTTCATGCTGCTAAACCAAGCAAGGATGCAGATTTTGGTGAATTCATTGCATCTATTAAACATTTCCTTAGCAGATGGATTGATCTATCTGGTATAAATAAAACATATGAAGGTGTTATAGATCTCATGCTGCTGTTACGGTATATGATATTAACGCCGTCTGCTAAAGGTTACCAGACGTGCAATTGTAAAAGGTTAAGGCATTTAATATATTGCGATAGAGGTTTCAATTTTGAACGCTTTAGACACGATCGATTATGACGTGTATAGCGTTGTTTAGGACACAGTCGGTAACTAAGAAACGCTACCCTTTTCACACTGACCGTCAAGCTGTTAAGACGCGTCTGACTCTCCTTCCAATGTTGGGCATGGTATTGCCATACAGATATATTTTATGCAAGTACGGACATGGGTCAGTCCATTGCTATTACGAAGATTTGAAATGATTAAAGGTCAGTACGAAGTGAAAATTAAGGAAGGATGAATTACAGTCCATAGTATTTGATTTTGCCAGACTCATAGACTCACTGTCGGCCGTTGGAAACCCCAACCGCGCGTGCATACAGCTATGACAATCTGCATACAGTAATTTGATTATTGGACAAGGACTGATAGGATATCTACATATCTATGCCATATATTTTCAAGTTATAATATGTACCTTTGTGATCAACATGCATGAATCGTAAATCTGTATTAAATCGTGGACTCAATGGAACATTGTCATCAATCGAAAGTTCATTGTCATTCAGAATTTTTTTTGTCGATCCCCAGACACCGGACACCACTGTTGCAAGTGGAAGTGGTCTGTTGCAAGTAGTGGTTTGGTTAGCTCTGAACAATGTTCCATGTAATGTCAATAAAGTAGTTATAAATTCTGGCCATTGTTTTATCTTCTTGATATTCTTGAGTGATCGTGTATCGTGCCTTCTATGTAAGATTACGCGAATGCAGGGGTGGAAGATTCTGAATGACTAATTGAACCTTGGAATACGATTGATGTGACAAGTCGGTTCCATTGAGTCCACAATTATTTAATACAGATTACACGTCAAGACGATTCATGCATGTTGATCACAAAGGTACATATTATAACTTGAAAATATATGGCATAGATATGTAGATATCCTATCAGTCCTTGTCCAATAATCAAATTACTGTATGCAGATTGTCATAGCTGTATGCACGCGCGGTTGGGGTTTCCAACGGCCGACAGTGAGTCTATGAGTCTGGCAAAATCAAATACTATGGACTGTAATTCATCCTTCCTTAATTTTTTTCACTTCGTACTGACCTTTAATCATTTCAAATCTTCGTAATAGCAATGGACTGACCCATGTCCGTACTTGCATAAAATATATCTGTATGGCAATACCATGCCCAACATTGGAAGGAGAGTCAGACGCGTCTTAACAGCTTGACGGTCAATGTGAAAAGGGTAGCGTTTCTTAGTTACCGACTGTGTCCTAAACAACGCTATACACGTCATAATCGATCGTGTCTAAAGCGTTCAAAATTGAAACCTCTATCGCAATATATTAAATGCCTTAACCTTTTACAATTGCACGTCTGGTAACCTTTAGCAGACGGCGTGAAAAATTGACTGTAAGTGTTCAGGACGTGTATGAAATTGCTTGAGCATGTTAATATGAAATATCTTTTTGTGTCCCTTGATATCTAAGACGTAATCAACGTCGGAAATTTTATCAATGACTTTGTAAGGACCATTCCAAGATATCAATAATTTATTGTTATTGTGAGGAAGTAACACATAAGCCTCGTCGCCTGGGAATAATTGGCGTAATCGTCGAGACATATTTTGTAGAGATCGAGCCTTAGCTTTTGCAGCCTCAGAAGAAGCTGTTGCCAACTGGCAAGACTCAATAATGTTCTTCCGAAGATTAATCACGTACTCGTAAGATGACTGAGTGTCCTGAGTCATCTCGTCGTCAATTAATAAGTCTTTTATTAGTCCCATAGGACCTCTTGGGGGAGCACCAAAAACTAATTCAAAGGGAGAGAAGCCAGTTTGTTCATGCGGTACCTCCCGATAAGCAAATAGAACAGCTGGGAGTGCTCTGTCCCAGTCATGAGGGTGCTTAGCAGTAACCTTATGTAGTAGTTGTTTAAATGTACGGTTAAGTCTTTCAACCGCACCATTACTCATCGGATGATAAATACTACTTAAATTCCTATCAATGTCCCAAGTTTTCATGACTTCCTTCATGGTGTCAGATATAAACTGTGACCCATGGTCTGATAAAAGTTTTCTAGGAAACCCTATTCTAGAAAAGATGAGATGTAGTGCATCAGCTACATCTGTGGTAGTGGTGGTCTTTAATGGGATAGCTTCCGGCCATCGTGTGCACAAATCAATGCACGTAAGGACGAATCTATGTCCTCTGGCCGATGGTAGCAATGGACCAATAATGTCTATTGCCATCTTGTCAAAAGGTCTCACTGAGATATCGCAAGCCTGAATAGGCGCCGTGTGAAAAGCTCCACGTGCTTTCACTTCTTGGCATGTAGTACAGGAACGTACATACTGCGAAATATCTCTTGACACCCCTGGCCAAAAGAATGAAGACAGTACTCGAGATCGTGTTCGAGTATATCCCATATGTCCAGCACAATGTGAGTCATGTGCATGTTGAAGAATGTACCGTCTAAAAGTATATGGGACCATAACTTGTTGTTTCATTTGTGATTTGTCATGAAAACATCTAATCAATATGCCATTTTTAATAACAAACCAAGGTTTGTTATTATCAACGGAGGATAGCTTGTCAACCTTATCAACCAGCCTAAAACTTTTTTTTAAAGATTTATCCTCCGTTTGTTTGGTCCCAAATGTTTCCCTGTCAATAGGTGAATTGACTACAAATTCCTCTTGGTTGTCTGCATCCATTTTATTATCATCAACTTTCTCCATGAGTTGAGTCTGTGCTCTAGTTGTCACGGCGTTTCCAGTGCATAGGTTATGTTTCTCCCATTCTATAATCTCATCTGGAGTACAATCTTTACTGCCGTGTATACGACCGACCATCAAATCAGCTATAGGCTTTTTTAGCATACATACTTTTACATTCCCTGTGAAAAAAAGAGTGTTAACATGAATAATAGCTGTGGGGTAAAACTCTATTGTTCCACCAAACGTCATGCAACGAACATATTCCCCCGTTGCACAGCTGGGATGTACCAGCGACTGTCGTACACCAATCGTTGTGGATCCCGAATCCCTCAATACTGAGACGACGGATCCATTAACTAATCCCCTGTTAAAAATTAGTAGGCCTGTTCCATCGTTGACTGCAAGACCTACCTGTGGTATAATATGTCCGCAGTTAAGCACTGTTTCTTTCGCCTTCTGAAAAATAAGATTGCATTGCTGGCAACTATTTGCCACATTATAATTAATAGCAAAACATGCAGCAGAAGACTGTGTTGTATTATTGTCAAGTGGAACCTGAGCTATAGGGGTAGTATTATTTGTAACTGCCGCCCCTGTATTATGGTTGTAATGAGATGATCCCCGAGAATGAGATCGATTCCGAGTATAATTGTTAGAATTATCTCGTCGTCCTCTATAGTAACTATTATCTCGATGTCTCGAGCCATGATTATTACCCTTCCAGTTACTATTATCATTGGGAGTATGTGATCGATTATAATGAGTGTTATGTTGACCATTGTGGTAGTTTGTTTGAGGTGAATAATTTCTATCTCGTGATCTACCTCTGTTGAACTCATTTTTATTGTTGAAATCATTATTATGTCCCTTCTGAAAGTTAACATTGTGATTTCTTTGGAACCTGCTTCTGTCTACACTGTGATGTCTTTGTTTGTTATTGTGATTGTAGGCCATATTAGACGCCACAGGTAGAGGTTCTCTTAATGAGGAGTTAGAAATGGTTGCATTCGGGTGTGCCGAACAGTAGTTTAAAGAAATTTTGTTAGGCTTAAAAGAACGACTTCAGTTTTTCTCCGATAGTTTCACCTACACGAATTTCAGTGACGTCGCGTTGTTAGACCGTCAAGCTGTTAAGACGCGTCTGACTCTCCTTCCAATGTTGGGCATGGTATTGCCATACAGATATATTTTATGCAAGTACGGCCAGGAAAGATGACTCTACTGATTTTTATTATAGCAATAAAAAGTCAGTTAATAATAACAAAGGTAATGCCAGATCTCCGTCGAGAGACAAAAATAAACAGAGACATGCAAATAGTTGCAGTGTTAAAAAGGAAAAAGGTAATGATGATAATGATCATGCGAACGCATGTATGGTAATGAATGATACATGTTATGAGTGTCAGTCGAAAAACAGATTAAAGTCTACAATTACACTTGATTGTGGTCATTGTATGCCAACAATGTCGGCATGTGCAAATGTCGGTTATCTTACATTTCATCCCGGAATATTAGATGGTAAGGTAGTGAGAGTTCTGCGTGACACGGGGTCTTCAACGATAGGCATTAAGCACTCGCTTATCGAGCCCTCTGCTTTTACAGGCAAATCAGTTAAGTGTGTCACATTTGGTGGGAATATAGAAACATTCCCTGTGGCACGAGTATACATTGATACTCCTTTTTACACAGGCACTGTCTATGCCTGCGGCTTGAGAGCACCCATAACTGAAATTATAATAGGAAACATACCAGGAGTTAAAGATTGCACTCCTGAGGAGATTGCAATGTGGGTTGAATCTCACCCACAGGTGGCAAATGCTGTTGTAACGAGAGCACAACAGTTAGCTACGGACATGGCTACACCACCTCCTCCTATAATGGATACAATTATGTCTCAAGTTGGCACTGTTTCACCTTCTGTTTTTGCAGAAAAAAACAGAAGAGTGACCCAACTTTACAAGGATTGTTTAGCCGAGCAGAACAAAAAACTATTAAATACACAAGAGGGGCTAAACAATGGTTCAAGATAAAGAAATCAATACTCACTAGATATTATGATGATGGCAAAACAATTATACATCAAGTGATAGTACCTAAAGAATACAGACCATTGGTCCTACAAACAGGTCATGACTCCCCTATGGCAGGGCATATGGGGATCAAAAGAACATTGTTTCGTGTTACGTCACAATTTTATTGGCCTGGGGTTAATAAAGATACAAAGTTATACTGCAAATCATGTACAACATGCCAAGGTATAGCACGTAAGGGCAGGTTCCATACGGCACCCTTACAGATTACAGACGTGCCTGAGAGACCTTTCAAAAAGATTGCAGTAGATATAGTGGGTCCGTTATCAATTGTTTCAAATAATGGATTTCGTTATATTTTAACTTGCGTAGATCTTTGCACGCGTTGGCCAGAGGCCATACCGTTGAAAACCATCACAACTGCATCCGTGTCTGATGCATTATTTTCGATATTTTGTCGAATCGGTTTTCCGGAGGATATATTGTCAGATCAAGGATCACAATTTACTTCCAACATTATGAGGGATTTAGAATCCATGCTATCTGTTCACCACTCGTTTTGTAGTGCGTATAGGCCTCAATCAAACGGTGTGTGCGAGCGCTACAATAGCACTCTAAAACAGATGTTATCTAAGATAACTGAAGAATGCCCTCGTGAATGGGATCGGCTTCTGCCGGCGGCCCTCTTCGCTTTTCGTGAAGTGCCTCACGAGAGCACGGGATGGTCTCCGTTCGAATTGGTTTATGGTTCGAATCCTCGCGGACCAATGATGATACTCAAAGATTTGTTGATTGGAGCGTCAATTGATACAGCCACTCGAAACAGCTACGAGTTAGTGATTGATCTCCGACAACGAATCATCGATGCGTGCACGTATGCATCCCAGAGTATTAAATCAGCCACTCAACGATCAAGATTATTACATAATCAAAAGAGAATATTAAGATCATTCAAACCAGGGGAAAAAGTTTGGTTGTTGCTACCTCATAACGATAACAAATTACTGATATCATGGCAAGGTCCATTTGATATTATCAAACAAGTCACAGATGTTGACTACTCGGTAAACGTTAGAGGTAAAATCAAAAACCTTCCATGTCAACATGCTAAAATTAGCAGTTGAAAGACCACAGGAATTAATTCCTGTTATTAACTCTATTGATGATTCTTCACATCATACTGCTTCTTTTGCAGTTGTTCATGAAGAAGATACTACTTCGTCTATCCCTTTACAATTCCAACTACCTTCTTTGCAATCATCGGAGTCTTGGAAAGACGTGACTATTTCTTCTTCACTATCTTCGTCACAACAAGATCAAGTTCGGGATATTCTTATTTCTTTCAATGATGTTCTCACCGACCTTCCAGGTCAGACATCGCTTATATCCCATGATATTACTCTTACTGATTATAAACCTATCAAACTTAGACCCTATCCTATTTCTTTACACCACAAAGATAGGGTGGAGAAAGAGTTAAAGAGATGATACGTTTAGGTGTGATATCTCCTTCGGAATCACCATATGCATTCCCAATGGTGATAGTTAAAAAGAAGGATGATTCTTTACGTATTTGTATTGATTTTAGGCGATTGAATAAAATTACAATCACAGACGGTGAGCCTATGCCTCTTTTAGATGATCTTTTATCAGAATTATCTAATGCTACCTTCTTTAGCAAACTAGATCTCTCTAAAGGCTACTGGCAAATTCCTCTTGCCGAAAATGCCAAACCTTACACAGCTTTCACAACTCCTTTTGGTCTCTACCAATGGAATTATATGTGTTTTGGGTTAGTGAATGCGCCAGCGACGTTTGTGCGCATGATGCGCCGCCTTCTTGGCGATCGTAAAGATGTCATCACGTACATCGATGACATCTGCCTATTTCATGACTCGTGGGAAGACCATATTGATGGTTTAACTTCCCTTCTACATACGTTACGTATGCATGGTTTGACTGTGCGACCTTCAAATGTCCAAATTGGTTGTCAGGAAATTTCTTTTCTTGGTCACCGCATAGGTAACCACAAACTGTATCCTGACGACAATACAGTCAAAAGAATTCTAGAGATTTCTACCCCTTCAACTAAGAAACAAGTTAGAAGCCTTTTAGGCTTGATAAACTATTACCATAAGTTCATCCCGCATTTCGCACAACTATCTACACCTTTGTCCGCACTGTTGACCAAAGGTAGTCCTAATAAGGTACGTTGGGAAAAAGATTGCGAAAGCGCTTTGGTAACAATTAAGAAATTATTTAGTAATGCACCAATTTTGTTATTACCAAATATACGTATTCCATTCATACTTCAATCAGATGTCTCGAGTTACTCCATGGGTGGTTGTTTGCTGCAATGTTACAAGGAAACACTCCATCCATGTTTCTATGTGTCGAGGAAACTGACTCCGGCTGAACAGAAGTATGCGACAGGTGAACGTGAGCTCCTGTCTATGGTATGGTGCCTGGAGAAGCTGTCAAGATATCTCATCGGCACGCACTTTTACATTATGACAGACCACAGTCCTCTTACTTACATAACAGCTAGAACTATGCGTAACGCTAGAATACACCGATGGTATTTGTTGATTCAAGAATTTTCATTTACGATCCTGCCTATTGCTGGATCAGACAATAACTTGGCAGATCTTTTATCGCGCAACGTCTCTGAGAAGAAATTGAATTAACTCTTTAGTCACCATGTTGACAAGTGCTATTATTAATGTTATAAAATTTAATGTGTCTACTTAAAGATTATCATAGTTATAAGTAGGTAGTACTAATATTAATATATTCGGGAGACGAGCGTCTTCTCCATCACTATCATCCGTGCCACAAGTGTCACGTTTGGAAGTGAGGGGGATGATGTTGAGGATTGCTTCATGTCTGCAGCATGGCGCATTCCTCAAATGATTATATCTCCGTGACTGATGTCGATGATTGTTTCATGCTTACAGACATTTGGATTTGTGCTCGATCCGAATGGCTGTATCATGGAACACCTCAAACGAATAGAGATATATCTCATCGACCGATGTCGATGATTGTTGCATGTGTGCAAGCATTTGAGTTTGGCCAACTCGGATTGCTGCACCGTGGAACATCGCAATTGAATATATATTAACGACGTAGTATGCATATCACTATGCATGACGCGTATGTCTTTATAACGACTCGACGTGTGGGCTTCGGCCCCAACGGCAGCGTATGGCATGTGTGGCCATTGCCACTATATAATTCGACTTGTGGGTTTTGACCCGTACGGCAGTGTGTTTCAGAAGTGTGGCCATTGCCACTTATATTGCGTGGTACAACCACTTATTTATGGATGTGTGGCTGGGAAGCCATTTGAGCAGTGTATTTCTTGAACCAAACGTAAGTCGTCGTATGAATAACGCAGTTTGCATAATTATGGCAGATTAGCCTGGCGTGGTATGCCAAAGGAACATTATGTTACTAGCAATAGTGTAAGACTAGTATAGATGGATATTGTACAGCTAGCGGCAAGCGTAAGCCTAGTGTAACGGATATTAAACGACTAGCAGTAGACGTAAGCCTAGCATAATAAGTGTATTGCAGAACTAGCAGGATAGTTAAGTCTAGTTAGCCTCTGAATTTATGCCAAAGGACATTGGCCGTTAAAAGGAACTGACCTCTAACCAGAACTCTAGATAGAGATTGTGAACATGTGCTTATGAACTAATGAGAACTCTTACAGATCGTACATGAATGTGATGTGACTTTTGTTCCCATGTAGTTGGTGTCTGCTCATGGTATGAAATTACTAATTAAATATTTTGAGTCGTCAAAATCACAGTCTTATCAACTGTCGTATTCGGAGTTGAGTTAAATGCTATTTATCTTCAACTGATCATGACCAGTGATGATTAATGTCTTAACACACTGCATCTCACACTGCCAATATAATCAATAAGACAAGAGACTAATACAGGTCAGTCAAGGGTCGAATATTTAATATGAAACATGTTCAGCACAGAATGTATCACAAGGGTTAAAGCAGACATTATCGATACCAACGGACAGTATTACGGAATCCTACAAAAGTGATAAGAACCCGAGGGACTTTGACTCTATAAACTGAATACGCATATAATAACTTGGTCATCCACAAATACTAGAAGTCATCGAAGCACCCAGAATATACTGGGGTCCCGGAAGAGCCCGTAACACACGTCAATCACAGAAACCTCTAATTAAAAATTCAAATTTGTGAAGCCAATAGGAAGTGAACTGCTAAATTTAATCTCCTTTTTTAAAGCAATTATATCCATATAACCTTCGGAAAAAAGAAAAGATTTTTTTTCTAATTAACTGGGAATTTTGTTTAAAAAATTTTTAAACAGACTTTTAGATAAATCTATTGATTCCTTAGTTTTCCTCCAAAGTTATTGTGATCAAAAAAAATAATAATGAAATAAACCCTGTTATTTTTTAATCCTAAAATGTGTAGTTTTCTCCACCTTAAACCCTACGGCGATCATAAAAGGATATATACATCATCATCATCATCATCATCAGTTGCCATCTCCACAACGAAGGTTGGCTGTAATGGATCTCCAACGTCTTCTGTCTCTTGTCTTGGTGGTGCATTCTGATAGACTGTTTCCTGTCCATCTCTTGATGTTATCTTCCCACTTATAGCGCTGTCTTCCCCTTGTACGTTTGCCTTCAACTCTCCATTCTGTTATGGTCTTCTGCAAGGTGTTATGCCTTTTTATGTGGCCAAAGTATTTTAGCTGCCGAACTTTGACCTCCCTCATTAGTTCTCTTTTCATACCTAGATTTTCTAGGACCTCCTTATTTGTTTTCATCTCTTTCCATGAGATACGCCCCATTCTTCTATATATCCACATTTCAAGAGCCTCAATTCTTTCTTCCAAATGCTTATTCATCGTCCATGTTTCTGCACCATACAGAAATGCAGAATATATATAACACTTTATGATTCTCAGTTTTAATTTGTGAGATAACTGTTTGGATGTCAGTATATGTTTCATGTTGTTGAATGTAGCTTTGGCCATTCTTATTCTCTTCTTGATTTCTGTTTCACATCTGCCATCTTCTGTTATTATATGACCAAGATATACGTAGCTCTTGATTGTTCCAGGATTTTCCCATTTACGCTTATCTTTAACGTGGGTTTATCGTCTGTTTTGCTAATTATCATAGTTTTTGTTTTCTCAATATTAATGTCGAGTCCATATTCATGACTTATACTGTTCACTTGCTTCACTAGTTCTTGTAACTCCTGTTCGCTTTCAGCTAACAACACGGTATCATCTGCATATCTAAGGTTCTTTATTGACCTTCCACTGATGTTCAGTCCTGGTATTTCCTGTATCTGTTTGAAAATATTTTCGGTGTATAAATTAAATAGGCAGGGGGACAGCACACAACCTTGTCTGACACCTCTTTTTATGTCTATGTATGGTGAATAATTCCTTCCCGATCTTACTGTGGCAGTTTGCTCCCAATAAAGGTTACTGAGTATTCTTATATCTTTTCCATCAATACCTATGTCTTTGAGGCATTCAATTATTTTCTTATGATGGACTCTGTCAAAAGCCTTCTTATAGTCAATGAAGCACATATACATACTTTTTTTGGACCTCTGTATATTTTTCTGCTAATATTCTTAGGCAAAATATTGCCTCTCTTGTTCCACTGTTCCGTCTAAAACCAAACTGTTCTTCTTGGATTTCGCTGTCTACTTTACTTTTTATTCTTTCCTGTATGATTTTGAGCAGTATCTTAATTGCATGACTCATCAGGCTGATTGTTCTGAAGTCTGAACATTCTGTTGCATTTGGTTTTTTGGGCAATGTTATGAAAACTGATGTCTTCATGTCGTGTGGTATATATCCTGTATTATGATATATACAGGGTGTCCATAAAAGATTGTACCCTTTTCACAAAATTTATTCTCGGCCCTTACAAAGACTCAAAAAAGTGCGCATGCGCGCAGCGGGTATTTCAAGTGAAACTTTCGCAGTTGAGTTGCAACCGGTAATTGTTACATGTCTCCCAACACACTGGTCAAGTTGGTGAAAAAAAACAAAAGAAATAGGTACATTCTTTTTGAGTCTTTGTAAGGTATGCTTAAAAACTTGCAGAGATTATCTTACTTTTGTGATGGAAAGCATCCTCGTACCACACCATGGGGCCGAGAATAAATTTTCTGAAAAGGGTACAATCTTTTATGGACACCCTCTATATATCATACGGTCTTCCCGATTGCCGGGAAATTTAAAGTCGGGAAAAAATCAGAAACACTAGAACCAACCGATGTCTCAGCAGAATTATTCGCTTTTCTGGTATTGTCTATATTGTTTCAGTTCTTGAGAAGTTTCTAAAGCATACTGATCAGGCAACTAGACAGCTTTAGTAGTTCAGTCGGTCTCACTGATACGACTAATTCACTGTCCATTAGCTCTTTAAGAAACACGGACCTTCAGAAAAGTCATACTTCGCCTTTCTGGCCTGTGCCATCCATTCACAGGTCTTTCCATGGCCTCTTTATCTCTTTAATGACTGTCATCAGTTATCATTTCCATGTGTTTTATGTCTCCCTCTGCCTCTGAGCGTGATAGTGCCAGACAAGGTACTGCCTTGTAATGTTATCAGCAGGTTTCCTCATTGTGTGCCATATGTCCACTGGCACTGTCATTGACACCCACAGTGGGATCACACGTTTGATGCGAGTATTATTTATGTACCAATGTACTTGATATTATCTGGTAATAACCGATACATTGAAAGTTCAACAGAAAGGGGAAGGTAGAGAGGCGTAAAAGATCCCGTTACACGCCCATTGAGGCATATTGGGAATATGGTGTTAGGCCCATATTTTCTTGACCATCGGCACACTAGGGGTGAGGTTGTCAGCATCACGCCGGCCGCCTTAACCTTCCCAGAGTTGCTCTGGTACCCAATTCATGAGGCTGGGTCGACCCCGGAGCCGTTTGCGATCTAAAACATCCCGCCTCAACTGGGAATCGAACCATGGACCACCGAGCTAGGAAGCCAGTGCACTAACCACTGTGCTACCGCGGCTCCAGAGAGGAGTGTACCTCGATAAATCGATAATATTAACATGGGAAGAAATTGAAAATATGGCTGGTTCAAGGCACTAGGTAACCGACTGATTAGCCAGTTGGCACTGCACTCGCTGATGATACTGAATTAATGTACCGGTGCAGTGCACATGCACAGATGCTAATTTCTTAACAGTTTGTTCTGAGCGAAAAACGACCCCCCCCCCCCCCCCCCCCCCCCGCCCCCGCCCCACCCCCCCGCGCCCCCCCCCCCCATGAGTACGCACATTACACGAGCTGTATTGTCACCAAAGAGTATTCGCAATCTGCCTCAACAGCGCACACGCACACATGGCAGCCCGTTTCCATTACTACGTGCTGTAGTAAACGAATGACAATGCGAAATTCTGACAGCGCTGATCAATCAATACGGTAGTAGTCGTCGCTTACACAACGGCATCTGGAATTAAGTTTCTGGTGGAGAGTAATCCGTAGATCACCACTGTAAAAGCTGTTGTTTTTATTTTTCATTTTCTTCAACCCTCTCGTAAAGAATACTGCAAATTAAGGCATGTCGTATGAGGCGACTAATAGTGTGACGTTGAGCATGAGATCGGCAACCTTATCATGTAAAGAAAAATGCAGCAGAAACCACTATTAAGATTTCGGGCTTTGATGAAAGCTTCCTGCAAGGGACCAGCTGTGTAGGTGGCTCCATGTTCTATAATGACCGATAAGGAAATGACGTTTACTTAAAACTCCTGTAACGTGTAAACTTTATTTTGCCGGTCACTCTCAAAAACGAACACACAGCGGCGGTCCCCCTCGCCATCTTTCAGGCGCAAATACTCGCCGATTTCAAGGTACACCTCCATGTGAGATGGTCGATGCTCAGAACACTAACCCCTTCAGCCCTGGTCAACTTACACTCCTTCAGCAGATGTACCTCTTGCAGTCTCGTGCTGAAGGCCAATTCCCAATCGACACCGATGCGTTAGATCCTGCAACACATCTTTTCTTCAAGACTTTCTTTCCGGAGTCCTTCAGCGACATCACCGTCATGAGCAGTCAGTGGTACGCCATTACGGCGCCACAGGTGCGCGTCTTAGGGCAACAGCACGATAGGTGTTCTTTTGCCATGGTTTTTCCCTATCAACATGACCTAGTGGCGTCTTTAGGGGCAACGGCAAAACAAGCCCCGTCATTTGCTGTTGTTTCCCAGTAAAGTCAGTTATTATGACTGGCAAACGGGGTGATCCATGCCTCGTTGTGGAGTTAGATCCAAGACGGTTACAATATTATTTGAGACATACAAATTTTTCTTTGTTCTTAATTTCGGCACTTCTTTCATCTCGGCAGCACCACGACACACGAGCTTGCTCTGTTGTTATTTTGTCATTGTTGTACTAACATTCTCGGTTTCTCTATCTAATCAAATCCCCCATAAACGAGAATATCGCTTGTCTTTTCTGTTTTACAAAGCTTGAAAATAATAATGTATATATATATATTTATTTATAATTATATGTCCCTAGAATAAAAAAGCCAGATTCATGGGTATTTGAGCTCTTTCAAATATCAATATAGGCCTTAGCACCATTTTTTCCCAAGTATTTCATTACCTTCAGACAACGAATGCAATTATTCCTGTCGCGCGCCATGATGTGGAAGATGCTACTCAAGTCACCAGTGGGGATTACTCACTGTCCCATTTTTAAGCATGCACATCAAACTCCATAGTTTCCCCAAATCAATGAACCTATTCTATGGTAACGATACATTAATCATAAACTGATTTTGAAAAAATGTGCCTAACTTACTAAAGCTCCTCATGTGTTATTCATCCTGTTGCCAAATCAAACACTGAAACCTGCAAATCAAGACTCTTCGAGTCCACCTTATGAATTACAACCCCGTATCGTCCCGCATGACTCACATTTAGACTTAAGTGAGATAAAGGCAAATGTGTATGCTATAATGAAATGTGGTCTCCTTTTATGGAGTAAAGCTGCCCAACAGGACACACATCACACATCAACCACAACACATTCGACACCAAAGACACCTGGCGGTAGGGGAAAAGTCCCCACATCAACCCCTCAGCGAAATTGATGTTTTGATTGCCACCCAGAGGCGGAAACCCTCAAACCCCCCCCTACTCCCCCTACTCACAACCCCCCCCCCACACCCAGCCCCAAAAGATATATAGGTCATTCATAGTTGAGGAGGGGCGGAGTTTGAAGATCCCATTTCTGTGGATCCAGAAGAAGTGCAGATAGATTTGCAGATAGAGTTAATTGAACTACAATGTTCGGCTGCTTATCGAAATAAGTACAGAGAAAGTAGACTGAGTGATTTCTATAAAAGTCTGGACAGTGGAAAGTGCAAACATTTCATTGAAGTCGCAATGAAAATTTTCATCGTGTTTAGAAGCACATACAATACAAAATACCACAAAACATTTTTTTCACTCCAATGAACAATGACAAAAACAAGCAAGCGTATAACAAATATCACTGACGACCATGGATAGACATAATGAAAACTCATCCTATTTCAACTATGACCACAACAGTTTTAAACGAAACGTGCTGAAAATGGATGTAATAAAAAGCTCACTCAAATATCACAATTATAAGGACATTATGAAAAAAATGCCTGTCTCTCCTTGTAATTCAACATAATACATGTTAATATAATCAATATAATTAACCTAAAAAAAATATAAATATATAAATCCATAAATCAAAAAAATAAAAACCAAAAAAAAACAAAATAATTAAATTTAATATAAATTTCTTAAAAATTATTAATTTTTCCTTTTTTTTATTACAACCTAACATAAACATATTTTTTAATAATTATAAATTATATTTTTTTAATGTCAATATTTTAATATAAATATTATTCACATTTTTTAATAAATTTTTATATTTGATTTTATTCTTTTTTTATATAATTTTACATTTTACTTACTTTATAGTTAAATTTTTTGTTTATTAGATAATTACCATATCAGTAAAATTTACACTACCTAATATCCCTAAAACTGTAACATAACATACAATAACCAATTTATAATGTATTGGTATTACCACTTGTCAGACCGGCCTATCGTATATGAGGATAAGACAAGGAAGGCTACTCGATGGGATAATGGCCGAAACCCTTCAAGGCTTAAACTAATACAAAACCAAACACCCTACAAGTCCACTCCGTATATACAATCTCAAATCCCCGTCGGAGAGACTTAAATTAATGAGTAAAAAATCTTGATGTTAACAAGCTGGAGTGATCATTTAATTGGATCTAACTAACCGATATTAATAACAGATTAATCCAGGAGTAATGATCACCAGATGGTCCAATAAGCTTGGTTTTCTAATACAAGGTGCCGCGCAAACACCTATATAATTCGGGCCCTCTCAATTGTGGAGATAAAATTAATAAAAATAAAAGTATAAAAATATACAGCGTAAATCAACTGCTGTTTTGTCCCTCCTGCGTGACCTAAAAAAAAACCAGAGCATGAGGATCTGGCAATCTCATTTCCTTTCCGAAAACAAAATGCAGCAGAAATAACCGAACCGAATTTTATAAGCACATGGAATTATTAAATAACGATAAGTAATTTATCCATGTTTGACTTCCCGCCTATCAATTAATATTGTTTATCCAGAATTGGCAATGAATTCCGTGATCAAGATGACGGTCCCTCTTTGTTAAAGAAAATTTTTTAAGGGCGACCTAATGGTTTCGTAGTCGGACCAGTGGGCGATTGGATGTAGAGAGGTGGGATTATTATAAACATACGAAAACGGTGATCTTATTCTGACTTACTACACTTAAAACTTAATGGGGGGGTAAGAAAGAAGCAAACATCCGAAGGGAAGGGTAGGTTTAATTTTAGGCGGGTTGGTTGATTTTTGGCCTAAGTGAAAAATAACAATATACCCCGTTTTTGCCGAGTCACTTTGATTAGCGGACAACTACAACAAACGGATTTTGATATGTAATTAAAGTATAAGAACGACATTAGGGCGTGATGGGGTAACAAAACGGCAAAGAAATATTTATATTCTGAGTTATGTTCCATCTTTAAGACGCCACTGGTTTCTAAATTGCCTCTGTACTTTTTCTTTCGCCGTCTGTATTTCATAAGGTCAAGGAATATGAATGAATTGTAGAGTGTTTGCTGACCCATGTCACCCCTAGTTCATGCCGAATAGGTTTGATGAAATAATGGGCCCCTAAAGGGTCCTACACCATACCCCCCAGTGTGCCTCAATTCCTTACGGTGTAACTGGATCCTTTTTTTTTTTAACAGGCTTGATGCACGGGCTCCAACAGTTATAGTGGCTCTATGCTCCTCAAGAACCATAAAAGGGGTAATGATGATTTCAGTTGTAATCTTGAATAATCCACGCTGAGTACGTATTTCTTTTCCACACCTCCAAAATTAATCAGCGCATGAACTGCAAGGGGGAACTCAAAGTCATTAACCCCGAATTTTTTTTTCTTCATTTTTCTTGAACAACAGGTTTTGTTATTGAGATCAGTATTCATATTCAATTTATTTCATTTTACCTTTTTTTTCAGGGGACAGTCTACGCCACTTGATAGTAATTACAATATCGTATTTTTTTATCTCAGGGGGATTTTTTAGCATTAAGTTACAGTTCAGCAATCTTTTTTTACCTTTCTTTGGCAAGTAGAGGGGGTATTCATTTCTTCATTGTTTTCCTATTTTTTTCTTATTTTCGCCACATTTATTTCTCTTCTTAATCTTTACATTAATAATTTTGCAACAAATTAAAAAACCATAAAAATATAATCCGGAAGAAGGCAATTTTTTAGCTTACCGAGTTTTTTTTTTTTTACTTTAAAGAGGTAAGAGCAAACTAAATATTTAGGCCTAATCAAAACACGAAACCTACCATGTTTTACTTAATGTTTCTTAAAGCTAGATTTGTAACAAAGGAGGGATTTGGGCAAGTGGGTTACGGTTAGGATAAGGGGTGTATTCAAGATTGTAGGAATGTTATAAGATCAAAAACAAACGCCAACACACACCTCAAACCTGTGAGATTCCGTAGTAAACAAAATGGAATAATTTTACATATCATTCCCCCCCTTTTAAAACTGAAGGTTCGACCAATCTGGTAAAGAGATTTATGACACAACATACAGCGAAATATTTTAACTAGGGCTGATCACCCGTTTTTGCCAGAATCAACCTTTGGTTTCGATTACTGAAACGACAGCAAATGGAATTGATTTGCCGTTGCTGCACAAATTTGCCTTCAAGTAGGCGTTATGGGAAATCTTTTTTGGCAAAGAAAACTTATCTGCTGTTTTGGCCCACCGGTTAATGGCTAGCCACTAGGCGTAATGGCCACTGTAACTGCTGTTGGGCAAATGGTCGGTGGCTTAGGACGGAAGAAGAAGAAGAAGAAGATGAAGACAGCGTGGGGGGGAGGGGAACAACTAGGATCCTCTTGAACAAAAATCAGGAATGAGGAAGGGGGGGGGAAAGATCTTTCGACTTACTGGGGGGGGGGGGACAGGAAGATTGGGCATATGGGGTCTGCTTTTGGCCTTTTTAAATCCTTGGGGCAAGGGTGATATAAACGAAAGATTAAATTATGCATTTAATTGCTGGGGATTTCAGAACTTCTAATAAAATATATTAATGGACACTTTCTAACGATAACTTGATGACTACAAATGTAATGGGAATTACTCTTAACAAGTACCATTTTTTAAAAATTCAATTTCTCTACATTAATGTGGGAATTATTATATAACAAATTATTAAGTAATATCTTTAAGAAGGGGGGGGGGGGGGGGTGGGGGGGGGGGGTGGGGGGTGCGGGGGGGGGGGGGGGTCCCCGGGGGGGAGGGGGGGTTTGTAGCGAAAAATTGTTTTATACATTCAAGTAAAATTTTTTTACCTTTATACATGAAAATCCATTCCAATAAAAAAATTAATCATGTTTGCAAAAAATACTTACATTTATGGGAAAAATACCCACAACTATCTAATTATTTAAATGCAAAATGCACAACACCTGTTCTGCTTCTTTAAACTGGAGTAGAACCTGGTTTCCCACCACACTGATGGTTCCAATGAATAATAAGTTATAAATCAAACCACATGGTTGATACTCTGGCAGGTAACTGATTTCTTGTAGCACTAAATTCTGTCAGCACAGATGTAGGTTGCCAAAGTCTATAATGGAAAAACACCTTGCCCTTGTGTTGGGAAACTGAGTAAAAACAGATAATTCCTATTAATTAAAATCTTACTGTTTGCCTGGGAGTGAAATATAGACCCATGGGAACTAATATTCCCCCGCAATAAGAATTTTTTTATAGGGGGGGAATTCCATATTGGGTAAATTGGGGTGTTTATAAAAATAAAAATTAAAACATGAATATTTTGGGTCAATTGACATTTGTTTTACCATTACTCAAGGTGCATAAATCACAACGGGGGGGGAAGATAAACGTACCCGTTAAACTGTATTTAAAATTAAAAAATCCATAGTAGAAAAATTCTAATGGGGTTGAAAAAACAATAATAAGATTCTAATATTCACTCAATAACAAAATGTTCTTATAAGTTTGCAAAAAATTGGCTAGTAATACAAAAAATCCAAAAATAAAAATAAAGGTGAATTCAAAAATCACGTTAAATCTGGGGAATATAGAAGAAATATTCAAATGGTAAATAATAAGATTAACCCCCCTAAAAGCCAATGGGGTAATCAGTTTTTTGATGGAAAAGAAATAAATGAAAACCATGTGCAAGAGGTCAACTAAACCAATTGGTTTTTGCTTAAAACACACTTGGACACGGGCAACCTGAAAGAAACCAGCTTTTTTATTTTTCTTTATAAGGCCGTGAAACTTATACATTGTAATCACCAGCCATATTTTCAGGCTATGGTAACAGTTTTACAAAACTGGGCAAATCTTTTTTTTATTTTTTATTTGTTTAAACAATATTTGCTCACAAAAATTTGAAGCAAACTAACCTCCTAGACAGAATTTCAATCAAAATATTACCATTCATCGAATATGATCTGTTACAAACTATTTTCTGAATACTACATAAGCAAAACTCCGGCAACGTATTTTACAGAAAAACAAACAATATAAAAATCCCTCCGCATTCGGTAAATTGTTAACAAATAAAATGTATTATTTCAATAAATTTAAATATAGATTAACTTAACGTGCCAAACCATTCAACAACATGGCTTTGGCAACTTTACTGAAGCCAAAAGTTGTTTAAAAAATTGCAAAGTCCAAAAACGAGACGAGACCATTAACCCCAGTTAACTCCTCCACAGTCATACATTAAAACCAGTTTATAAAAATCAAACACTAAGTAAATAGAAAGATAACTACATGTACGTAAAGTGTATAGATACAAGTGCATTGCTTTGCCCTTGAAAAATAACACCCTCAACAAAACTGTTGTATAAATAAGGCGATTTACTCTCCATATAGTCTATATTACTCAATAGCCGTTTACTTATATACTAAAGGCTATAGTGATCGTAAATACAATATAGATTTATCTTCACCCTGCCCTGAAATTCTCGGTCATCATTATCATAGCCGTTTACTATATACTAGACTATACGTGAAAGTATAATTATGTACGATAAGCTTGCATAAAGACACGGCAATAAATCTCTGAATCTACCAGACCTACGAACAACCCGATAGAACCGCAACTACAATTTATACTTCGGCGTTTGTCTGAGACCTTTCACAATACATAAATCTGAAGCGGATTAGGCCCAAACATAGGAGGCGGTTTTAGAGGGGGAGAACACGAGCCTCCTCAAGATAGTCACACAGGCTACACCAACCCCCCAAGAAAACGTCATACTGGCTCTGATAACGACTACCTCAGGCCTATATATTGTAAGATTACCCATCTTTAATATTTTCTGAAAATAATCTACAATAATTGAAAATAATCATGATCGACTTAATCTGTAAGTAATAAAAATAAAAACCAAAAATCAATAATATATACCCACAAAAAAAATAACCCCAACCCCAAAAATCATCAATCTAATTCAAATATTTATAATCATTTATCTCAACAAAAAAACAAAAACCACCAAAACCCACATAAACAAAATACACCCACCTTCAAACCAATATTAAAAAACACCCAAACAAAACCATAAAAAAAAACAACCCAAATTACAAAAACCCTAAAAAACACTCAAAAAAATCCAAAACCCCCCCAATTAAAATTCCATCAAAAAAAACCACCTTACCAAAACTTCCAATAATGCCCCCCCCAAAAACCAATACATCTACAATTATCTACAACAACAATAAACACCCAACAATCCATCCCCCAACCAAACCACACACACACCCAAAAAACCCAAACACATAACCCCCATAACAACACCAAAAACCACCACACCCAACAACCCCCAATTCAAAATCCTTCAAAACAACCAACCACCTAACATACCAAAAAAACCACACCACAACCAAAACCCCCCAAATAAAAACAAACCCCCCCCAAAAAAAAAAAACAACCCTAATTTCAACACCCCCCCCAATAACTAAACAAAAAATACACCCCAAAAAAAAAAAAAAAAAACAAACCCAAAACACAAAAAACCCCAAAAAACCCAACATCACAACCCACCCCCCCCCAAAAACCCCCCCCCAAACCAAATTCACCCCTAATACTAACAACCACCCCCCCCCCCCCAAATTCACCCACCCAAAACACCCACCAACAAACACATCACCACCAAACCCCCCCCCCCCCAAATCCCCCAAACTAATAAAACAACCCTAATCCACCACATAACCCACAATTTACTAATACACAACACCCCCTCAACCCCCCAACCACCCAAAAACCTCCCCCCCCCCCCCAACCCCCAAACAACCAACACCCCCAAACACAAAACCCCCCCAACCCCATTACACCCACAAAACACCCACCTCCAACCCCCCCCCCCCTTAACCACACAACCAAACCCACCCACCCCCAAACCAACCAACCCCCAAAACCCCCCCAAAAAAACCCCCCCCCCCCCAACTAACAACCCATCAAAATAAACCCATAAAAAAAACAACAATCAACAAAACCACCCCCCCCCCCAATTCACCCCCCACCCCCCCCCCCCCCCCCCCCCAAAACCCCCAACCCCCCCCCCAAAACCCCAACCACATACCAAAAACCCCCCCCCAAAAAACTCCCCAAAACCCCCAAAAATCCCCCCCCCAATATACCCCAACCCCACAACCCAACAACCCAACCCAAAATCCCCCCCCCCCACCAAAAACCCCCCCCCCACCCACCCCCCCCACAAAATCCCCCTCACCCCCCAAAACCCCACCCCCCAACCCCCAAACCAACCCACCCCCACCCCACCCCACCCCCCACAACCACCACCCCAAACCACCCCCAACCAACCAACCCAATCCCCCCCCCCCCCCCCCCCCCAACTTCCAAACACAAAATACCCCAAACAACCCCACCAAACCCCCCCCCCCATTATAAACCCCCCCTTACACCCCAAACCCACAAAACCCCACCCCAACCCCCTCCCCCACCCCCCCAAAACCCAAACCCCCCATACCCCCCCCCACCACAAAACACCCCCCCCCCACCCCAAAACACCCCCCCCCCCCCCCCCCCCCCCCCCCCCCCCACCCCACACACAAACCCACCCCACCCCCCCACCCCCCCCCCACACCCCCCACCCCCACCCCCCCCCACAACCCCCCCCCCCCCCCACCTCCAAGAACCCACAAAACCCACCCAAACCAACCCCCATCAAACAATCCCACCCCACCACCCCACCCCCCCCCCTTAACACCATCAACCCCCACCCCCCACCACCCCTTTCCCCCCCAAATATAACCCACCCCCCCCAAATAAAACCCACATCCCCCCAACACAATAATTTCCCCCCCCCCCCCAACCCCCCCCCACCCCCCCCCCCCCCCCCCACCCCCACCCCACCCCCAACCTCCCCCAACACCAAACCAAAACACCCACCCCCCCCCCCCTCACCCCCCCAAAAACCACAAAACCACCCCAAACCCCATACCCCCCACCAAACTTAACAAACCCCATCCCACCTACAAACACCCTACCCCACAACCCACCCCCCCCCACCCCAATCCCCCCCACCCCCCCCCCCCCATTCCCCACCACCCCCATCCACCACATACCCCCCACCAACACCCCCCCCACCCCCCCCCCCAATGCCCCCCATACCCTCAACCCCCCACCCCCACCCCCCCCCCACCCCACCATCCCCACAACCCCAAAAAAAACCCACTTCACCCCCCCCCCCCCCCCCCCCCCCCAACACCCCCCCCCCCCCCCCCCACACCCCCCCAACACCCCCACCCACCCCCCACACCCCCACCCCCCCCCCCACCCCCCCCACCCCCCCCCCCCCAAACACCCCCCCACAACCCCCCCCAACCCCCCCAAAAAAACCCCCCACCCCCAACTCCCCCCCCCCCCCCCCCCACACCCACCCCCAACCCCGCTGATATCCCTCAGAGAACCTGTATAAGAAGACAGTCATTCCATTGCTCATTCATCCCCACAAACAGTAGGATCAGGTTCAACATTAGTAAAACCCACTACTAAACTCCTCCGTGCACTTTATTAGACTAGCTTGTCACAACAACGTAACTATGACGTTTATTGCTGCTCGTGATTCACCCATAAATTTACTTAAGAGCCCTGTCATCCCAAACCCAATCCTACTCTTCTCCATGGGCTCCTTTATCCCTCTCTCTTCCTATACCTTGCATGTTGGATTTGCGTAGTGGAATTTGTGCCTCTTCATTTTTAGCATCATGCACTCCACAGCAACAGTTCCATATCACCGTAAACGACAACCATGTCTATCTTCCCTTGACCCCCCCTACTCCTATAGTGTTTATGTTCAGTCCCACTGCGTGACCCCATACTACCAGTCCTCACATGCACTTGACTGACACAACTCTTTACTACCTCTCCCATGTTGTGACGTATGTAGTGTAAGGTGTGTTTTTGATCATTGTAGCTGCCGGATTACAGAGGATACAACGCATGGTAAAAATGGCACTTCTGCCAAGATAACTTGTAAGGATGTAGCAATCCCTTATGCGTAACTTCGATGGCCAATTGCATTGATCGCCCAGACATAACGGGTCAATCACTCCATTGGTCTCTAAAAATCTGATACTTGCTACACAAGTCATGCAACGGCGAGCATATATACTAAAGATATAATGACTTGGATAGATTGCGTGAGAACTCGGGCAAGGCTAGAGGAGACGCCATATTGGAGGGAGAGATGCGAGGAGAGTATCACTAAGTATATAACGTCTGAATTACCACATCAGATGACACGCGTCTAATGAATGATCACTTCCTAGATGACCACGGATTGTCATTGAATTCAGCTGAAGTATACATATCTAACGTTACGAATGTATGCTCAACATCGAGATTTACAAAGGAGCTTGTCCTCTTTAAGATTAATGACAAGGAAGGGCGAGAACTGCATGCTGCCCCCCATGGCACATTTGAGAGCTAGTGAAGACTATCATAGACTGACTGAACTGTGCAGACGGATAGATATATTGCCTGATCCCAGTCTACATAAGTACGAGTGTGGTTATCACATCACGGACAATGACTATCAACGTAGGCGATTGCACAGATGTCGCGATTTGTAACGCCTAAACACGACTCGAGGAATGGAATCCAGACGGTTCAAATCGTTCTTAGTGTGGAAGAGAAAGTCGATATTGTGGCCAATGGCAAATGTCTGAAGAAAACTGTGGTAAATACAAGCTCTCTTCTGAAGGGCCAGAGTCGACGTAGAAATGGTTCCTTCGTCTTGATCAGTTATCTCTATTTGTAGAAAACCATGTGATACCCGATGGGACTATTAGATAATGATAAGCACATATTGACTGAAGCATGGAGCTGAAATACCAATGCTAGTCGCGTAGATACATTTGAAAGTTTAAAAAATACCCTCGCGCTTGTGTTCTTCTGTGTTCCTCATCGCTGCAGCAATAAGCCCCTGATATCTGGTCTTAATTTCTGGCTCTCTCAGCTTGTAGGTTGAGAGTATCTTCTCCATATCTTCCGATAACTCCACCCCATCTAGCATGGTCATTTCCAACTCTGTCATTAAAATCTCCGAGCATGATAACTTTATCTAGGCAGTCATCCACTGTCCTTTGAAGCAGCTCGAAGAATTCCTCCTTGACCTCTGCTCTCTCATCCTTATTTGGCCCATACACTATGACCAGGTTGACTATGGTTTCTCCTTCTTTTAGTTTAACAATCATAATGCGCTCCGAGACAAAGTTCCATCCCTTGATACTATCTTTTTCATTTTGGGCCACAATGCAACCCACGCCCCCTTTAGCTCTTTCAGATATGGGTACGCCACTGTAGAGCAGTGTGTTGCCATCGAGATCCATGACTACTTGTCCTTTTTTCTTTGTTTCCGTTATAGCCAGGATTTCTAGTTTTGCTTTCCTCATCTCTTCCACCAGCTCCTCTTCCTTCCCATTTATACTTCTTGTGTTCCAAGTTCCATAAGTCGTAGTCCGTTCCAGTTCGTCGCCTTTAGAATCAGTCCAGTTTTCTCTCTAGTATTGCTCGTAATCGTGATTTAAAGCAAACAGGTGATTGGCCTGTTGTGCCTTTGCATGGTGGAGGAGCTGCCTCCTTACGGCCTCCATGCAGGCCGCCCTCCTCCTTTTTTATCCGGGCTTGGGACCGGCATAGGCGGAGTTGGCAATAGTTTCAAGTGTAGTAAGTGCTGAAGTTTGAAAAGATGAATCAAATTTTCAGTTATTGTCAGTAATACAAGTACATGTTTGGAATGCAATAGCAACTTTGTTAAGTGTCTAAATGATTTATGTGTAAATTATATGCACATCGATACTTCATTGTCAGTTGTCCACTTGAAATGATCCAGGCTATTGGTCACCTGCATCATCATCATCAGTTGCCATCTCCACAACGAAGGTTGGCTGTAATGGATCTCCAACGTCTTCTGTCTCTTGTCTTGGTGGTGCACTCTGATAGACTCTTTCCTGTCCATCTCTTGATGTTATCTTCCCACTTATAGCGCTGTCTTCCCCTTGTACGTTTGCCTTCAACTCTCCCTTCTGTTATGGTCTTAGGTGTTATGCCTTTTTATGTGGCCAAAGTATTTTAGCTGCCGAACTTTGATCTCCCTCATTAGTTCTCTTTTCATACCTAGATTTTTTAGGACCTCCTTATTTGTTTTCATCTCTTTCCATGAGATACGCCCCATTCTTCTATATATCCACATTTCAAGAGCCTCAATTCTTTCCTCCAAATGCTTATTCATCGTCTATGTTTCCGCACCATACAGAAATGCAGAATATATATAACACTTCATGATTCTCAGTTTTAATTTGTGAGATAACTGTTTAGATGTCAGTATATGTTTCATGTTGTTGAATGTAGCTTTGGCCATTCCTATTCTCTTCTTGATTTCTGTTTCACATCTGCCATCTTTTGTTATTATATGACCAAGATATACGTAGCTCTTGACTTGTTCCAGGATTTTTCCATTTACGCTTATCTTTAATGTGGGTTTATCGTCTGTTTTGCTAATTATCATAGTTTTTGTTTTCTCAATATTAATGTCGAGTCCATATTCATGACTTATACTATTCACTTGCTTCACTAGTTCTTGTAACTCCTGTTCGCTTTCAGCTAACAACACGGTATCATCTGCATATCTAAGGTTGTTTATTGACCTTCCACTGATGTTCAGTCCTGGTATTTCCTTTATATGTTTGAAAATTTTTTCAGTGTATAAATTAAATAGGCAGGGGGACAGCACACAACCTTGTCTGACACCTCTTTTTATGTCTATGTATGATGAATAATTCCTTCCAGATATATATAGCTAATAATTTTATAATTTCAGCCATAACACTTCAATCCCAGGGATTTCCAGTCAAACTCAGTAAATGAGAAATTAACAACTGTTCCGGTTTACACCTGTTTCCATCTGCTACTGACAATTTGAAGATTTAACTATACTGGGTGTTGTTCATCAATACTTCTTCTTCTTCTTCTTCTTCTTTGATCCATAACCGCCAACCGTCAAAGCAGTCAGCGGCCATCACGCCTGGTGGCGTCTTGTAGGGCAGCAACAAATTGATTCCACTTTGCTCGGTCGGCGGCCATCCTTCGTACAGTGCCCCAACTGTGGTTCATTCTTTGCATCTCAGCTTCCACAGTTCTCCGCCAAGTTGTTTTTGGTCGGCCTCTCTTTCGCTTTCCCTCGGGGGTCCATAGCATAGCTGTTCTTGCGATGGTATCAGGGTCCCTTCTGAGGACATGGCCAACCCAACTCCAGCGTCTGCCAGCTATGATGGTGTGCATGTCCTCCTGGTTACTCCGAATAAGTAGTTCTTGGTTGCTGATGGTGTTTGGCCAAAAGATTCGGAGAATTTTCCTTAGGCAGATTGTGTGGAAGGAGGACAGTTTCGACATTTCCTTCTCTGTTACTCTCCAACATTCCGCACCATAGAGAAGCACAGAAAGTACGCAGCTCTCATACAGTCTTAATTTGGTGTTTGTGCTGTACTGGGAAGACTTCCAAATGTTGTTGAGAATAGCAAAGGCTGTTCTCGCTTTATTCATTCTGTTGTTAATGTCCTTGCTTGTTCCGCCGTCAGGTGTTACTATGCTTCCTAGGTAAGTAAATGTGTCTGTCTGTTCTAACTTCTGGTTCCTTACTGTTATTGGCTCAGGATTGCCCACATTTAGTGTCATGACCTCTGTCTTCTTCAGATTGATGTTCAGGCCAACCTGCTGGCCATACTTATTCAGTCTATCAGTTTTGTCTTGAATGTGTTGGTGTGAATGCGCGAGCAGTGCAATGTCATCTGCATATTCCAAATCTTCCAGTGTAGAAAACGTTGTCCATCTAATTCCTCTTGGACTGCCCTCTGTTGTCTGGCGCATCACCCAATCTATGACTGTCAAAAATAATGTTGTTGATAAGGGGCATCCCTGTCGTACTCCTGTTTTCACTTCGAAAGTTACATTTCTCGATCCAACACTGCACGTAAAGTTAGAATAGAGGCTTTTTATAATGGAAACAATGCGGCTGGGAATTCCATAAGCCCTCAGAATTTTCCATAGGCTATCCCTGTGTATGCTGTCGAAAGCCTTTTCAAAATCAACAAAGTTAATGTACAGCTGTCTCTGCCATTCTGAGCACTGCTCTATAATGTTCCTGAGGGCAAATATATGATCTGCACATCTTCTGTTCTTTTTGAAGCCCGCTTGTTCTTTCCTCAGTTTATGGTCAACTGCTTTTGAAATTCTCTGGATGATTATCCTGCCTAGTATTTTGCTGGGAACTGAGAGGAGGGTAATTCCTCTCCAGTTGTTGCAGTCTGCAAGGTCGCCCTTCTTGGGCAATTTGACAATTGTTCCTTTACTCCACTCTGTTGGTGTTGTCTCAGTTTCCCAGACTTGTGCAAATAGTGGTTCTAATAGTTCTGCTGCTAGTTCAGGGTCTGTCTTGAATAGCTCAGCATTCAGATTGTCGTGACCAGGCGCTTTTCCATTTTTTAGCCCTTTGATAGCTGTGATAATTTCTTCTTTTCGTGGAATGTCTGTATTTACGTCTAAGTCACTTTCAGCCTCAGGAACATTCAGCTGAGTCTCTGGTGGTTCCTTATTCAGTGTTTCTCTGAAGTGCTCTGCCCACCTTGTTTCCTGCCCCTGTGCTGTGGTGATGAGATTTCCTTGCTTGTCTCTTACTAACGTTATGTTGTTTGCACCTCGTTTTCCACTGATAGCTTTAGTTATTTTATAAACTGTGCTTTGTTCATTTCTCAGTGCTGCCTCTTCTGCCTGTCTTGCAAGGTCATCCAGAAATGTCCTTTTGTTAGCACGGGTTTGACGTTTTACTTCCTTGTCCAGCTGACTGTACTGTTCACTATATATTGCCTTTAACCTGGGAGACTTAGCTTCTGTTTTCTTCCTTTTCATTTCCTTTCTCTTCGCTATGGTGTTTAGCGTTTCTGGTGTTATCCAGTCTTGGCTCTTTCTTTCCTGGAATCCCAAGCATGACTTGCTGCTTTCTTTATATAATGTTGAGATGGTGTTGAATTTCTGGTCCACATCGTCGGTCTCTGTTCTTTCCTGGCTTTTGGTAATCAGATATCGTCTCTTTACGTCGACCACAAACGCTTTTCTGGTGAGGGGGTCCTTAAGTTTCGTGATGTTGTATCTTTTCTGTTTGACTGCAACTGGTCCAGCAGCTCTGAGTTTCACCTTCAGTCTTGCTACTACTAGGTGATGATCACTTCCCACATCTGCGCCTCTTCTTACTTTCACGTCTTGTAGTGCATGTCTTCACCCGTGTGTTACCGGGGCCCGAAAGGGGAGCAAAGAATAGTAACACTGCACCCTACCACGCATGTCGTAAAAAGCGACTAAGGAGGGTATGGGCATGGGGCTGTTTACCCCATCCCGTAAAAACTTTGCACAGTGGGCTGATCACCTGCTTGCCAACCAATCTGATTACGGAAACAATGATAGATTGTTTGGTCTGTTTTTGTTCCACAAAGACGCCACTAGGCGTGGTGGAAACAGCGATAGATTGATCAATTTGTTGTTGCCCTAAGACGCCACTAGGCGTACTGGCCACATACTGCTTTGCCGGTTGATGGCTAAGGATGGAAGAAGAAGAAGAAGTGCATGTCTCCATCTGCCATTGATCATTATGTGATCTATCTGGTTTTTGTCTCGTCCGTTTGGTGATTCCCATGTTAACTTGTGCACTTCTTTGTGTTGAAAAAGTGTTCCTCCGATGACCAGGTTGTTAATACTGCAGAAGCTTATTAATTTGTCCCCATTCTCATTTACTGTTCCACTGCCGCATTTCCCCATTACTCTTTCGTTATAATTATTTTGTGTTCCAACTTTCGCATTTAGGTCTCCCATTACTATAATAAGATCGTACCTGGGTACAGTTTCCATTTCCTTTTGTACCTGTTGATAGAACTCGTCCTTGATCTCTTCGTCGCTGTCATTTGTTGGTGCATAACATTGTATAATTGTGGTGTTGGTGAATCTCCCTCTCAGTCTTGCTCTTATTAGTCTGTTGTTAATGGGTTTCCATTCCAGTAGAGACCTTTCCATTCCTTTCTTAAGGATAATGGCTACACCTTCGTTGTGCTGACCGTCCTCTCTACCAGAATAAAGTACTGTTTCCCCTGTAGCTGTTTTTATTCTCCCCATCCCTGTCCATCTGCTCTCGCTTATTCCCAGGATATGTAGTTTGTAGTTCCTCATCTCTGCTGTAATCTGTCTCAGCTTTCCTGCCTCGTTCATAGTTCTGACATTCCAAAAACCAATTCTGGTTTCGTGTTTTGCGGTCTGGGCATCCGTTTTCATGCCGGTGGCTTCCTTTCGGCTTTCACCACTGTCAGTCATACGAGCCTGAGACTCCGGATGTCCGTCCCGCATCAAAGTATTTCCATTTATTGCTGTTTCCGTAACGTGTGTGATTTTTTACACAGACAGGGGTGTCGGCCCTGTGCTAAAACCCCCAACCTGGAGGACCAGGGTACCAGCTTTTGTCTGACCCCTACCCACACAGACCAGTCCAGCATGGTTGAACCTACCAGGAGTAAAACTCCCACTGGCATAGCTCTGGGGATTGTCAGGGTACACAAGCTGCCATACCGCTACAAGGTATAGGTACCATTGATGGCAGTCATCAATACTGGATGCTGTATTTTGTTCCTGTTACAAGTTATAGTACTCCTATAGTAGTTCCATAACAAAATGTGGATTACAACTGAGAGTCTTTGAACATTTATCAAAACCTCTTGAAATATGTCAAGATCATGTCACAAACATGTGTGAAGGGACTGAACTTTGCAATTGCACTGAAAGTTAGGCATTACTGATCAAACAAACCAAGACATCTGCGAGAGTGAGAAAATAAGGTGAAGGTCTAATCTGGACACATTTTTCCAGAGCAATTATGTCTGCAGCACAAACAAGAAGAAAAACATAATTTTAAGCTGGGTCATTTATCAAATGTTGCATGTGTAGAATGTAATTCTTTGTAAAATTAGAATTTCATAATAATGGGCACCATGAAACAGAAATTTACGGCCTGTCACTTTATATACAGGGGTCCCAAACTGAGTTTTGCACTGGGCCCCAAAATGCGACATGGTTTGAAATGAAGAAAGTGGGACATATGTCCCATTTAATCCAAAGTTTCTTCGCTCCAGCAAGCAATTAAGTTGCCTACATCATTGGGATTAGAGTTAGGGTTTAGATTCCTAAACCTAACCCTTGTTACTATTTGACTGAATTCTTTTTATATGGACATATCTATGTAGGCCACTTAATTGGCAGCTGGATCGATAGACATTTGAGTGAAATTGGACATATGTCCCATGGTACTTCATTTCAGAAGACATGAAAAGAACTTGAATGGATGGAACAAGAGAGTTTGGTTTGATCTTATGAAGACCTTTGCTTCACAGGGAGCTAAAGGGTAATATGAAATTATAGCTTCTCTTCTCATGTCATTAATGACAGGTCACTTCTGTGTGTGGAATTCCATGTGTGGGTGGTTTTTTTTTTTTTTTTTTTTTTTGTTCATTTCTCTTTTGGCTAAAATGAACGTCTGAAATGGACAATAATGGGACATGTTCTTCGATGCCATCCAAATAAGTCGCCCACGTTGTTAGGAATAAGGTTAGGGTGTAGGAATTATTACTGCGCAGTGTTGTCGATTCGTGTTAGTCGACTCGAACTTGAGTCACCCAAATGACTTGACTCGAGACTTAACTCAGAAGTGTTGTATTAGCGGCTCGACTCTGACTTGCCAATTATGGCAAATTAACTCACCGTATTCTTTCATAACTCATTCTTACTGATAAACTGAAAATAGTTTTGTTTAAAATAAGTGTGCTAACAGATTTTTCGTCTCAGAGTATATCTGTTGATGTGTCTTGTTCATCATCCCTGGGAATCCCTCCCTTAAAAAAAAAAAAGTGCATTGACTACTGTCATAATGTGGTCTTATCCTTAAATCCTGCCTCAAGTTCCAGTCCACTGACTCAAGGCGAAAACACCGCTCTTCTCTACAGGGTGACTGAAAAGTCGGTCCCTATTTTTACATTTTTATTTCTTCACTATCCAACTAATTTATATAAAACAAGAGTTAAGATAAAAGAGTCAACTGTTATTTTATTACATAACATGCTATGTGACAGTAACATTTTAGCTCAATGTGAGATCCGGGTTCAACTCATTTGTGAAGTCCGGTATTGCACATACGTTCCCCTAATGTTAATTTCAACCAAATGAACTAGGCCTATAGGCTATTTATTTCATCATCCACATTTAAACTCCCATACACACTTCTCTCTCCCGTTATGGTCTAGCTATACACGCATGATTCAATCCCACAGTGGACATTTTAACTTCATAAAAGTGGGCGTGTCCCACCGGCTGTACTTACAATCTAGATGCTTCTTCTTTGGTCCTAGGATTTCTTCTGTCGTTGCTTTGCAAACTGATTTGGCTAGACCCTGGCCAGAGATGCTGTGTTTTGCGGCCACAACACGATCCATGATGCTTTGGCCTGCCATTGTATTTGTCCGAGTGAAAAAACTGTCACTTTAATCCGATTCAGGGCCACAATGATGACCCAAACACCTTGACAATACAGATACACTCTAATCACGGACCACGGGAAAGGGGTGGTAATTAGTGAGGCGAAATAAAATGGCGGACTCATATGTAGTATAATACACATCACGTGACAGTGGAGTATTTATTATTGAGAAACAAAAATTATACCGTAGGCCTAGCTTACAGCAAAGTATGTTTTGTTAATTGGAACTTTTGTCTAATAAGATATTATGAAGAAATATCACTATGCACACACATGCACACAATTTTGACACTTTAATTTATTCTATGTACAGTAATTGGACAGAAGGTACGATGCCGCGTTCAGGTATCTACAATCGAACACATTACATGGAAAGAGGCACTATATATCTTAGTTATACAATAGTGCAGCAACTGCATGATGGAATGCAGGCTAGAGTTCAGGAAAACGGTGAGCTATCAGAGCCTTTCCCCGCCTCTTTCTTCTTCTTCTTCCGTCCTTAGCCAAAGACCGACCAAGCAGTCAGAGGCCATCACGCCTTGTGGCGTCTTAAGGGCAACAGCAGATTGATTTTCTCTGTTGTAGTTTCCCATCACGCCTAGCGGCGTCTTTAGGGCAACAACAAATAGATCCATCTGCCGTTGTTTCCGTAATCGGTGTGACAAGCCAACGGGTGATCAGCCCATTGGGCATTTCCCCGTCTCAAATGGAGTTAAACAAGGGTGCGTACTTGCACCGACTCTGTTCAGTATCATGTTTTCTGCTATGCTGACTGATGCTTTTAGAGACGGGGACACAGGAATCGACATTAGTTATCGTATTGATGGAAAATTGTTTAACCTTAGGAGGCTTCAAGCAAAAACCAAGGTCAAATCACACACCATCAGAGATCTTCTGTTTGCTGATGATTGTGCCCTCAATGCTGGCTCAGAGGCTGATCTGCAGCATAGTGTGGATAGATTCTCCGAAGCCTGCGCCAACTTTGGGCTTACCATCAACACGAAGAAAACAGAAATCATGTACCAACCAGCTCCTGGCACAGTTTATACTGAGCCAGTCATCAAGGTTAATGGTGAGAAACTGAATGTTGTGAACAGATTCACATACCTTGGTAGCACACTATCCCAGAACATTGTCATTGATGATGAGGTGAACACCAGGATCTCCAAAGCCAGCAGCACATTTGGCAGATTATACACCAACGTTTGGCATCGAAGTGGCATTAGTCTACAGACAAAGCTGAAGGTGTACAGAGCTGCGGTGCTTCCAGTGCTGCTATATGCATGTGAAACATGGACTGTATACAGGCGCCACGTAAAGAAGCTAAACCACTTCCATACAGTCTGTCTCAGGAAGATAATGAACATCAAATGGCAAGACAAGATCCCGGATACCGCCGTTCTTGACAGAGCTGGTATCCCTAGTATTGATACTATTCTGATGCAGTCACAAATTCGCTGGGCAGGTCATGTAGTCCGCATGCCAGACCATCGACTGCCAAAGATACTCTTTTATGGTGAGATGCAGAAGGGTAAACGCTCCCATGGTGGCCAAAAGAAGCGCTTCAAAGACACGTTAAAGACGTCATTGAAAACCTTTGACATAAACCCAGACACATGGGAAGCTGCTGCGCAAGACCGAACTGCTTGGCGCACATCTCTTCGTAAAGGTGCAGCAGCCTGCGAATCATCCAGAAGAGCAGCAGCGGAACAGCGGAGACAAGCTAGAAAGGACCGTGAAATAAAACCTTCACATGAAGCAAACATTCCCTGCCCACACTGTCCAAGATCTTTCCAGGCCCGCATCGGGCTCTTCAGTCACCTTCGTACCCATAGACTAACCTAACATATTCTTAAATAATTGGATGAACAGAGTGGTCTTCATCACCCGTGATGGACGAACAACCATCTTAGTTATAACCAATCAAATGTGAACGGGATATTTTACTTCATACATTAAAAACAAGAAACTATCTGGTTTCACCATTTTCAATTATGTATACAATACGTGGTATATATTTTTTCAAGGGAAATGAACCAAAAATATTGTTATTGTTGAAGACTCATAATCCATGCTTCGAAAGGTCCAAAATGGATGGCTCCGACATGAATGGAAAACTTCCATAGAAGCATCGAACCTTCAAGAACTGATTTGGATCTACTGTCCTGGCAATGCAGGGGTACGCGTCAATGAAAGAGCTGACAGACTAGCTTCAAGAGCACCAATAGAAGGTGCACTGGACATGGATAAGATAGAAATACTGAGGGCAATTCATGATCACCTATTAGAGAATGACACTGCAATCGATGAATCATCAGGCTAAGACTGCTGGAATTTGGCATCAAACGTAAAACCAGCAGGGATGGACATCACTGCACTCCGGACAAACCCATAGGTGCTCAGTCTCCCTCAGTATATGTCGAAGAGTGTGAATGTTAACTGTTCCTGTAGCTCGCTGATCATAAACACGACGGATGCATCCTCTTATACCTCCATCTCTGCTAGCCTTACGTTTGATGCCAAATTCCAACAGTCTTAGTCTTAATGATTCATCTATTGCAGTGTCATTCTCTAACAGACGATCATTAATTGTTCTCAGTATCTCTCCCTTATCCATATCCAGTGCCCCCACTGTTGGAGCTCTTGATGCTAGTCTGTCAGCTCTCTCATTACTGCGTACCCCTGCATGACCAGGACAGTAGATCCACACCCGCTCCTGCAGATTCGAAGCTTCTATGAATGTTTTCCATTAATGCCTTGGCCAACCATTTTGAACCTTTCGAAGCATGGACTGAGAGTCTGACACAATGACTGCCTTTGTTACTGAAGTTTCAGTTAGTCGCCTTAATGCTGCTGTAGCGAAATCTGTGAGATAATCGCTAAATTCAGTAAGATTTTACTCCTATGATAATAAATAAACCCGCCCGTGTGTGGTTGCCTATTGTCGTCTCTACGCCAGTAGAGCGCTGAATTTTGTGCAGTGGTAATGCTTAGAAAATGATCTCGCCGTCAAATCTTACACGCTTTCCTAGTTCGTCCTTGAGAATTAAAAATAACATTTTGCAGGGTCAAGGAGTATTTGTTCCAAGACCGAGAGAGAGAGAAGAAGGGAGGTGGATGAAGGAGCGACAGAAGAAATGCTACCATTGTCACGCGCTTGGGTTTTGAAACGCCAAATTGAAATGAGAGCGCGACAGTATTGCCTTTAGCAGATTTGAAAAACAAGACGCAAAGCCATGCATGCATCGTATTATATTCTCGCAGTTGAAATGTATATACACACACAGTCAGCTCTCATTTCCTGTCTAGTAGTGTATTTCTGACGTAACCCAAACAAGTTGTTTTATTTTGAATAAAAATGATAGAGAAGGGGGGAAAGATGGCCGACTTATGGAAAAGTATATAATTGACGACTAACAGTGACGAATATGAAAATCCAAACGACAAATAATATGGCCATAAAAATCATATATATAAGGATAGCTTAGAGTCTCCTGAGCAATAATATGTTTTAATATACATAGTAGCCCAATTATTAACCAAGATATTGAAATAATACTATATATCTTCGAACGGTAAGCCGGACGGACTGTTGTTTTTGCTCATTCTATTTATAACATTTTTTTGGGGACGCACGTTTAAAAAAGAGGCATTAGAGTGATTCAAATCCGATTGGTTAGTATAGGAGTATAGGATGGAGGGTATTGGTTGGCCCAAAAGCTAAATATATTTGGCAGACTCACTCCTAGTATGTTTGGAGTTTTTTTTTTTTTTCAAATTTGAATTGAATAGCTAGACCTCGCTGTGATTGGGCCAGTCTGGTGATATTAGCAAAAAGCTTCCAAGGCTTGTCGCCATTTGATACAAAATTGTTAGTATGCAAGCTGCGTTGAGAACAGCAGTGCTAAGAATGAAATAAAATAAAAAAAAACCTTGGCAGTCTGGACGAGGGCAAAGCTGAACTTATATATATATTAATGCTAATGCCAGTCAACGTATGTTTGTGATATTTCAATTGAATTGTGGTAAGAACGAAATTTATTAACCTTGTTATTACAAAAATTTGGTATATAAGATACTGCTTTATTGGGAATGTTTTGCGACTAAGTACATAGGTCCCCTAGCAGACTTAGGCATGGCCTATGGGGTTGCTCACACGCAGTAAAACTTACATGAGTTGTATAACTTCAAATGATTTCCACAGTTACCAGTGGGAAGGCTAACCCACATTATCCTATGGGAGAGGATCATTGTTGAAGTGTCAGAGGCGTTGTAGTCATTAGGGAGAAGAATAGGAGCACTGGTATGAGTTGTTATCTCAGATGAAAATGGTTGAAATGGGTTGGTCAGAGGGATCTGACTCTTTTCTTTTTATTGAATTATACCATGTATTACTTGTGGAATGATATTGTAGATGTGTTATAAAGAATCATAACCTTGTTTCAGGGTTTTTGTTCTGGTACTAAGCTAGTGCCAGAACCCTGGTGTATGTTATCTTCGTGAGAAAAATTGAAATTTTTGCTGGTACTTTCTGTCTACCACACTACACCAGGGACTGTGTCAGATTGGTCATTCGGTTGAAATATTTGGCTGGTACACGCTGTCTACCACGAATCAACCCATGAAATATAGGAGATTGTCAGCGTCATAACTACTACCAACAGAAAGATAAGTGCCATTGTGTCGGCACTAAGAGTTCATCCACTTGTATTAAAACTTAATAAATAAAATAATTTACTGTTGAATAAACATTCCACAAGAGATAGAAAAAAGAGAGGGTGTGATGAACATACCCCAACCCACCATTAATTACCAGTGTTAACTTAGTCTATAGTAATACCTAAATATAATTAGATTGTAATATTGCTTTATATGGACAGAAGATCCATTGTGGTATTTAATTTTATGTAAATAAAACCATAATTTTCATTTTGTTGTGGGGTTCTGACTCAGAAAATTCTGAATCAGGGCAAATAAAATTGTAATATAGACTATTACATAATATTCAGCCACAGACTTCTATAAGATATATCATAGAGTGTTAGTCTGTATGTGGTTGTTGTATTGACCCAGTCCTATTTATGTGATTGAATTAAAGTGTATTTGTATTGATTTGTCTTACACTGCATTATATCTTCATTACCCTAGACACTTAGACGTAGTCACATAACTAATAAATAAAAATCTAGAGCCAAGTGAGATCATAGGGTGGTAGCAGCTAGGTTCCCTAACAATACTTAACCATCAACTACTAAACTTAGGGGCCTACACAGCTGACCTCACTTGGTAGACAAATAATATTAAATAATAACAACTATAACACCAAATCCACCACAGCTGCGGTTGCTGCCTCTACCTCCGTTCTCATGCTGGAAGTTGTTATCTTGCACGCCCCGCAATGTTCGACAACGATTCTGCATTTTACGCTAGCAGAGAAGCACCAACCTGATTTTTCACCACAGATTACAGACCCATCAGTATACGTCAATAGCATCATTATCCCCGGCATGATCATGTATCAGTTGATTAATGTCCAGTTCCGCTTTCCCACTGCCCATCCCCCTCTTTATTCTTGCTCCCTATGTTTCCATGCAGAGGGTGCCGTTTGTCTGTGGTTACTCACATATAGGCTTTTGCCTGGGACATCGCATATATGGATCTAATCGACATAAATATAAAATAAAGCAAATAGGAACTGGGAGAAACTCTTCAAGTACCGATCATCTCGCCCTCCCCCCACCCTCTCTTTCTTTCTCTCTCTCTCTCTCTCTCTCTCTCTCTCTCTCGCGCGCGCGCGCGCGAGCGCTACCCTTGCCCTCCCACAATCTTTTTATCCTAATAAATAAAGGAATTAATTAACGTCCCTTTTGCAGCTCGTTAAAGAGCCATTAAAATTAGCACTCGACAAAAAGCTTGCACTAAAACACATCACGTGCTCTTGCAGCTGGGGTCTCTGTGACATTTTATCTGACAAGATGAGGTTGCTGGCCTCACGTAGAAAAATTCATATTCTCCTCCAACGACAGGTGTGGTTACTGTTTCTGTAGTTTGTTGTTGTTTTATTATCGGTTCTATTCTTGTGGGTTTTTTTTCTTGTCCTATGTTTAGCTGTTCGTACCATCTCACTCGGTCGTCTTTTATTTCTTTTTCCTCAGTTTTGCCGCTTGTCACAACATGTTCTAACCTACCTCATTTCATAAAATGCAAAAAAGTGGGCTGCTTGCTTTTGGTGTATGTAACGAGCGCTTATTTTGCGTCTTCGCGTCTGTTATGGTATACTCTATAAATTATCTTTTAGCTGTGTCTGGGATTCTTAACATTCTTTTGTGGGCACTGGTAATATTGTTTTTGTCTATACTGCCCATAGCTGGGCTCAGTATGACGTGATCGGCTGTGCTAAATATTATGGCATTTTCTTATTTATAGTTTTCTTCCTTTTTTTTTTTTCTTCGCTTTTCAATCCATACGGAACGGATGTTTTTATTTGCTGTGTATTCAGTATGTATTCCGTCAGTCAGTTTCCGTCAGGATTTCTAGATTTGTTCACTTCTCTGCATTTCTACTTCTAAACTGTGTTGTCGTAAATGCGTACATTTTTGAGTATTTGTCAGATTTTCTGCTTCATGTAAGCTGTCGTAGGTCATCACGACTCCCCACAGGTTCCTATTCACAGTACTGTTTATCAATCCTGTTGTAGGCTTCTGTCAATGCCGCGATGTTAAACTCTCCAGTATCTTCTTTCTTTATCTTCATCTATCTCTCTTTTTTTCCTTCAATTTTTACCGTTGTCACGATATATTCCAGCTTTCCTCTTCTCAGAACTTGCCCAAATAAAGCGGATTGCTTCATTCAAATACCTGTATAAATAATAAGCTTCCTTTGCACACGGGCGTCTATCAGCAGAAATGGTGGCAATTGCAAAAGCACTAAAAATAATTACCGACAAGCCCCCCAAAACACTAACAATCTTAACCGACTCACTTTCAGCTCTTCGAGCATATGAATGCAGCCGACCAAACATAGCAGAAGAAATATGCAACTTAGTACACGCCTAAATAATTGGGGCTGCACAGTATTATTAGCATGGATAGCCCTCGCACGTGGGAATAGAAGAAAACGAGGTGGCCAAAAAGGAAGCAAAAACAGGAAGAAGCAGTCCAAATCACATAAACTCAGGATTAAGCACAATAAAGATCACAAGTATAATACAAAATATTATAGCAAAGGAATGGACAGAAAACTGGAAACAAATCCAGAAAGGCAGACATGCCTATACACTGCTAAAATATCCAACACGGACATGGCAGATATCTAGAGAGCCAAAAATACCATGCAATAGTAAACTGACTAGACTCCAACTAGGAACGATTTATTTCATGGTGGAGGAACCCTTCTGTGTAACATGTTTGGAGAAGAACACCACAGCACATTATGTGCTAACATGCATGAAATGTGAACAGCACAGAAAACCCCTCATGAAATATTCGAGAACACAAAACTCTTCATCACCATCACTAGAAACTGTAATAGAAATTGACCAACCCAGGGAGCTACACAACGCAATAAAATTTTATATTACCAAAACAAGAACCAACATGTAACGACCAGAACAAATGAGAATGACAACGAAAAAGAAAAACACAAAACATAAAAATAAATTACAAAAATGCCCATATAATATCAATACAAAAATATAAAAAAAAACAAACAAACAACTACCAATTCAAAAACTGACAACCGCTCAGCAGATACACTTAGTAGGATGTTAATAGCGAAAGAGAGATAGAGAGAGAAGAGAGAGAGAGAGAGAGTAATATAGTATCATGGAAGAGGATGCATAACAAACACCATAGACATTAAACAATGCCACAACAAACGGCAGACAAATTACAGCCTGGAAGAGCCAACACAAGAAAAACAACAATGTAATATGCTATATAAAATGATAAACACTATATACTCAAATTATAATCGATATGGGGTTGAACCATGTGTCCTGTGCACACGATAAACACCAGTTTTCAAGTGCATGGTTCAAAAACCAAAGGTCATCATTACTATTTTAGCTCTTTTTTGGTATTCTTAACATGCTTCTATAAAATGACATCTGTGTGGCTTCAAGATATTCTCGCTTGTTTGCTGGTTGTCCCTGATGTGGCCGTTGCCGCATGTGTCTACTGTTCTTCACTTCTACCTGGCGCATGCCACAAACCAACTACCTTGTAGTTGCTGATCGTATAGTGTAGATTCGTATCACTGCTCTATCATGTTTTTCTATAACCAGGCTCACTGACTCACATATTTGACGAGAACGACGACAGCAAGACCTCCCCAGTTTATCTCAATTTTATTTGCAAAACAAATGAAGAACTTGAAAACAGGTTGGCAAGTTCACAGCAACCAACCTTCCAATATACTTGCTGGCTGCATTGTACAAAACAAACATGTGCTGCCGTTCACTCTCACGCTCTTGTGGTGGCCTAGTCCCATGCTGAGAACCACTGCATGTTTACATGTTTTTCTTTTCTCCCCTACTGTCATTTCATTTATAAAACATCATTCTCTTTTTCAAAAGTTACTTCGTAAATGTCGTCTTGGTATATCACTATGAAACTGGCCTACCGCAAGGGATGTAATGTCTACCAAGTTTCTATTTTACTTCATTCTACATTTCTGTCTTTCTCGACACTTTAAACTACAGGTTATTTCAACACGTACCTGGGGTTCAGGAAAACTGACAGTCCTCTCAAGACAACGAATATATGTCATTCTCTCCTTACTGAATGTGTCAAAACACATGAGTGGCAAAAAGAGTATTACGAGTAGTAAAGTCTGTACACTACAGACGGACAACCAACTAGACTGTTTCTACTAACTCGAGGACTAACTCTTGAAACGATGCACACTCTGTCATGTTCCAAAACGAACTGCTTAAATCTTAACTTCTGATTTGCAAAAACAACTTTCCTCGAATCATCTAGAACTCAATTTCTTCCCGCTTATAAACAGAGTTCCCCCAAAACACGTGAATCTCGCCTGCTCACTCTTATTACCAGATCAACAATTTTATCTAGTTTATAACCTAAGTGGATGTAACATTTATCTCTACTATTCATCCGTCTCATCATCATCATCAGCTGCCATCTCCACAACGAAGGTTGGCTGTAAAGGGTCTCCAACGTCTTCTGTCTCTTGTCTTGGTGGTGCACTCTGAAAGACTCTTTCCTGTCCATCTCTTGATGTTATCTTCCCACTTATAGCGCTGCCTTCCCCTTGCACGTTTGCCTTCACCTCTCCCTTCTATTATGGTCTTCTGTAGGGTGTTACGCCTTTTTATGTGGCCAAAGTATTTTAGCTGCCGAACTTTGACCTCCCTCATTAGTTCTCTTTTCATACCTAGATTTTCTAGGACCTCCTTATTTGTTTTCTTCTCTTTCCACGAGATACGCCCCATTCTTCTATATATCCACATTTCAAGAGCCTCAATTCTTTCTTCCAAATGCTTATACATCATCCATGTTTCTGCACCATACAGAAATGCAGGATATATGTATAACACTTTATGATTCTCAGTTTTAATTTGTGAGATAACTGTTTAGATGTCAGTATATGTTTCATGTTGTTGAATGTAGCTTTGGCCATTCCTATTCTCTTCTTGATTTCTGTTTCACATCTGCCATCTTCTGTTATTATATGACCAAGATATACGTAGCTCTTGACTTGTTCCAGGATTTTTCCATTTACGCTTATCTTTAATGTGGGTTTATCGTCTGTTTTGCTAATTATCATAGTTTTTGTTTTCTCAATATTAATGTCGAGTCCATATTCTTGACTTATACTGTTCACTTGCTTCACTAGTTCTTGTAACTCCTGTTCGCTTTCAGCTAACAACACGGTATCATCTGCATATCTAAGGTTGTTTATTGACCTTCCACTGATGTTCAGTCCTGGTATTTCCTGTATCTGTTTGAAAATTTTTTCGGTGTCTAGATTAAATAGGCAGGGGGACAGCACACAACCTTGTCTGACACCTCTTTTTATGTCTATGTATGGTGAATAATTCCTTCCAGATCTTACTGTGTCAGTTTGCTCCCAATAAAGGTTACTGAGTATTCTTATATCCTTTCCATCAATACCTATGTCTTCGAGGCATTCAATTATTTTCTCATGATGGACTCTGTCAAAAGCCTTCTTATAGTCAATGAAGCACATGTACATACTTTTTTGGACCTCTGTATCTCTCTCTCTCTCTCTCTCTCTCTCTCTCTCTCTCTCTCTCTCTCTCTCTCTCTCTCTCTCTCTCTCTCTCTCTCTCTCTCTCTCTCTCTCTCTCTCTCTCCTATTCTACCATCCCATGTCAGAATTTACCCTCGATGAGAATTACATTTAATCCTTGGGGATAAAACTTTCTTTACATTTAAACTGAATAGCTTTAGCTTTACATTACATTTAAATGAAAAGGTTAAATGTAAAGATATAATATGTTTTATATTTACATCTCTACTGTCTGAAAAGTGTTCACAATATAAATTCATTTATGTTTCCTTCATATTTACACTTGTTGAAAAGTTTGAAACATCTATTAATTTTAACATGAATATATTTTTTCGTTTACATTTACACTGAATGAAAAGCTTTGAAACTGTAAGTATTATTCTTAGAATGTACATCATTTCTTTCATCTTTCCCTCCCTGCTCCATAGGGAACCTGGAACTACTTTATGCTTTTAGTTCTCTTTACGAAACTATCAATAAAGCAATCACCAGCCCGTGCAGTGGTGGTTCATGAATCATCATTCTATACGCTGAGGTTGCCAGCCTCAACTGACTTAGGTTTTCTGTAGCAATTTTCACACATTAAAATTCACATGGTAATATATATACGTACAGGAACATTGGCTCCTAAATACCATCGCAATAAGGAAGCTGAAATTTTTCGGTCATATAAAAAGACATAGTAGTCTGGAAAAAACAGTGATGGAAGGCATGGTCCCTGGAAAAATGGGAAGGGGTCGACCTAGACGACGGTGGACCCAGGACATCACAGAGAGTCTGAACTTGTCTTTGGCTGATGCAGGTCGACTTGCCCAGAATCGTGATGCGTTCAGCTGTAATGGAGACAACGTTCTGGAAAGAATACGTCACATGATGATGATGATATATATATATATATATATGTGTGTGTGTGTGTGTGTGTGTGTGTGTGTGTGTGTGTGTGTGGTAGTTCACATTTTAGTAATAAAATAGATTGAAAAATGCACTGCTAACGCCAATCTTGGCTAACAGACGTTTTTGCTCAGAGGACTTAAAAAAGGCACTGGCAGCTGCCTTCTTTCACGTATACTGGGGGTCGTTAATTTTAACTTCAACTTCCTCTGAATCCGTGTCTTTCTTCAGTTTCCTAGTCCCAGTGTTTCTTATTAAAATGTAAAGATTTCCTGTGCTTTGTAAGTTTTTTTGGTTCGCGCAATAAAAGGTCCGTTAAAAAAAGGAATTATGAATCTAGTCTTCACTCTGGCGAGGTCTGATGTTGTCTTGGCGAGCGCGTATTCACAATGAAATAAAACTGCAAAATGGTCAGACTATATTCCCTGCCTTCCCACGCCTTCGTTTGTTATGGAGTTAAATAAACGCTCCAATCATATTCAAAAAGGTCGGGTGTGGTACTTTCAAAATATTTCCGACACGGAAAAATTTTGCAAAGGTCACGTCTCTCATATATGGTAATATGATGTCCGATGCCCTTGTGTACAAACTTACAGACAGATCGGGGAACTCAGATGACAACATGTGTAAGCTGTAATACTTATTACTTTATTAGAAAGTAATGTTGTCATAACAAGTCGGCCCGGAAGCGATTATGTCACACTTGTCTGCCCATATGTGTCACACAGACAGTAATCTCGTTATCTGTCGTATGAGTACGCAAAACTCCATGTCTGCCTATCTGGGTTACCAACAGAGTCGTCTTATCAGCGGTTCAATCTAAACACGCCGGCGACTATCTTATCTCAGTTGCTCACCGCAAGCCAGGATGACCGGGTAACAAACAGGTGACATCACAGAGAGGAGTGTCGAATGTTTTGATAAAATCAAAGATCTGCTACTTAGCCGAAAAATAACGACGAAAGAAAGAAAGAAAGAAAGAAAGAAAGAAAGAAAGAAAGAAAGAAAGAAAGAAAGAAAGAAAGAAAGAAAGAAAGAAAGAAAGAAAGAAAGAAAGAAAGAAAGAAAGAAAGAAAGGAAAGAGCGATACTTGAGAGCTAATAATAAAAATCAGTACCCCAAATGTACCGATACTGCTGGAGAGAAACAAAGATCGTGAAAAGGTCGTCCATTTCGTCACAGTAAACTTAGATAATTAAAAAAAAGTAACAAGTCCATCTCGACAACAGTCTGGTGAGATCAAAGATACAAACGTTTAACAAGTTGAACCAGCTGGTGTGAGCGTGTACAATGTGCGTGTGTGGGCATATATATGTGTCTGTATATGTGTCATTTGAGGCAACATAAGCGGGGTGGACATAGGGCCAGTTAACAATCCTGTAGAAAGTGTAAGCCAAAAAAAAACAAGAATAACATGGAGAAGTCAGACATTCAGAAATAAGATGCTTGCATAAACAAGAAGTCTACAAATCCAGTTTAAAGGAGGATTGCAATGGCATTTCAGGATCACCAACGTGGAAGTGATGGCAAGAAACAGATGAATACCAATAGAACAAGATGTGAGGAGAAGATTCTTATTGACAAGGAAAAACCTGCTAATAACATAACAGGGCATTACTACTTCTGGAATCCCCAAGGTAAGAAAAACAGAGAAAATAAAAATGCTTGGAGAAGTGAAAACACTGACATGAAAGAGAACAAGAGGACAAGGAAAGACCTTCAACAGATAGCACATAACTGGAAGACTTGGCATGAATGTTTCTAAAGGCCTATGCTCCTCATGAATCTGGAGGGTTAATGTTGATAATGAATAAAAGCATATTTATTCCTGCATCTTACAACATAGCGCCAGCATTTGATTGGTGCAGATACAACTATGGATGTCCTATTAATGCCTCACTGCAAGTTTGGTCATGTTATTCTTAACACAGGTTGCCAAATTTCTGACAAGGAATTTTACATAACCTCCCGTATGTCTTCATTAGCTAATAAAGTTTGTTATAATATATGACATCATAAATATGTGATTGAATCTCACTAAATCTGTGACATGTTGGTAGGTGAGATATTGAGACACGCCGTCAAAAGAAAGGTCTGTTAGAGACCAATGTAATAGTGACGAAAAATATTAAAATTAGAAAGTTTGATGAGAAATTATGTGCATTTCAAATTGTTACTTCAGCTTTTACTTAGGTCACAAGATAGTGGCTATAATTAAATGTCCACTTTTGATTGGTTGAACTGTTAGAAATCTACTCTTATGAATATAGCAAAAACAGCCTGCTTAATTTAGCAGCATGCAATGAAGCGATGGGAAGACTGCTATGATGAACACAGTGTGAACACGGTAATGTGAACTAAATCGATTACTGACTGAGATGTCAAATTAAGAGAAATCAGGTTTAACAAGGGATATCATATTGATCTTTTTGAAAGGGTGATTGCTTTCAAATATTCTTCTTCTTTGATCCTTAGCCGCCGACCGTCAAAGCAGTCAGTGGCCATCACGCCTAGTGGCGTCTTGTAGGGCAACAACAAATTGATTCCACTTTGCTCGGTCAGCGGCCATCCTTCGTACAGTGCCCCAACTCTGGTTCATTCTTTGCATCTCAGCCTCCACAGTCCTCCGCCAGGTTGTTTTTGGTCGGCCTCTCTTTTCTTTTCCTTCAGTGGTCCAAAGCATAGCTGTTCTTGTGATGGCATCGGGGTCTCTTCTGAGGACATGGCCAACCCAGCTCCAGCGTTTGCCAGCTATGATGGCGTGGATGTCCTCTTGCTTGCTACGAGTAAGCAGATCTTCGTTGGTGATGGTATTCGGCCTAAAGATTCGGTGAATTTTTTTTTTTTTATGTTGTGTGAAAATATGACAATTTCGACATTTCCTTCTCTGTAACTCTCCAACATTCCGCACCATAGAGAAGCATAGAAAGCACACAGCTCTGATATAATCTTAATTTTGTGCTTGTGCTGTATTGAGAGGACTTCCAGATGTTGTTTAGGCTAAAACAGGCTGTTCTTGCCTTATTCATTCTGTTGTTGATGTCTTTGCCTGCCCCGCCGTCTGGTGTTACTATGCATCCTAGGTATGTGAAGGTGTCTGTCTGTACCAGTTGCTGATTCCTTACTGATATGGGCTCAGGGTTGCTCACATTGAGCGTCATGACCTCTGACTTCTTTAAATTGATGTTCAAGCCCACCTGCTGGCTAAACTTATTAAGTCTATCCGTTTTTTTTTCCTGGATGTGTTGATGTGAATGTGCTAGTAGTGCAATGTCATTTGCATATTCCAGATCTTCCAATGTAGAAAATGTAGTCCATCTTATTCTTCTTGGACTGCCCTCTGTTGTCTGGCGCATCACCCAATCTATTCATCATTCATTCATAACCCTCCACTACCAAAGGAGCATAGGCCTTCAACAAACACATGCCAAGTCCTCCTGTCACATGCCATAATCTCAAGTTCTTTCCACGTTCTCCTCATCATTTTCACCTCTGTTTCAATCTGTCTTCTCCATGTGCTTCTTGGTCTACCTCTGCCTCTCTTGCCCTGGGGATTCCACAACAAGGACTGTCTTGTAATGCTATCAACAGGTTTCCTCAGCGTATGTCCTATCCATCGCCGTCTTCTCATCTCTTGTTCCACTGGCACTTGTTTAGTTCTTGTCATCAGTTCCACGTTGGTAGCCTTATCATACCATTTTAATCCTTCTATTCTACGCAAGCACCCATTTATGAAAGTCTGTAGCTGCCAAGACATATGTACGACTCCACATCCTGCATTGGTGCCTCCTCAAGTTCAACCCCGCTAACATTACCTGCATCTATTCTCACCATCCCTGCCCTCCCCCTGTGTATCCCCAGACCCAACTGCCGCGACCTCTCATCGAGCGTTTTAAACTTGTCCTGCATCTGATTACGATCATGGGACAGAAGAGTCGAGTCACCAGCAAAATCCAGATCATCTACATGCCCAGCCAGAGTCCACCGGAACCCACGTCTGCCGTGTGCTGTCGACGTTCTCACAACCCAGTCCATCGCCAGCAAGAAAAGAAATGGAGACAAGAGGAATCCCTGTCGCACTCCCGTTCCTATCCCAAACGGTTCTGTAAGCTGTCCCTCACGAAGAACTCCGCATGTCATGTCTTCATATGTATTCTCTATCAAATTAATGACCCCCAGGGGAACTCCACAATGCCCCATCAACCTCCAAAGCGACCCTCTGTCCACACCGCCAAAGTCTCGACACCCCCCCCCCCCCCGCAGTCCACAAATCCGATGTACAGCGGTGAACTCCATTCCAGACCCTGTTCAACATCCGTTTTTAAAGTGGCCATCTGGTCCGCACAGGATCCGTCCCGTCGAAAACCCGCCTGTTCATCTCCCAGCCGCCTGCCCATGGACTCCCTCAATCTCTCGAGGATAATCCTGTTCAACCCCCCCCCCCCCCCCCCGGCACTGATAGTAATATTATTCCTCTATAATTTGTGCACTCTTGTAAATTTCCCTTCTTAGGCAACTTAACCAGATATCCTTCCTTCCATTCTGCTGGTATCTCTTCCTTTTCCCAGACTTTACCAAGTAATTTATATAACATCTCTGTGGCCGTGTCGATATCTGCTTTGATGGCCTCAGCTGGAATGCCATCAGGTCCAGACGCTTTTCCATCTCTTAGAAGCTTTATGGCTTTCTTTATTTCTTCCTTCGTTGGTCTTTCACTGTTAATTTGTAGTTCTTCTTCTGCTGGCTGGATGTCAGGGGGGTTTTGTGCAGCTGGTCTATTGAGAAGGTCCTCAAAATATTATGTCCACCTCTTCATTTGCTCTTGTATATTGCTGAGCAGTTTTCCATTCTTGTCTTTTATGAGGCAACTTGTTTGCTTGTATTTCCCCGTCAGCTTCTTTGTGCTGTTATACAGTTCACTCATATTTCCTTTGGCTGCAGCATCTTCTGCCTCTCTTGCCAACTCCTAAATATACTTCCTCTTATCTCTTTTGATACTTCTTTTTACTTCTTTGTTTGCTTCTGTGAACACTTCTTGAGCCTTGGCTTTGGAACTTCTGGTTTTGCTTGTGTTTAAATCTGCTTTCTTTTTTTTTTTTTTTGTCTTTTATCTTATTGACGGTTTCTGTTGTTATCCATGCTTTTTGTTGTAGTTCCCTTTTCCCCAGTATTTCTTCACATGTCTCATTCCATACCGTTCTGATTTGCTGCCAATAGTCTTCTGTATTCTCTACATCTTCCAGCTGTTGGAGCACTTGGAATTTGTTGGATATTGTGACCGCAAACTTGTCTCTTGTTTTTTGATTTCTTAGATGTCCTACATTAAATTGTTGTCTATAATTTTGCATTGTTGCATATCTCTTGAGTTTCATTTTTACTTTGGCTATCAGAAGGTGGTGATCTGATGCCACATCTGCTCCTCTATATGCATTTACATCCTTCAATGATTATCTAAACTTCTTGTTTATGCATATATGATCAATCTGATTTTCCGTTCTATGGTCTGGTGATATCCATGTTGCCTTGTGTATTCTCTTATGTGGAAACATGCTTCCTCCTATAGCCAGTTGATTTGAAGCACAGAAGTTTGAGAATAGTTCCCCATTTTCATTCATTATTCCCAGCCCATGTTTTCCCATGACTTCTTCAAAGCCGGTGTTGACTATACCTATCTTTGCATTCATGTCACCCATCAAAATTTCGACATTTCCTTCTCTGTAACTCTCCAACATTCCGCACCATAGAGAAGCATAGAAAGCACACAGCTCTGATACAATCTTAATTTTGTGCTTGTGCTGTATTGAGAGGACTTCCAGATGTTGTTTAGGCTAAAACATGCTGTTCTTGCCTTATTCATTCTGTTGTTGATGTCTTTGCCTGCCCCGCAGTCTGGTGTTACTATGCATCCTAGGTATGTGAAGGTGTCTGTCTGTACCAGTTGCTGATTCCTTACTGATATGGGCTCAGGGTTGCTCACATTGAGCGTCATGACCTCTGACTTCTTTAAATTGATGTTCAAGCCCACCTGCTGGCTAAACTTATTAAGTCTATCCGTTTTTTCCTGGATGTGTTGATGTGAATGTGCTAGTAGTGCAATGTCATTTGCATATTCCAGATCTTCCAATGTAGAAAATGTAGTCCATCTTATTCCTCTTGGACTGCCCTCTGTTGTCTGGCGCATCACATAATCTATGACTGTTAAAAATAGAGTGGTTGATAAGGGGCTTCCCTGTCGTACTCCTGTCTTCACCTCAAAGGTTAGGTTGCTATGCCCAACACTACACGTAAAGTTGGCATAGAGGCTTTTTATGATTGACACTATGCAGCTTGGAATTCCATAAGCCCTCAGTATTTTCCATAAACTGTCCCTTTGTATGCTGCCAAAAGCCTTTTTTAAATCAACGAAATTAATGTACAGCTGTCTTTGCCATTCTGAGCACTGCTCTATAATGTTCCTGAGATTGAATATATGATCTACACATCTTCTGTTCTTTCTAAATACTGCTTGTTCTTTCCTCAGTTTGTGGTCTACTGCTTTTGAAATTCTCTGTATAATTATCCTGCCTAGTATTTTGCTGGGAACTGAGAGAAAAGTGATTCCTCTCCAATTATTGCAGTCTGCAAGATCTCCCTTCTTGGGCAATTTGACAATTATTCCTTTGTTCCACTCTGATGGTGTTGTCCCCGTTTTCCAGACTTGTGCAAATAGTGGTTCTAATAGTTCGGCTGCTAGCTCAGGGTCTGTCTTAAATAGCTCTGCATTTAAGTTATCATGGCCAGGAGCTTTTCCGTTCTTTAACTTTTCAAATATTAAACATATCTTAATATCAGTTTTAACATTTAATCAGTTGTATTTGATAGTAGGTAATCTTTCATTCAATTTAAAGATCTAAAATCTGTATTTGTAACCAAAGTAAAATAGATTTTTGTTTTTGCATTTTTCTTGAAATCAGATACGATGACAAATGATACATTTTGCCTATTTGCACAGTCTATTTGTGTTAATTACTTAAATTGGCTCAAAGTGGCAAACTAAAAAATAAATTCAATATAAAAATTATTTGATGACAACATTATTTGTGAAAGTGCGTGGAATTGTTTCAAAGAATGTTCCCTGATAAAAAGTGTTTTTGACAAAAACTTGAAAGTTTTCATGATTTGTTCTTCGGGTGAGGGTGACATAGAGCTGACCGTGTCCGAAAACAGGTTCAGAAAGGAAAACTCCAACGTGATCAAAAGATTGTCCTTGCGCTTTATTGATCGTCATTGCTAATGCTAAAATCACTGGGAACTGACGACGTAGCATCCTAAATGGCAAACTGCGCTCGCTCGGTTCTAAGTCAATGCGAGGAATTAAGACTCGTTCTCCCTTATTGCTGTCAGTGATAATTTCGCACCAATGGAATTCCGATGCAAGACTTTTATGACCAAACGCGTTCCATTCAATAGTCCGTTTTTTTTTTTTTTTTGCGTTCAGATTTCGCAATAGCATAATACATGCAGCAACCTTTAATTTCAGCAAATGCGGTGGCATTCCTGATGGGCACAGCTCGTTAAGGAACTCGGTTGGGAAATCAACTGCGTCGTTGGGATCATCGGAAATCATGGTATCTACGCTCCAATAAACCGTTTCATTTCCAGCGAGTAGCTCCAACAATAAGTCTGCAATACTTTAAATCAATATTTTGTCTTGAAGAAACAACCAAAAACTTACATTTTAAGGTTATTTTTAACAAAATGATGAGTTAAATCCGTTTCCGGAATGAAACAATCAAAAACTACAAGCATAAACTTACATTTTATTCATATATCACTGTCACTCACTTTGTGTTGCACAATTCACCGACTTTTCTTCGTTGAATGTAACTATTTTCAAGAGAGTACATATTAGGGAAACAATACAATTAATGTCTAACTTTCAACTACAGTTGCATCCCTTAGATGTGACCGACGTACAAAACGCGAGAATTATGAAGTTTGATGCTCCAATAAACCGTTTCGTTTCCAGCGAGTAGCTCCAACAATAAGTCTGCAATACTTTAAATTAAAATTTTATCTTGAAGAAACAATCAAAAACCTACATTTTAATGTTATTTTTAACAAAATGATGAGTTAAATCCGTTTCCGAAATGAATGTGGGTTCTACAATCAAAAACATTTTATTCATATATCACTGTCACTCACTTTGTGTTGCACATTTCACCGACTTTTCTTCGTTGAGTGTTACTATTTTCGAGAGAGTACATATAAGGGAAACAATACAATTAATGTCTAACTTTCAACCACAGTTGCATCCCTTAGATGTGACCGACGTACAAAAGGCGAGAATTATGGAGTTTGATGATAAGAGTACGGTATATCTACAGCACTCGAAAAGGCGAAAAGGTATTTAGGTCAAGATAATTGCTGAATAATAACCTGAAGCTGTGAGAAATGTTGCAAGTTTGTTTTTTGTGCTTCTTTTTTTTTAAATTTTATGTTCATTTTTCTATTGGCCTGGGTTTGTACACGCTATTACATGATCATAGAGGAACCGAATTTTAAAAGTAATAATCTTTTATTATTACACGTGATCAGTTCTATACACGTCATTTTCTTTTTCGTTCCTAATGAAGCGTGAAGCCACCACAGCAGCTGGTTGACTTGTGGGAAGCCTGCACCAAGAATTCACACGCTCTTGCAGGTAGTTTCTGTAACAATTTGTTTTACATGATAAAGTTGCCAGCTCCCATGTACAGCTTCATATTAGCCGCCAACATGCCAGAGTCCTACTCTCTGTCTATCTCAGCAGTGACCCCCGGGAACTACACAGGTTCTGTACGAAACCAAAATGTATTTTTAGTCTTATTTTTTTAAGATATATTAATTCTTGACCTCCATGCTCCATAAGGAGCGAAGTGGGAAATAATATCGATCACGATAATAAATCTTGAGGGTTCAGGTTTTGTTATGAGACTTTACTTTATCTTTTAGAGTCTAGATTATATCATGAGAGTTCATGTTATATCAAGAGATTATTGTTTTATCTGTGGAACTGATGACAGGAACCAGGCTAGTGATAGTGGAACAAGAGAAGAAGACACTGGTGATGAATAGGTCACACACTGAGGAAACCTGATGATAGCATTACAAGGCAGTTTTGTTCTGGATCACCCCGGGGAAATACAGGTAGACCGAAAAGCACATAGAGAAGAGAACTGGAGATATAACTGAAAATGATGAGACAGGCATAGTAAGAACTTGAGCTGATGGAACGTGAGCTACAAGAGCATGTGACTGCTTAGTGTGGACTTCCTGTCAGGTGACCAGCTGCAGTGATGACTCCATGTTATATAAAGAGCACCAAAAATATAATAATTTATCTGTATTTGAATACATATAACAGTATATCCCAACAACAACAAAATCATAACATTGTGACAACAGATAAAAACTGGTGGAAAAAGAGAGATAGATGACATCAAGAGAAGATAAGTAGCTTCGAACTTAGTGATGTTGACAATAAACAGTATGCCCATGCAGGAGAACCACCAAGTTTAAAGGTTTGTAACTAGCAGGTACTACTATAGAGAAGTGAAGTGTAATACTTCACAATACTAGGTACAACTTTATGGTGGGATGATCAGTTACCTTCCTTGCTGCCTTTTCTTTCCATAATTCAAGCGCAGAGTCAGGTACCTATTTACAGCTTGGTAGACTGAGATGTAATGCTACCAGTTTTCAATACTGGAATGTGGTAACTATACTGCAGGAGGAAAGCACTCTAACTGCTTAGCCAATAGAATACTGATAGCAAAAAAAAAAAGGGCACTTTTATCACAGGGACATGTCCCACAATAAATAACAATTCTCATTATTTCTCTTGAACTTATATTTTTTTCATGCCTCTTTTTATAAATTAATAAAAAAGAACAGACACTGCAATGTAACTTTACCTACTTACATATGATAGTTTTGTCTTACATATTGTTAAAGTACTGTCTTGTTACCTGTAGTAGTCTTATTTATTTTCAATGCAGACATATCTGGTAATTTTATATTAAAATAAAACAGTAAAAAGATGAAGCCCTTCCATGCATGGTTCTGGTTATTATATGTTTACTGAGTCATTTATTGTTGTTGACTTGTCTGAATTGTAGTTGTATGGTTCTGATACATGGAAAGGAACAACCAATAAGATACTGAATTCATTAATGGGGGTTTGCATAGAAACATGGGCAATGAACAAGCAATTAGAAGAAAGAAATAAGACCATTGCAATGTCGATATTTAGAAGATTGGGGCGTGTTTCATGGAAAGAGAAGAAAAACAAACAAAGAGGTCATTGAAAAGGAGAAGAGAAGGAGATCAAAATTAGACAGCTAAAATATTTTGGCTATGTAAAAAGACAAAACACCTTACTGAAGACCATAATAGAAGGCAAACGTGCAAGAGTAAGACAGCGTTATAAAGTGAATAACTGGTTATGGTAAGGGTTAAGGTTGGATAAAGAACTTTTTATCTGTGATAACTCATACGAGTACAATCAAATAGCTATCAGAATATTATATGCTGAAATTATAAATGCATACTTGAGTTTATACCCGGGTATGCTTAGGTTTATTCTGTTTTGTATATTTACTCATAACATAGATCAAATTTGGAAGTAAAATATTATAATCTTGATAGGCGACGTAATGGAAAGAGGAGAACAGAAGCTAGCAGATTGGAAGAGGTCTGAGAAAACATGGATTTGGGACAAAGAACGAAAACGAAGGAACATTCATAAACTTCTGTGCTTAAGATCGATTTGCTACAGGAGTAACCATTTTCCTATATATAAAATAATACATAAAGTAACATGGATATTGCCAGAAAATTGGATTGATTATAAATGCATAAACAAGAAGTTTAGATCATCATTTTAAGTCTCACAAGTATGTAGTGGAACAGATGTAGCATCAAATCACCACCTTCTGTTAGCCAGAGTAAGATGAAACTTAAAATATGTACAGGAATACATAGCCACAGACACCAGTTTAGTGTGTTACAATATCCAGTAATTACCAAGTGTTCCAACATTTATAAGATGTCACAAATGCAGAAGACCACTGGCAGCAGATTACAAATATATGGAATACGATGAAGTACTAGGAAAAAGAGTACACCAGCTGTTGATAATGCTACTTGCATAAAATAGAATTGAAATGGTATGATAGGATCACCAATGTGGAACTGATGATAAGAACTATACAAGTGCCAATGGAACAAGTGATGAAAAGACATTGGTGATGGATAAGAAAAACTGTTTATAGCATCACAAAACAGTTCTTGTTCTGGAATCCCCAAGGTAAGAGAGGTATATTGAGACCAAAGAAAACGTGGAGAGACAAGAACTGGAGACAAATGAAAAGGATGAGGAAGACATGGAAAGACCTTGAGCTGATGGTACAGGACAGAGGGACTTGTCATGAGCGTGTTGTCAGCCTATGCTTCTTGTGGAGCTGATGGTACAGGATAGAGGGACTTGTCATGAGCGTGTTGTCAGCCTATGCTTCTTGTGGAGCTGATGGTACAGGACAGAGGGACTTGTCATGAGCGTGTTGTCAGCCTATGCTTCTTGTGGAGCTGATGGTACAGGACAGAGGGACTTGTCATGAGCGTGTTGTCAGCCTATGCTTCTTGTGGAGCTGAAGGGTAGTTCTTATTCTTCTTCTTTCGTTAGCTGGAAATATAGTACTGGACAAAAGTTAAGGGCCACCATTCAGTTTAGACAAGGTTTATATAATTGATTGGCAAACTGTAAAGACAAGTGAAAATGTTATTAAAACTGAGCTCTGAGAAATGTGTATACATTTCTGTGTGCACTAGGTTAATTTTTTTTTTAATGTCCAAAAACTGGGTCACTTTAACCAGCATGTGAAAATTGCCATTGTTGCTGCAAAAACTCATGGTTTTGCAACACGCCCCACTAGTCTAGTTCAAAAGTGAGTTGAATTTGAATGCACGTGGAAAATGATCATCGGTAAAGAGTGTTCACCATTGGTATGCAATAAATCAGTATGACAAGTGGTCAAAATGATCACTGCATTAGCCATGCCACCAAGGAGAAGTCTCAGCACTGTAGACCATGGTCGAGCCATGGCATGGATTCATGATGGTCAATCTGTTCGTCATGTCGCAAGACATTTAGCAGTGTCCCACTCTACCATTCAGAGACTTCTTGAGAGATTTCAAGCTACCGGACATTTGGAAAATCGACCCTGCTCAGGAAGAATTATATAAACCTTGTCTAAACTGAATGCCGGCCCTTAACTTTTGTCCAGTAGTATATATTGTCTATATCTGCAATGTTGTTTCTTGTATAAACTTCACTGTCTTTTCTAGTTCATACAGAGGTCCGTATAGTTTTGCTTCCTTTGTTGTTAATTCTTCTTCTTCTTTCGTTCGCTTGAAATATATTGTCTATATCTGCAATGTTGTTTCTTGTATAAACTTCACTGTATTTTCTAGGTCATACAGAGGTCTGTATAGTTTTGCTTCAAGTGTTGTTAATTCTTCTTCTTCTTTCGTTCGCTTGAAATATATTGTCTATATCTGCAATGTTGTTTCTTGTATAAACTTCACTGTATTTTCTAGGTCATACAGAGGTCTGTATAGTTTTGCTTCAAGTGTTGTTAATTCTTCTTCTTCTTTCGTTCGCTTGAAATATATTGTCTATATCTGCAATGTTGTTTCTTGTATAAACTTCACTGTCTTTTCTAGTTCATACAGAGGTCTGTATAGTTTTGCTTCCAGTTTGTTAATTCTTCTTCTTCTTTCGTTCGCTTGAAATATATTGTCTATATCTGCAATGTTGTTTCGTGTATAAACTTCACTGTATTTTCTAGGTCATACAGAGGTCTGTATAGTTTTGCTTCCAGTGTTGTTAATTCTTCTTCTTCTTTCGTTCGCTTGAAATATATTGTCTATATCTGCAATGTTGTTTCTTGTATAAACTTCACTGTCTTTTGTAGTTCATACAGAGGTCCATATAGTTTTGCTTCCAGTGTTGTTTTTCTGGGCCAGTGGGTTTGTCTCAATATATCATATTCGGGGCAGTCTTGAAGTATGTGCTCTGCAGTCTGGGGTGCCCATCCACATGTACACATGGCTGAATTGCCAATCTTAAATTTGTTATACATGTGGCTGCGGAGTCGGTTGTGGTCCTGTTCTGAGGCGCAGAATGACAATTTGTTATGATCTGTTCTTAGCTTGGTAGTCATCCTCCGTTGATGTTGGTGGCTTTCTGATTGATTTGATCATCTTTTGATCATTTTTTTTCTTCTGACTGAAGAGTAATGAGTTAATTAAATGTAACCTTAATTAGAATTTGAATTTATTATGTTTTACTTTAATTAATTAATTAATTAAATGTATCCTTAATTAGACTTTTTATGTTTTACTTTTGGTAATGAATAAAGTCACAGGGAATAAAAGAGTACCTAAGTTTCTAGCAGATCAGACAAGTAGTACTGTAAATAATACACATGGATTCACTCACATAGTAAATAATACACATGGATTCACTCACATATTAAATAATACACATGTACTGACTCACAAAACATTGAAAATATGAGTCAACTGAAACACTATTAATGAAAGAAAGGTGTCAATAATCATTTTATTTTTATTTCACATTTGTTTTCATTACATTTTCAAATTTCACTACTATTATATTTTCACAACTTCAGCCAGATGTACTTGCATGTATAACCTCACATAGCCATAATATGATACTTTTCAAAATAAAATAAAAAATAGAAAATATGCAGAGATCTGACATAAAATATACCTGCCTCCTGTTGTATCGCTCTGTAAAGAGTTTCCTATCATAGTTACATGGTCAAACCAGTGACGATCGGGAAAAGACCGATTGACTTCTGGAAAGACAGATGACACTGGGAAAGACTAGAAACCGGCTGACCGGGTTAGCACCCCGTAAGCTGTATTCAATTGCTACAGGACCCAAAAATGATAGATGCCCCCAGGATTCACCGAAAGGGGGGGGGGGGGAGAATGATGAATCCACAGGCGCCCCATTGGAATCGACCAGACCCGTTACACGGACTTCGAGCTCTGAACAACGGCTGGAATTTCCATGTGCCTGTGGTAGGGAGTTCTCTACTCAGAGAGGAATGAAAATCCACCGAACGAAAAAGGGGTGTGGGAGGTCATCTGGGGGAGATCAACAGCGCTCTGTCTCGACGGATAAGACGTTAGAAGAACACAGCCAGGAGTCAATCCACAGTGCTGAGTACATTCAAGTTGATCTGCCTGATGATGATCTCACACACTTCTTGGACGGGAAGAGAGATGCAATCAAGTTTCCACCTGCCAGTGCAAAAGGGCTTTGGGAACAGCTGGATAAAGCCTTGGCAAAAGAGTTGGATAACAACCTGAAGCAGATAAGTTTGGAGAAGAAGCTGGAAATCTTCGGCGACATAATATATCTGCACTGTCGCAAAGTGTTCGGAGTGAGGGAGGCAAGGGAAGGTAACCCACCACGAAAAAGTAGAAGACAAATTAAAATAGAAGAAATCAGGAAACAGAAGAAGCATGCCCGAAAACTTTTCAAGAACGCAGTTGCCACAGAGAAGGAAGGGTTACGTCAGGTTTGGGAGCACCTGAAAGGCCAACATAATGCCCTTTGTAGAGCAGAAAGGTTGTGCAGGAAGAGAAGGAAGACTCGAAGGGATAGGGAAAGATTCTTCAGGGAGCCCTTCAAGTTTGCCAAAGAACTGTTTGAGCAGCCACTTTCGGGTACGCTAAACATCAAGAAAGAAGACCTGGAAGAACACCTTAGAATGACATATTCAGATGGTCGCAGAGATGAGCCGCTCAGCAGCATGGCAGGCCTTAAATGGCCGAGTAAGCCAGGAGCTGAATTTAACACCAAGCCCCCAACGGTGCAAGAGGTAGAAAGCATTGTCCAGAAAGCTCGGTGCAAGTCAGCTCCAGGTCCTAATGGCGTTCCATATGTGGTGTATAAGAGATGCCCTGAAGTGCTCAAACGACTGCTCCATTTACTAAAGAATGCGTGGAAAGCCCAGCTTGTAAGCAAGGAATGGAGAAAGGCGAATGGAGTCTACATCCCGAAGGAGCAAAATTCCACAGACATCAGTCAGTTCAGGCCAATCTCACTACTCAATGTGGAAGGGAAGATATTCTTCTCAGTGATGGCGAAAAGACTCACTACATACCTCCTGGCAAATGGATACATTGACACTACCATTCAGAAAGGAGGTATCCCAGGTACACCAGGATGTCTAGAGCATGCCACAATGATCTGGGAAGCAATCCAAAAGGCAAAGTCTGACAGAACAGACCTCCATGTAATCTGGTTGGATCTGGCGAATGCTTATGGATCCGTTCCACACCAGATGTTGTGGCAGGCCCTAGAAATGTATCATGTTCCACAAGAGATTGCAGCAATGCTGAAGCTGTATTTCGCAGGGTTTGCTGTCAGATTTTCAACCAGAGAGTACACAACGAAGTGGATTGGCTTGAAGTTGAAGTCGCAAGGGGTTGTACCATCTCTCCGATACTATTCGTGATGGCTATGCAGGTAATCCTCAATGCGGCTGAAGGAATGGCTATAGGTCCAAAGCTCGGGGGAATGTGTCACATGCCACCGCTCAAAGCATTCATGGATGACACAACAATTCTGACATCAGATGAACATCAGGCCCGGAGGATGTTAAAACGCCTGGATGAACTAGTCAGCTGGTGCAGAATGAGCTTCAAACCCAAGAAGTCGAGAAGCCTATCAGTCAGGAAAGGGAAGATAGCAGAAGACATATTCGTGGTTTCCAACCAAAGAATCCCTACTGTTATTGAGGAACCTGTTAAAAAGTCTTGGCAGGGTGTACGATGCCTCATTAAAAGACTCGAAGGCAGTGCAACAGACAATAGAAATGGCAGACAGAGGGCTACAGATCATAGACCAAAGCAGACTCTTGGGAAAGTTCAAACTGTGGTGCCTCCAGTTCATGATGATACCGAAGTTGCTGTGGCCACTGCTTATATATGAAATAAGCACAAGTACAGTCGAAGCTATAGAGCAGAAGGTCAACAAGTTCATGAGAAAGTGGCTAGGGGTACCACCAGGTCTGTCAGATGTAGCACTGTACTGCAAAAAGTCAAAACTTCTGCTTCCTTTCAAGTCAGTTGTTGAAGAGTACAAAGTTGGAAAGGCAAGGCTTGCAATGATGCTACGCGAGTCAGCTGATGACGTGGTTAAGTCCATTCAGCCCACACTGAAAACAGGAAGGAAGTGGAGAGTGGAAGAAGCTGTTGATGCTGCCCACCCACTCAAACTGAGGGAGGTAATCGGATACACACAGACGAATAGACGGGGATTTGGTCATGGAGACATCCGCTGGTGGTCCAAGGCATCAAGCAGGGCGCAGAGACATGGTTGTTCATGAGATACGAGAGGCTGAGAATGATAAGAGGTTGCAAAAAGCAGTGCAGCAGGTCCAACAAGGCCAATGGACTACATGGGAAGGAGCCCTGCAGAGGTCCTTGACATGGAATGATATATGGCATATGGCACCTCTTAGGCTCAGCTTCGTTGTTAGATCAATGTATGACCTGCTGCCGTCGGCCACCAACCTTGTGAAATGGGGAAAGTCGGATGATGAGCAGTGCCCCCTGTGCCAGGGGAGGCAGACACTCGAATTACGTGCTTCTCAGCGTGTAAGGTGTCTTAGGGCATAGGGCGATAACATAGTCCTGGCGCCATAACAAAGTGCTAAATGAGCTTGCTGCGACAATAGATCTAGCAAGGATGAAGGCGAACAGCAAACCCAGGCCGAGCACCGCAAATACATACTTGCTGAGGGCAGGAGGGTCAGCACACCCCGGGCCGAGTAAACCAGGTAGCAGTTTACCATCTCTTCTTGATTGTGCAAATGACTGGGAGATGGCGGTAGACCTACCTGGACGAGGGGCATATCCAGAGAGTGTCAGAAAATCGCGGAGACGGCCGGATATAGTGCTTCATTCTTCTTCAACGCTTCAGGTCATACTGATTGAACTGACCGTGCCATTTGAATCCAGATTAGACGAGCAACATTCGTTCAAAGCGGCCAAATATAGTGATCTGGCCGCGGATCTGAGACACGAGGGGTTCACTACAAGGGTCATGGCTGTTGAAGTGGGCGCAAGAGGGCTTGTGGCTGCATCAATGTATGATCTATTGAAACTGTTGGGGCTGAAGGGACAGGCGAGAACAAGGGCACTGAAGAGGCTTAGTGAAACTGCCGAAAAGGCATCAGGCTGGCTGTGGAACAACCGCAATGGGCAATGGAAATCGTGACAATAAACGCTGCTCTACAGATAAGCTACCACCAGGAATTTTTCTAGAGCCCATCAAAAAATAGCTGAGTTTTGTGGTGTACTTTTCGGGCTAAAAATGACTGAGGGGCAACAGGCGATGAATATTATAGGAGGTGTCAGAGTCAGAATTTCAGTGGCTAGGCTCGGCGGCTTCGCGGTGGTGTCTCAGTGTGTGCGACGGAACGAACGGAATAATTTGTCTTCTCTTTGTTACTTTCACAATTGCCTCCACGGCTGGCGGAGTTGTGGATTAAAGTTGCTACCATAAGTGAAATGGGTTCATTTTCGATACAAGACAACAGGAGGCTGAGACGCTTGAGAGTCATGACCCAAGTGGGAAGGCAAACCCCTTAAAAAATGCCGGCAGTGCAGGAGTCGGATGGTCGACCGAAACACTTGTCCGATTAGGGGGGACTTCAGATGACAGATTGCCTCCTGTTTAGGGCGTAAAGTTTTCCTATCATATACCTGAAATGATACCTCGCATACCAAAAAAAAAAGGAGATATTGTCCAGACAAACTTTGAAGAAAATCACACAGAGGTAAAAACAGGAAAGTATTAGAATAAATACCCCTGGTTTGTTTAAGACTGATTGAATAAAAATATTTTGATGTCTCCAGTTCCAAAGCAATTAAGAAAAAGAATGCATCAACAAAAAGGGCTTACAAGACAGCATCTTTCTATACACAGTGTTTTCATAACATCTTACTGAAGACCATACTAGAAGGAAGAGCTGAAGGCAAACCTGCAAGAGGAAGACAGTGCTATAAGTGAGAAGATAACACCAAGAGATGTAGAGGAAAAAGTCTTTAATAGTGCACCATCAAGACAAGAGACTGAAGTCATTGAAGATTTGATGCAGCCGTTCTTCGATGTGGAGATGACAGCTGATGATGATGATACACACTTTTTAAACAGTAAACTTTCCTCCGTATTTGCCATTAAGTGTAATGAGAGAGATACATACTCCAATTTTTACTTTTAACTGCATTAACCTGCCAACTGGCTAGGTCTGTCACAGTTACATTCCTCATGGGAACTGATCTCTTGTCTCCTATGTCACAAAGAGTTCAAGGTTAATTAAATTTTAAATATTTTCGTTCATCAGGTAGCGCAACTTGTCTGGTCATGGATGGGAAAGGTTGTACATATGTAAACGTTACTAGCACCTTGCAGTCAGTATGGCAAGGAGTGGATAAAAAGAAAAGGTGTAATTTTAACAGATATATGTAACTGTCAGCCCATACAATACTAATTCACATATGCAATGAAAACAATTGTGAAACTCTTGCTGCATATTTAGAAGATATTAATAACAACTGCTTAGACAGCAGCTAATTGATAAAATAAAAAGATGAGAAATGTAAGAGAAATATCAAGTACCTGAGGTCTGAACTCATACATTCCAGTTTATTCAGCTTAATCACTGGAAAGAAACAAATTAACTGAATAGCTAATCTATATTTAAATGAATCACTGTGATTGTTTTGAAAACTGATGAATTCGACTGTTGTTTGAAGTTCCTCTTTAACTCCATATAGCTTTGAGTTTAGTGTTGAGTCATTGGGCCAGTATATCTTTCTTAACTGGTCATACAGAGGACAGTCCTGTAGAACATGCTCAGCAGTTTGTTCGTTTAATCCACATGTGCACAGTGGTGAAGCAGACAATCGTAGCTTGTGCATGTGTTTATTCAGTTTGTTATGCCCTGTCCTGAGTCGAAAAATAGTTGTCTGTCCCTGCCGGTCGAGAGTGTGATAGTCGTCTTTGGGTTGGTTCTGTTCTCTTCTGATAGTCTGGATAGCTCTCTTTTTCTCAAAGTATGTGACTTCATTATCTTCTTGTTCACATTCTCCTCCCTTTTTTGCAAGTTTATCTGCCTTTTCATTTCCGTGTACACCACAATGAGATGGTACCCACTGAAGTATGGTTCTCTTTTTGGCAGCTACCTTGTTTAGTTCATTTCTCAGATGCGGGAGTTTACCACCCTTGAGAGCTTGCAGGACAGACAGTGCATCTGTGAGGATGACTACCTGGTGGCAGTCAGAGTTGGGGTTATAAATCATATTTGCAGCTTGCTCTAGAGCTTGAACCTCAGCTGTATAGTTGGAACAGAATTTACCAGTGGGAATGTGCCTAGTCTCATAGTGGTTGTCAGGATATGAGATAAAGATACCGGCACCTCCATTCCTAACAGCATTAGTTGCTGATCCATCTGTATAGGCATGTATCCATGATTGATCGGGATAGCTTTCTTGGATCATACTCAATGTAGCAGTTCGTTTTTGCAGATCATTATACTCACATCCACTTGTGAGACCACTGACTGTTGTATTAATTTGGAGGGCACTGCTGGCCTGCTCCCATGGTACAGGGTATAGGGTGGGCTTCAGTGGTGTTGTCTTCATGGATAGGTCTTCTTGATGCTGTCTTATAAGTCTTTTCCCCCGATGCACAAAGCTGCTACGCTTTAGACGTCCCAATGCCAGATCATCTAGTCTTGCCTTCATTGGGTGCATTGGCATACTGTTGTACTTTTCCATCTGGATCATGGTTTTTTTGTGTCTCTTCTATGGGACAATGTCTGTAATCCAGCAACCTTCTGCATCTCTGTTATTGGTGTAGTTTTCATGGCTCCTGTAATGAGCCTGAGAGCTTGATTTTGCACCTTGTCCAAAGACTGCAGATGTGCGTTAGCAGCTGATGACCATGCTGCTGAGCTAAACTCTAAGTGTGGTCTTATTACTCCATTATAAATCTTCTTTAGATTTCGTTCATTTGCTCCCCAGTTGGTACCTGCTAATTTTCTGAGTATGCCTAGTCGTCTTCGGGCCTTTCCTTCTGCATTTTCAATATGCTTATTCCATGTAAGCCTTTGGTCAAATGTCACCCCAAGATAGGTGGGGTAGCTTTCTTCCTTGATCACGGTTGTCCCTAGGTGTATGTTAGCTGATTTGTCCTTGGGGGCGAGGGAGAACAGTGTTGTGGAGGTTTTGTCTGTGTTTATTGTGATAAGCCATTTCTCTGCCCATGACACTAGCATGTCTGCTGCCCGCTGCATTCTATAATTTGCTGTGGTGACATTTTCATCAGCGCACCAGAGTACTAGGTCATCTGCATATAAGGCAGCTTTAACTCCTGCAGGGAGATCTTTCACCAGGTCATTGATGTAAACAAGGAAGAGTGTTGGGGAAATTACTCCTCCTTGAGGTACCCCCTGATGGAGCAACACTTTTCTGCTCTGCAGACCGTCAAGAGTGACTCTAGTTCTCCTGTTATGCAAGTATGACTGGATCCATTTCATCATGTTGCCTTGGATTCCACTTCTCCTAAGTTTTGCAATGAGGCCATCTTTCCACACCTTGTCAAAGGCCTGCTTGAAGTCGACCCAGATCGTTAGGACCTTTTTCTTCTCCTGGAAGGCATCTTCTATTGCTTGAGACAAGTAAGTAACTTGGTCTTCTATACTGTAGCATTCTCTAAATCCAGCTTGTTCCGGCACCAGGATCTGCTCAGACTCTAAATACCATTTCAATCTGTGGTTGACTATTCGCTCCATAGTCTTCCCAACACAGCTTGTGAGACTGATTGGCCGGTAACTTGCAGCCTCGGTCTTACATTTCCCTTTCTTTAGTATGGGTATTGTGATGGCTTCTCTCCATACTTGGGGTACCGTTCCTTTCAACCAGCCGTGGTTGAATATCTCAAGCAGTTTTGTCTTTGCTGCTGAGCTCAGATTTACTAGCATTTCGTTGCTGATTTTGTCTGGGCCGGGTGACTTTTGAAACTTAAGCTTGGAAATAGCCTTCTGTAGTTCCCTAGTGTGATGGGTTCCCTCATTGGGGCAGGAGTATCTGTCTGTCCCATGGTTGCCAGTATTTCTTTTCTTATCTCTCTCTGATGGTCTATGTTAATGGGTAAGTTGCTTTCTGAACTGTATCTTCTAGCAAACAAGTCTGCAGCTTGTTTTCCTCTGAAAAGTTTGCCACCTTCATCCAATGTGATAGTCTGCCTTGGTGAGGAATGCTCTTCATTTAGAGACTTGACTAATCTCCAAAGTTTCCTGCCGTCTTTCTCAAGGTTCAGCGATGCCGTTTTAGTTCTCCAGCGTTTCCGTTTTTCTTCTAGCTTTGTTCTCTGAAACTCTGCTACAGCCTTTTTCCATTTGTTGTGAGTTTCAAGTGAAGGCTGAGACTCTGCGTCCTTTCTAGCCTTGTCATAGCTTCCTGACGTTCTTGGAGTGTGCTGGACCAGTATGGTATGTAGTTACGCCGGCATCCTTTGGGAATGGTTTCTTTTGCAGCTTGTAGTATGCATCTGTTGAAGTCTTTTACCACTTCATTAATGTCTCTGTTCTGTACCTTGAGGGTAGACAGCACTTCTGGGGAAAATGATCCAAAGCTGGTTATAACTCCCAGCTCTGGGCAGGTTCTTGGATACTACAAGTCTCCACCATGCAAACAATAGTTGGTCGGAACTAAGGGTACCTGTATACACTCTCAGCATCTCACCCTTTTATTTACTATCTTACCGAGTAATAATTTCATTCGAAATAAAAACCCATTTCTCAATCTTGTCTATCCTTTGTCTTCTGCATACAGATGATATACCATCACCTTAACCATCCTGAAGTAATCCTTTCAATGATTTTCATAATGTCTATTACTTACACATGAGTCCGAACTCCTCCTTTTCGTCTATCTATTACTTACTGGTCGGCATCCTCCAATCTCACCCCCTCAAAACCCTTAATTAACAGGTCATATGATCGTACTATTCTACTTAATTGAACCCCATACAACCCTACTCAATCAAAACCCAAACATATAAATCCCGCACATACAAAATCATTCTCCCTAATACTCAATCAATATACAACCTCTTCAATGTCCAACCCTGATCACTGTCCTCACCACCTATTCCAGTGCATATTGACATGTGGGCACATATAAAATTCATCATAAATTTTAATCGTAAATTTACCCCATTACTAACTACCACTCTTCTTCATACGTCAACCTTGACCCCACCTACTTACACTCTTTACGGGTCCTACCCTACTCATCTTGTGATTTCAGGCATACTCATGAGCCGGCAATGCAACCTGCTGGTGGAGCTACAACAGGTGCGGGCGCACGTACGAGACTTTATTTTCAGTCGGTGTACTCACACCCCATAGAAAAAAAAAGCGAAAGTTGCGTTTTACATACCCACACTTTCCACGGGTGCACCTCCCTTACATTCCATACCCATATCTATGACTTTATTCCAACACTGTCCCCCCCTAACAACTCAGAGTGGGCCTCATAACCCTTAATCTGTTTATGTTCCCAACGTAGCTAGATACATTATCCTCGCAAGCACAGCTCTAGGGATCCATCATTTTTATACCCGCGGATCAATTTTCCAATAAGGCGGCTATCTTTATCTTTCTACCTGGTCAACATATCCCCACATTAATCCATCACAACAAACCCCCACACCCATAGCCAAATCATCCACCTCACAAAAATCCACATCCCACCCATCACCTACCAAATCTAACTTTCTAACATATCTACCTTAACAAACCCTTCCAAAAAACATTAGATTCCACACCCATCCCCCCTCAAATTAAACCTAACTCCCATCACCTAATTTTCACTAACTAATTTACTAACCCCTCCGCTATTCCCAACTTACCCACCTTTTTAACCCAGAGGAATCCCTCTCCACCATATCTCTAAGTATCCACAACTATAAATTTTATATCCCCCTTATCAAACACATACACATACACTTCCATCCCCCAACCTATATGTCACCTGACAAGTTCCCTTACCCCCCCACAATACACCAAAACCCCTCCCTCCAAACATTTTCTACACACACTAACCCATAGCGCACTTCCCAGGCTCCATAATTCCTCCATTTTACCCGTCCTGTTACCCCTACACCACTAGGTCATTAATCCCACATCACCACCCCTACAATACCCGCGACTCATACACCGTTGGCTACCCCCATTCTTCCTTCAAACACATCGTCCACCTGCCATCCATTTCAAATAATCCCAGGAAAACGTCATGCATAGATATCCTGATCCAATCCTCACCTATACTCCTTTTCCAACACCCAAATACCATAACAACATTTTCTTCCCCTAAACTTTACTCCTTTCCACACCCCCTCCCCCCCCCAAAGCTTTCTCATAATACCCTCCCCCATTTCTAGTCACAACTGCTATCGATCCCCTCCCACCACCTAACGTCTAACACCCCTTTCCTCCCAAACCTCTTCATCCCTATTACGGAATTCAATTATCTTCCTCCCTCTCATACCCCCCGTCCATCTACCAACGTTAATACATCCCAACCCACACTCTAAACCCCACGCCTTGAAATCCCCCCAACTACACTGCTCTAGATCCCCCATCTCAGCTTTTCAGACACCATCCAGAATTTATTACGATCTTCTACCCCCACCGCACTCACTTTCCCCCCCACTCACCTTTCACTAATAATTTCATCGTTCTCACTTCGTACTCCCAAAACTCATTTCCCCCCCCCTTCGCTGTACCCACCACCAACCATACTGTCTCTGTACGTGGGAATAAATCACCCCTTGGCCACTCATATTGGACACGCATTATAACCGCAGTTATGCTCGATGTCCAATAAACCTCCCCCTCCCACCCCCCACCACCCCCTCTCCTTTCCCCATCACTATCGCAAACCAATTCACGCCGACGATTTCAACCCTATCTTACCCCATCCAACGTCTAACACCCTTATTATTCCCACTAAACCATAACCACTATCCAACACCCCTCCCAATCATACCCCATTCCTCCCACCCCCCATCTAAACTCACCCAAAAATCCAACTCCACCAATCCCTCATTCCCACCTAATACACATGCAAAAACCCAACCATCTACCCTCCATCAAACTCCCCTATACCTACACCAAAATCACCCCAACCCCCCGCCTATAACACCCCACCCCCAGCCAACAACCACCCCCCAACACAACTACCCCCCTATACCCCACATCCAAATACCAATCCTACCACTCCACGCCTCTCGCCCATTACTCCATCCTTCCAATCCACTCCCAACCTATAACACCTCCCCACCACCCCAATAAACACCCACCTCCAAATTACCCCTCCCCAAAATACCCTTAAAATTATATCACCCCACCCATACCCCAACAAAACCTCCCCTAAAAATACCACATCCACCTTATACATCATACCCCCCCTCCCATCATAAAACCTCACAACTAAGCAAATACCAAACTTCCCACCAATAACTAACACCTAAAACCACCTAACACCCACCCCTCCTATTCCCCCCCAAACCACTCCCACCATTAATTACCAATCACCAAACCATACAAATCCCCCCCCACACCCCCCCACCACTACTATCCTAAATATCAAACAATTAAATATTACCCCCCCCTCAATATCTTAAAATCAGCATCCCCACCCCCTCATCTACCACAACCCCCCCCCCCCCCTTAAAAATCATTATAAAATCTCCTAGGCCTAAAACCAACACACCCACCCACAATCTTAACCACCCCCTCCCCCCCCACAACTTTACAAAATCCCCCTATCCTACCAACCTCCCCCTTCCTCAACCCACCTTTCTTATCCTACCTCACCTTTTCCTCAAATACAACTAAATAAACTTACCACCGCACTCCCCAACCCCCACAAAAAATCCCCCAAACACCATAAATCCCCTTATAAATCATACATATCTCATATCCCATTCCAACCCATTTAACTCTATTCCTTTTATCCCCTTACAACCCACCCATTAAATCTCTAATCACCCTAACTTCCCCCCACAACTATCATACCATCATCTTTTTCCCATACCAATCCTTGAATCCAAATAAACATTATTCTACTGTCTTACCCAACCCTCCAGCATTTTTCACTCCCCCACCAAACTACCGCCTTCACTATCATCCTTTTAAAACAAATCCAATCAATTCCCTAACTTATACATCCCAATCCATCAATCCCTCTAATTCTTTTAATCACTTAAAAACCTAAAATCAACTCTACCCTAACTTCACAAATACCGTTCCTACCCCCCACTAGTACTTCTCAATCCTAACAACAAACATTCAAACTTGATCCACCCCCTAAATCTCCAACCCTATAAATTCCTCGTCTCCCACTACCATCTACCCCCAACATACCATAAGTCCCAAGTCCAAATTAACCCCTCATACAGGGTCGCCTTAATCCAGGTACCTCTTACCCACCTGGTAAGTATCATCTCAAAACCACAACTCTCCAATTTTCAATTGCCTAACATCCCCTCATTAAACTGTTCCACCCCCCAACAATAACCCCCACGACATTACATCTCCAAACACCGATTAGTGAAATACACCTCCGCGCGAAATACCATAACTCACAACGGACCTTGCAATACAAATTGGAACTATCCCCACTACACTCAACTCGCCCATACTACCCAATCTCCATCCCCTTAAAATCTAACCAACCCCCTCTGTCCCCAACTGACCGTCACAAAAAACCACTAAACATCCCCATTTGCAAACTTCTTCCCCACCAGTCCCCAAATCGTGTGTCTAACATGCAACAACCCTTAGTGACTACACTAAACCCTTCAATCCTGCGCTCCCCTCCTGAACCCAAATAGCCATCTCTCCGTTCGGGCCTGGAAACTCTACCCCCAACAACAATACCCCCGGAGCCGTTTGCACGGCGTCCTGATTACAATAAATGGCGCCCCCCGAATTCACCTATGGAACTCCCCGCCCTAGCATCATACACCGTAATCCACAATAGCAACACCCTCTCTTAAACTCACTATAAACTGCTCAATCCATTGGCCAAGACCCCGCATTCACCTTCCAACCTTCCATCAACAATCAGCTAAAGTCAATGTGACAATCATTCGGCACCACCCAATACTACCAAACTAAACCTCAAATTAGCATCGTCACCTATATCACCAATATACATCAAAACTTTTCAAACACCGAGTCCCCACCTAATAGCAATTCCACTCCCATCTACCCTTCTATGCACCATATCCCCCTGACCTTCTCCCCTCCTTTAAATCAACTAGAACCCTACTATTCATACGCTTAGCGCTAACATAACCTACCATCTTAATACACCATTCAAAGCAAGTTAAAAATCCTTACCCTACTAAATATACACCAACTCGAATTACAAACCATACCCCCCTTCCCCATACAATGTAAACCTATTAACCCATTAAACAATAAACCCCTTAACGATACCCCACCCCAGACGTAAATCCCAGTCAATGCTCTATTCCAAATGATCACCCTTTCATAATATCACAATACCAATTACTCCATTTCATTAACCTCCCTACTGATAACCAACTTTTTCCGTCACTCATAAATTCTTACCCCTCAAACTTACTAATTACCCCACAACCTCGAATCTCCTATTCCAACCTCTCCACTATATTCACTCTGACGATCTAAGAAATACAACTATTGACTTCCTGGGGAATCAATGTACCTTTCAATCCGGAGATCTGTTTTCTCAATTCTACACCCATTCTCTGAACAGAATATTCAAACCACCTATCGCTTCCCATCAGTGAGTGTGTCGTTTCAAAAAAAATAATATAATATCTCTACTCATTACCGTCTCCAACTCTCAACATATACCCTCACTACCCGTCATGCTAACCTCCCATAATCAAACCTCTCTCACGCAACACTGTGACCCCGGCTAGCGCGCGAAAAACTTCAGATTAAACATCATACCCCCCGCTATCTAAACATGGGCCCGAATACGATCTCTCAACCCGCCTCCTCTCAACTCACACTCGAAGTTTCTCTCCGACATTGATTGTAATAAGATCCTGTAGATCTAACCGACGCATACCTCCTTGTTTAATGCAGAATCACAACACCTGTCTTCCCAGTCAGTATGTATACCTGCCCAATTGTCAAACCAACTCTCTTCTTTCAACCCAATATAACATATCCTCCGGGCGAATAATCTTTTGCCATATTTTACGATAGACAATCCCACCTATATCATTTATCTCCATACAATATCCACAAATAATCATTAATTCACCCATTAACGTAGTCTTTCGAACACCATCAGTTGTTAAGTACATGGTAGTTTTTCCATGTTTACAAGAAATTTCCTGCTGCTTTGAATTTTCATATTGTATGTTTAAAGTTTAAGGATTGTTTCTTTCCAAGGTGTTTAAAAGTTATACATATATGTAAAAGAAATTCAATGGGGATTATTAAAATATAAAATTGGAACACAACGAAACAAAAAACTTTCTTAAAATATATTCACCCTGAAAACTGGTCTCCCATGATTACGGCCTAGGAAAATCAACCTAAATATTGACCTCTTGTCCTTTAAGAGTTAATGTTTTACTGTCTTGAAGACGTTTAACAAGAACAACTGCTACAGCCTTTATAACAGGAAACCCCAATTCTCCAGTATTTTTTAAGACTTCTGGAAATACTTGTATAACATTTGGGACCCCAAGATGCAGCAATAGTGAATGCAGTCAGCGACTCATAGCTTGACTGCCTGCGTCAGGACCAGCGAACCAGAGCTGGTCAAGACCGTGCTCCACCTCCACGTGGTGGTCCTGGAAACAGTCTGCAGCAGTGTAGGCTGGCTGAGAGAGCATGGATCGAAATGGGAAGGCAAACCCGGTCCTTAAAAAATGCTGTGCAGAAGTCGGATGTGTCGACCGAAAGGTGCAGATATCACAGCTTAGGCGCAAACAGACACAACGCAACCACCATCCTTTTCAGGACGAACGAAGAAGAAGAAGAAGAAGTATAACATTTATTTTAACTCTTAAGGAAAATAAAAGTCAATTTTGTTAATTTATAGAAACAGAATCAGAACTTCAAGACCTTACCTCTAGACTGGAGAAAGTAACAAGAACATATGGGATGGAAATTAATATAGAAAAAAGCAAGATATTGGTGAATAGCCATAAGAAACATGTTCCGACCAACATTACGTTAAATGGGCAAACGTTAGAAGAAGTTAACACCTTTAAATATCTCGGGTCCACTATATGTAGTGATGGAAGATCAAATAAAGAAATCAAGACAAGACTTGAGATGGCCTCAGCTGCCATGACAAGGTTGAATGTGATCTGGAAAAGTAACATCAGTTTTCCTGTGAAGATCAAATTATACAAATCACTTGTATTATCTATTCTCTTGTATGGGTGTGAGGGCTGGACACTCACTGCAGATACGGAGCGAAGGATTCAGGCTTTCGAGCATAAATGTTATAGAAGAATTTTGCGCATTTGCTATAAAGAGCACAAAACAAATGTCTATGTTAGAGAGAAGATAAACACCTATGCAGGCCATCAAGAACCACTTTTGTCAATAGTGAAACGTCAAAAGCTTGCCTGGTTTGGGCATGTAACTCGTCATGACTCCCTTTCGAAAACGATCCTCCAGGGAACAGTCGAAGGTAAATGGAGAAGAGTAAGGCAAAGAAAATCCTGGGCTGATAACATCAAAGAATGGGCAGGACACGGTTTCTCCACACTTGTACGCATTGCTGAGAATAGAGAGCAGTGGAGGACCCTGTCTGCTGATGCTTCCACCATGGCACCCCTACGACCCATGATGGGTTATGGGTTGAGATGAGAGATGATAGAAACAAATGTTAATTTTGACACAAGCTAACAAATCTTACAGGTAATTGTTATATGATTCCATTTACACATTTTATTTATTTATTTTTTTTTTTTGCGCGCGATCATATAGTTTTAGTACATGGTTTGACATAAAATGTTTGATGAAAGGGTAAAATATATATACGTTTTACTTCAGACTTGGTTGTTCTTGGGGTAGAATGACAAATAAGGCAACTTTTGTCTTTCTCAAGCCACTTGCAGATATACTGAAATAAAAATGTTGAGAATTTCCTTAAAGATTCAATAACTTCTCTGTTTATGTAATAGATCTGCTCAAAAGACTCGTGTAAATGTAAACATGTCAGGTTTCTAACTTTCAAAACTTTCAAACATGTAAATAAAGCACTTTTTGTCTGTATAATATGAGATTTTATTTAACACAGTCACTGAGAGATCACTGAAGATTTCAAGATACCGAAAATTTAGTAAATGAATGCAGCAGTCATTAAGATCAGTTTTGTAGGATAGAATTCTGAAAAGTATTTGACTAAAATTTGATATTACTGAACTTGGAAGAATGGACTAGAGGAGTAGAGTGAGATGATGGGAGTACACCTGTAAGAAGAAAGAGGACTCTGATGGTCAAAGTCAGATGTACCAAACTCAGAAAACAGCTTATAGTATAAAAGGAATATGCTAAATCAATGAACAAAGCTGTTGGAGGATATTAGATGATGATATTAGATGCACAGAGCAAAAGGCAACTATATAATAGAAAGAAACTACTTGTAAGGAACTTAGCTAAGAAACTGGAAGATAGTACAAGAGGGTGATATTACATTTACAAAAATGAGCTAAGAAAATGGAAGATAGTACAAGAGAAAGATACTACATCTACAGAACTGAGCTAAGAAAATGGAAGATAGTAAACAGGAAGGTATTACATTTAGAGAACTGAGCTAAGAAAATAGAAGACAGTACAAGAGGAAGATACTACATTTACAGAACTGAGCTAAGAAAATGGAAGATAGTACAAGAGGAAGATACTACATTTAGAGAACAGCTAGGAAAATGGAAAATAGTACTAGAGGAAGGTATTACATTTAGAGAACAGCTAAGAAAGTAATTATAGCAGTGTCACTGAGTGTCTGCGGTTCTAAGATAACAAAAAAATTTATTATAGTTAATATCAACACACCAGCTTATGCAAATACGTATAATATTTTCAGCATGTGTAAGATTTTGCAGTAGACATGACAGTAAAAAAAAACTGAACATACATACAAATTGTCCCCAGGTACAGACCGTAAAAAATTAAATGTATGCATCAAGTTATTAAAAACCCACTGAAACTGACCCCCAATGACTGAAGGTCTCTTAAGAGATAAAGAATGGGACTATTGCATCCTCGGCCTGTTCTAGAATAATACAAATAAAATCCCTGAATGTTTTTGTGACAAGCATTTAGTACTTTCAGTTAAAAAATATAGTGATTAAATATAATTTTGAAACATGAGAAAATAAATGAGATACTTAATCTAACATCAAATATAAATAGTTATAAAGTGTTGGAATACTGACTAGCATTAATAAAAAATACATAAAAATATAAGATCATATGTATATTTACTGGACAGTCAAAATTGTATCTCCATAACTGAAATCACAGAAATATTAATGGAAATATATTTTAATGAATTTAAATTTAATATATGACTTATAGTCATTGTATTTTTCTGTGCTACATTGTAGTATGCTAGCATGGTCAACAACAACAAAAAAAAAAAAACAAGATTGTTTGCATGTCAGCTTTGAAAAAGATTGATGAAGCTTTTTATTTGTTACAGCAGGGACCCTTAGACAATTAACATTGTAATATTGTAATAATAAAGTCAAGTTTTCTCTATATATCTCTGATTAACACACTATCAGTGCAGATTAAGATAGAACTTGACCAGAAGAAACAGCTGCTCACAAAAAGAGAACATAGATATGGATAGGACATCCACTAAGGAGACATCTACCCAGTATAACCTACATCTGAAGCCCAAAAGTATAAATAAATAGGCCAAAGAAGAATCCATGAGAACAATTTGGGAGCAAATACAAGCCAAGCCAGACTCATGAAGCAAGATATGAAAGAAGAACTAAAATGTGAACCAAGAAGAGAAAATGCTGCAGATATGTTCCATGGGAAATGAATGAAAATAATTATGATGGTAGTGGGAATGATGAATTAACAAAAAGAACCTTTCATTTCTTCAAAAAGTTGAAAATTGCCAAACCAATAACAGCTAACATAATGAAAGACACCAACAAGCAAGAACTAACATGATAAAAGATACCAACAAGGCAAGAACTAATATAATGAAAGATGCCAACAAGACAAGAACTAATTAACATGATGAAAGACACCAACAAGACAAGAACTAACATGATGATAGACACCAACAAGACAAGTACTAACTTGAAGAAAGATACCAACAAGGCAAGAACTAACATGAAGAAAGATACCAACAAGGCAAGAACTAACATGAAGAAAGATACCAACAAGGCAAGAACTAACATGAAGAAAGATACCAACAAGGCAAGAACTAACATGAAGAAAGATACCAACAAGGCAAGAACTAATATAATGAAAGATGAAAACAAGACAAGTACTAACATGAAGAAAGACACCAACAAGGCAAGAACTAATATGAAGAAAGACACCAACAAGGCAAGAACTAACATGAAGAAAGATACCAACAAGGCAAGAACTAACATGAAGAAAGATACCAACAAGGCAAGAACTAATATAATGAAAGATACCAACAAGGCAAGAACTAACATGATGAAAGTCACCAACAAGACAAGAACAGAATGAAAGACATTAACAAAGTGATGAGCAATTTTCAATTTGAAATCCATTAAGAAATAAGCAGAAAGGCATTTGCAAAAGAACAATCAACTCTGAAAAACGCCATTAATAGGAAAAACTAACAAAATAAAATACACTGATCAGAAGAATAACAAACAGTCATTGACACTTTAGATTGCATGCTTAATGATACTATCTAGTGCAGAGTTTCTCAACAGGTATTCTAGGAGAAGTGTCCATCGGTTCCACAAGAGATCGGGAATTAAACAGTATAAAAATAGGTGTTTTTTTTTTAACTTTGCGCTGTGCGATGTTATCAGACTCAATAGTGTGCAGTGGCGGAGCAGGTTTTATTTTAATTCCTATTGCTTTCTCCTATCATTTTTAGTAGTTTTGCTGTTCAACATTGTCAAAAAATTTTCGTTTTGTTAATAACATTAATTAAAATCAGTTTACAATCTTTATAAAATAAATCTACCAAGCCTACCTTAGAAAAATTATATCCTATTTTGGCTTAAGCCAGTTATTAAAGAGAAATTTAATATCTGATTAATTTTGATGTTATTTATGAAAGGGACAGAAAAGAGGTTAATTTAAAGAAACATATGTTAAGCTGAACTACTTTTTAAATTTTTAGTTGGGGGGAAATAGAGTTTGCTAAAAAGTCGTTTTAGTATGCTAGGCAAAATAAACAGATCAGTCACTTCTCAACAGGGCTTGACAATTATTATTGGATTATTATATTTACTGATCATGTCAACATACTGTCTCTCTCTCCTCTCTCTCTCTCTCTCTCTCTCTATATATATATATATATATATATATATATATATATATATATATATATATATGTGTGTGTGTGTGTGTGTGTGTGTGTGTGTGTTTTCCATGATAAAAAGGTTGAGAAACCCTCACCTAAGGTAATAATAATCTGATACAGCAACTAGTTGAAAGACATGAACATAAACATATTTACCAAGCTAACTGCCTGAGAAAAATAATTGTTTATAAGTGATATGGGAAGAAAAAAAAAAGACTTACTTGGACGACACATGGCTAAGAGTCTCTACCATTCTGTCGTGAGATTGCATATAGGTTGATGGTGCATTCAGTGGTTGGATAAAAAGAGACTGATCTGCATCCTGATTCATGGTTGCTGACACTGTTTTACATATTGCTGCAGACTTATCACTGACAGGTTGCATCCTTGTGTGATCATCCAGAAGTGTGCCAGGAGAAGTAATCTTCTGAGATGTGAAGAAAAAATCAGACTCATCATCCTTTTCCTCATCAACACCATGAACAGCTTTTAGGATTGGGGTGTAAGGTGATGTGCCCCACACAGATGACATTAATGTGGTTTCACCCATAGCACTATATGATGTCCATGAATCATGCTTGTTTGTGACTGGTTGTGTATGAGAACACTGGTCAGGGACATGTGCATTTCTCTCTATTGTTGCCGCTGGGATACAATCATTCTTGTCATTCCCAAACAATAACAACTGCTCGTCCATTCTGGAATTAAGTGCAACATTTGTAAATGATGACATATTCTGATTCCTGTCATGCTTTTCAGATAAAACTGAAGCATGGCTAGCTCTTTGTGGAATAAATTCCTTGGCACAAGGGTTCAGGTTAAATTGATTGCCATTTCCATAACTATATTTCTCCTCTTGCCATGGATAATCTCCAGGAGACACAATACTGACTATATTCTGGGAAACCTTGAAGCGAGGATCAGTGCACAGATAACTGCCAAGTCCACCAAAGGAGAATATTCTGGTTTGTGACTTTTCAGAGAGGAGTTCAATGTATTCTTCAAGCTCACTGTCTGCTAAATCCATCTGCCCTTTTTTAGCCAGAATGTTGTAGAAGAAGCTGATGAATATATTAAAGCAAGTGTTATTGAAAGCTTTTAAACACTATATCACACAAATGAATGGGGCATAAAACCTTCAATCAAATGGCAAGTTCAAATAAAATCATTAATCATAACTTACTGCATGAAGTATTTTTAATGATCTGGTCTGTATTTATTGCTTTCTTTTGTCAAAATTTCGTGGCAATTTCTAAATTTATGTGCATAGAAATTCTGATTTTGAATTTAATGAGAACATGGCCATACAATTATTTTATAATAGAAAATACAACCACATCAATTTAAAAAAGAAATGGAAACCCCACTAGCCGGTAAAAATGATTGCCCAAAAGATTTGTTATTTAATTGACACTTAGATATTCTCACAGTTAAATCTTGAAAACGAAGCAGCCTGCACAATTTATAGACCATCACTGAAAGATCTCTTCATCAGATGAGTGTTTCCAATAGATTTTTTTGCATTTGTTGTTACTTAAAAAAACAGATTTTCTCTATGCTATTTTTTCATGTATTGATACTCTGTGCCAATAAATGGATATTATTACCATTGTTCATAATCAACATCATTGGAATCTGGGTAAACCCATTAGTGCCTAGTCTTTCTGAGCAAATGCCAAAGGGTATGATGTTGATTGTCTATAACGCCTTCGTTGTATACCCGCCTAATGCATCCTCTTATATGTCCATCTCTGCTAGACTTACTTTTGATGCCAAACTCCAGCAATCTTTTGTTGTTGATTTTCAATTGCAATGTTGTTCTCTAACAGGTGATCATTACTTGCCTAATGTCATAAACGACTTTTTGTATAACCATTGCCCACTGTTTGGTGCTCTGACCATTCCAATAGCCAACACATAAATATTTCATTGAAAGCCTATCCATTTTTTCCCCCTAATTTGTATTTATTCAAAAATAATAAGAAATTAATATTCAGAAGTGAATTTTAACAAATTGTAATTGCTTACTCTAACAATTTTGTGTCAGTCTTGTCCATGCCTGGTGGCAGAATTGGGGAGGTGTGAGGCATCATTATTGAGGTGTCTTCAGACCCAGGTTTGGGAAGTTCTTGATTGATAACCAGGCTTGATCTGATGAACTCTCTGTGGATATTAAGGATTAAAATAACTATTTTAATTGCAAAATTAAAAGCATAGAAGCTTGTAAGGAAAACCATAGAAAGAACTAATGGATATGATGATTATTGAGATCTTGATTTGGAAATTTCATCATCTACTAGCATAGAATGAAATATTTCACATACAGTACTTGTACCTTTAAAAAAAACTGTACATCTTAAAGCAGCGAATGGTATCTTAATTTTGTAGTTGTTATAACGGTTGAACGTTATTATTCCTATTCTAGATTTACCTTGAAATATGATACCCTAAAAGTTAGTTATGTGTGCATTAGCTAATTTTAATAGAAAAGGATCTTTCTGGACACTTGTTTTCTCAAGTAACCAATGAAGACTATAGGACATTATAAATTCAGCCATACACCATTGAATAATTATTAAAGTACGAGTAACTGTACTTTGTGGTATTATTTGTCATCATTGGGCCATTCAAACTTCAAATAGTTATTTTAAAAAGGCAACTTATTTAGTTGAAAAATATAAATATTCAACATTGTACTTGTTTACTGCTTATGTTTCAGTGATGGTTTTATCATAACAATTGCTTTAACCCACTCACTAAACCATTTGAAAAAATATCTTTTTTCAATTAAGTAGTGGTCTATTCCCAATTACCATTTTATTTCATCATCTTTCACAAAGAACATGAGAAATTTTGTGGTGTTGTGTTATTTTCAATTAATAAAAATATGCAACATCTTGTATTTTAATGATAAAATGCATTAAATAAATTTAACTTCTTTGCAATTATTAAAAGTCTATGAAAACTATTTTAACAATGATAAAACTGAGTAATAGACAAGAAGAGAGCTATACTATTTTTGTGTGGAGTCTACATTTTTGATTATATCATGAGATTCTTCTTCTTCGTTCGTCCTGAAAAGGACGGTGGTTGCGTTGTGTCTGTTTGCGCCTAAGCTGTGATATCTGCACCTTTCGGTCGACACATCCGACTTCTGCATGGCATTTTTTAAGGACCGGGTTTGCCTTCCCATTTCGATCCATGCTTGCTCAGCCAGCCTGCACTGCTGCAGACTGTTTCCAGGACAACCACGTGGAGGTGGAGCACGGTCTTGACCAGCTCTGGTTCGCTGGTCCTGACGCAGGCAGTCAAGCTATGAGTCGCTGACTGCATTCACTATTGCTGCATCTTGGGGTCCCATATCATGAGATGAAAACATTATAAAACCTGGTAACAACTGGTAAATTTGCTGCAAAACAAAACAAAAAAACAAAAAAAAATGATTGCTTGCATGTCAGGTTTGAAAAGATTGATGAAGCTCTTTATTTGTAATAGCAGGAACCCTTAGACAAGTAACATTGTAAGTACTAACATGATGAAAGATACCAACAAGACAAGAACTAACACAAAGAAATGC
>JAMPIV010022517.1:0-292500 GCA_024509875.1 Oreohelix idahoensis | reverse complement strand
CTTAAAAAAAAAACAGATTTTCTCTATGCTTTTTTTTTAATGTATTGATACTCTGTGCCAATAAATGGATATTATTACCATTGTTCATAATCAACATCATTGGAATCTGGGTAAACCCATTAGTGCCTAGTCTTTCTGAGCAAATGCCAAAGGGTATGATGTTGATTGTCTATAACGCCTTCGTTGTATACCCGCCTAATGCATCCTCTCATATGTCCATCTCTGCTAGACTTACTTTTGATGCCAAACTCCAGCAATCTTTTGTTGTTGATTTTCAATTGCAATGTTGTTCTCTAACAGGTGATCATTACTTGCCTAATGTCATAAACGACTTTTTGTATAACCATTGCCCACTGTTTGGTGCTCTGACCATTCCAATAGCCAACACATAAATATTTCATTGAAAGCCTAATCGTTTTTTTCCCCTAATTTGTATTTATTCAAAAATAATAAGAAATTAATATTCAGAAATGAATTTTAACAAATCGTAATTGCTTACTCTAACAATTTTGTGTCAGTCTTGTCCATGCCTGGTGGCTGAATTGGGGAGGTGTGAGGCATCATTACTGAGGTGTCTTCAGACCCAGGTTTGGGAAGTTCTTGATTGATAACCAGGCTTGATCTGATGAACTCTCTGTGGATATTAAGGATTAAAATAACTATTTTAATTGCAAAATTAGAAGCATAGAAGCTTGTAAGGAAAACCATAGAAAGAACTAATGGATATGATGATTATTGAGATCTTGATTTGGAAATTTCATCATCTACTAGCATAGAATGAAATATTTCACATACAGTACTTGTACCTTTAAAAAAAACTGTACATCTTAAAGCAGCGAATGGTATCTTAATTTTGTAGTTGTTATAACGGTTGAACGTTATTATTCCTATTCTAGATTTACCTTGAAATATGATACCCTAAAAGTTAGTTATGTGTGCATTAGCTAATTTTAATAGAAAAGGATCTTTCTGGACACTTGTTTTCTCAAGTAACCAATGAAGACTATAGGACATTATAAATTCAGCCATACACCATTGAATAATTATTAAAGTACGAGTAACTGTACTTTGTGGTATTATTTGTCATCATTGGGCCATTCAAACTTCAAATAGTTATTTTAAAAAGGCAACTTATTTAGTTGAAAAATATAAATATTCAACATTGTACTTGTTTACTGCTTATGTTTCAGTGATGGTTTTATCATAACAATTGCTTTAACCCACTCACTAAACCATTTGAAAAAATATCTTTTTTCAATTAAGTAGTGGTCTATTCCCAATTACCATTTTATTTCATCATCTTTCACAAAGAACATGAGAAATTTTGTGGTGTTGTGTTATTTTCAATTAATAAAAATATGCAACATCTTGTATTTTAATAATTAAAATGCATTAAATAAATTTAACTTCTTTGCAATTATTAAAAGTCTATGAAAACTATTTTAACAATGATAAAACTGAGTAATAGACAAGAAGAGAGCTATACTATTTTTGTGTGGAGTCTACATTGTTGATTATATCATGAGATGAAAACATTATAAAACCTGGTAACAACTGGTAAATTTGCTTCAAAACAAAAAAAATGATTGCTTGCACGTCAGGTTTGAAAAGATTGATGAAGCTTTTTATTTGTTATAGCAGGAACCCTTAGACAATTAACATTGTAATATTGTAATAATAACGTCAAGTTTTCTCTGTGTATCTCTGATTTACACACTATCAATGCAGATTAAGATAGAACAACAAGAAGAAACAGCTGCTCACAAAGAGAGAACATAGATATGGATAGGACATCCAGTAAGGAGACATATACCAAGTATAACCTACATCTGAAGACCAAAAGTATAAATAAAGAGGCCAAAGAAGGATCCATGAGAACAATTTGGGAGCAAATAAAGCCAAGCCAGATTCATGAAGCAAGATATGAAAGAAGAACTAAAATGTGAACTAAGAACTTGCTGCAGAGATAAGAGGTGAATGAAAATAATTATGATGATAGTGGGAATGATGTATTAACAAAAAGAACCTTTCATTTCTTCAAAAAGTTGAAAATTGCCAAACCAATAACAGCTAACATAATGAAAGACACCAACAAGCAAGAACTAACATGATAAAAGATACCAACAAGGCAAGAACTAATATAATGAAAGATGCCAACAAGACAAGAACTAATTAACATGATGAAAGATACCAACAAGACAAGAACTAACATGATGATAGACACCAACAAGACAAGTACTAACTTGAAGAAAGATACCAACAAGGTGAGAACTAACATGATGAAAGACACAAACAAGACAAGAACTAACATGATGAAAGACACCAACAAGGTAAGAACTAACATGATGATAGACACCAACAAGGTAAGAACTAACATGATTAAAGACACCAACAAGACAAGGATTAACATGAAGAAAGATACCAACAAGGTAAGTACTAACATGATGAAAGATACAGACAAGACAAGAACTAACATAATGATAGACACCAACAAGACAAGTACTAACATGATGATAGACACCAATAAAAAAAGTACTAACATGAAGAAAGATACCAACAAGGTAAGTAGTAACATAATGAAAGATACCAACAAGACAAGAACTAACATGATGATAGACATCAACAAGACAAGTACTAACATGATGATAGACACCAACAAGACAAGAACTAACATGATGATAGACACCAACAAGACAAGTACTAACATGAAGAAAGATACCAACAAGGTTAGTACTAACATGATGAAAGATACCAACAAGACAAGAACTAACATGATGATAGACACCAACAAGACAAGTACTAACATGAAGAAAGAAACCAACAAGACAAGAACTAACATGATGAAAGACACCAACAAGACAAGAACTAACATGATGATAGACACCAACAAGACAAGTACTAGCTTGAAGAAAGATACCAACAAGGTGAGAACTAACATGATGAAAGACACAAACAAGACAAGAACTAACATGATGAAAGACACCAACAAGACAAGAACTAACATGATGACAGACACCAACAAAACAAGAACTAACATGATGATAGACACCAACAAGAGAAGAACTAACATGATGATAGACACCAACAAGACAAGTACTAACATGAAGAAAGATACCAATAAGGTAAGTACTAACATAATGAAAGATACCAACAAGACAAGATCTAACATGATGATAGATACCAACACTAACAAGACAAGGTGAGAAAGATACTAACATGATGATAGAGACTAACAATGAAAGACAAGAACAAGAACTAACATGATGATAGACAAGAACTAACAACACCAACAAGGTAAGTACTAACATAATGAAAGATACCAACAAGACAAGAACTAACATGATGATAGACACCAAGACAAGTACTAACATGAAGAAAGATACCAACAAGGTGAGAACTAGCATGATGAAAGATACCAACAAGACAAGAACTAACATGATGATAGACATCAACAAGGTAAGAACTAACATGATTAAAGACACCAACAAGACAAGTACTAGCTTGAAGAAAGATACCAACAAGGTGAGAACTAGCATGATGAAAGATACCAACAAGACAAGAACTAACATGATGATAGACATCAACAAGGTAAGAACTAACATGATTAAAGACACCAACAAGACAAGTACTACCAAGAAGAAAGATACCAACAAGGTAAGTACTAACATGATGAAAGATACAGACAAGACAAGAACTAACATGATGATAGACATTAAAGACAAGTACTAACATGATGATAGACACCAACAAGACAAGAACTAACATGATGATAGACACCAATAAGAAAAGTACTAACATGAAGAAAGATACCAACAAGGTAAGTACTAACATAATGAAAGATACCAACAAGACAAGAACTAACATGATGATAGACACCAACAAGACAAGTACTAACATGAAGAAAGACACCAACAAGACAAGAACTAACATGATGATAGACACCAGCAAGACAAGAACAGAATGAAAGACGTTTACAATGTGATGAGCAATTTTCAATTTGAAATCCATTAAGAAATAAGCAGTAAGGCATTACCAAAAGGAACAATCAACTATGAAAAACGCCATTAATAGGAATAACTAACAAAATAAAATACACTAATCAGAAGAGCTACAGGGACCTCAAGACGCAGCAATAGAGATCGCAGTCAGCGACTCATAGCTTGACTGCCTGCGTCAGGACCAGCGAACCAGAGCTGGTCAAGACCGCACTCCACCTCCACATGGTGGTCCTGGAAACAGTCTGCAGCTGTGCAGTCTGGCTGAGTGAGTGTGGATCGAAATGGGAAGGCAAACCCGATCCTAAAACATGCCGTGCAGAAGTCGGATGTGTCGACCAAAAGGTGCAGATATCACAGCTTAGGCGTAAACAGACACAACGCAACCACCGTCCTTTTCAGGACGAACGAAGAAGAAGAAGAGAAGAAGAGCTACAAACAGTCATTGAAACTTTAGATTGCAAGCTTAAAAATACTATCTGGTGCAGGGTTTCTCAATGGTATTCTGTGAGAAGTCTCTAGGGGTTCTACAAGAGAACAGGATTTAAAAAATAAAAAAATTGTTTTTTTTTAACCTTTGTGCTGTGCGATGTTAGCAGACTCAGTAGTGTGCAATGGCAGAGCAGGTTTTATTTTTATTCCTATTGCTTTCTCCTATTATTTTTAGTAGTTTTGCTGTTCAACATTGTCAATAAATTTTCGTTTTGTTAATAACATTAATTAAAATCAGTTTACAATCTTTATAAAATAAATCTACCAAGCCTACCTTAGAAAAATTAAATCCTATTGTGGCTTAAACCAGTTATTTAAGAGAAATTTAATATCTTATTAATTTTGTAGTAATTTATGAAAGGGACAGAAAAGAGGTTAATTTAAAGAAACATGTTAAGCTGAACTACTTTTTTAAATTTTATTTTGGAGGGAAATAGAGTTCTCTAATAAGTCATTTTAGTATGTTTGGCAAAATAAACAGATCAGTCACTTCTCAACAGGGCTTGACAATTATTATTGGATTATTATATTTACTGATCCTGTCAACATACTGTATATGTATAATTATATATATATATATATATATATATCAAGGAAATCTCATCACGACAGCAGAGGGACAGGAAACAAGATGGGCAGAGCACTTCAGAGAAACTCTGAACAAGGAACCACCAGAGACACAATTGAATGTTTGTGAGGCTGAAAACGATCTAGATGTAAATACAGACATTCCACGAAAAGAAGAAATCATCACAGCAATCAAAGGGTTAAAGAACGGAAAAGCTCCTGGCCATGATAACTTAAATGCAGAGCTATTTAAGACAGACCCTGAGCTAGCAGCAGAACTATTAGAACCACTATTTGCACAAGTCTGGAAAACGGGGACAACACCATCAGAGTGGAACAAAGGAATAATTGTCAAATTGCCCAAGAAGGAAGATCTTGCAGACTGCAATAATTGGAGAGGAATCACTCTTCTCTCAGTTCCCAGCAAAATACTAGGCAGGATAATTATACAGAGAATTTCAAAAGCAGTAGACCACAAACTGAGGAAAGCACAAGCAGGATTTAGAAAGAACAGAAGATGTGTAGATCATATATTCACTCTCAGGAACATTATAGAGCAGTGCTCAGAATGGCAAAGACAGCTGTACATTAATTTCATTGATTTTGAAAAGGCTTTTGACAGCATACATAGGGACAGTTTATGGAAAATACTGAGGGCTTATGGAATTCCAAGCTGCATAGTGTCAATCATAAAAAGCCTCTATGCCAACTTTACGTGTAGTGTTGGGCAGAGCAACCTAACCTTTGAGGTGAAGACAGGAGTATGACAGGGATGCCCCTTATCAACCACTCTATTTTTAAGTCATAGACTGGGTGATGCGACAGACAACAGAGGGCAGTCCAAGAGGAATAAGATGGACTACATTTTCTACATTAGAAGATCTGGAATATGCAGATGACATTGCACTACTGGCACATTCACATCAACACATCCAGGAAAAAACGGACAGACTTAATAAGTTTAGCCAGCAGGTGGGCTTGAACATCAATTTAAGGAAGTCAGAGGTCATGACGCTCAATGTGAGCAACCCTTAGCCCATATCAGTAAGGAATCAGCAACTGGTACAGACAGACACCTTCACATACCTAGGATGCATAGTAACACCAGACGGTGGTGCAGGCAAAGACATCAACATCAGAATGAATAAGGCAAGAACAGCCTGTTTTAGCCTAAACAACATCTGGAAGTCCTCTCAATACAGCACAAGCACAAAATTAAGATTATATCAGAGCTGTGTGCTTTCTGTGCTTCTCTATGGTGCAGAATGCTGGAGAGTTACAGAGAAGGAAATGTCGAAATTGTCCTCTTTTCACACAACATGCCTAAGAAAAATTCACCGAATCTTTTGGCCGAATACCATCACCAACCAAGATCTGCTTACTCGGAGCAAGCAAGAGGACATGCACACCATCATAGCTGGCAGACGCTGGAGCTGGGTTGGCCATGTCCTCAGAAGAGACCCCGATGCCATCACAAGAACAGCTATGCTTTGGACCCCTGAAATAAAACGAAAGAGAGGCCGACCAAAAACAACCTGGCGGAGGACTGTGGAGGCTGAGATGCAAAGAATGAACCAGAGTTGGGGCACTGTACGAAGGATGGCCACCGACCGAGCAAAGTGGAATCAATTTGTTGTTGCCCTACAAGATGCCACTAGGCATGATGGCCACTGACTGCTTTGATGGTCAGCGGCTAAGGATCAAAGAAGAAGAACTGACTGAGAACAATAATTGTTTATAAGCGAAATGGGAAAAAAAGACTTACTTGGATGACACGTGGCTCAGAGTCTCAACCCTTCTGTCTAGAGATTGCATAAAGGTTAATGGTGCATTCAGTGGTTGGATAAAAAGAGACTGATCTGCATCCTGGTTCATGGTTGCTGACACTGCTTTACATATTGCTGCAGACTTATCACTGACAGGTTGCATCCTTGTGTGATCATCCAGAAGTGTGCCAGGAGAAGTAATCTTCTGAGATGTGAAGAAAAAATCAGACTCATCATCCTGTTCCTCATCAACACCATGAACAGCTTTTAGGATTGGGGTGTAAGGTGATGAGCCACACACAGATGACATTAAGGTGGTTTCACCCATAGCACTATATGATGTCCATGACACATCCTTGTTTGTGACTGGTTGTGTATGAGAACACTGGTCAGGGACATGTGCATTTCTCTCTATTGTTGCCGCTGGGATACAATCATTCTTGTCATTCCCAAACAATAACAACTGCTCGTCCATTCTGGAATTAAGTGCAACATTTGTAAATGATGACATATTCTGATTCCTGTCATGCTTTTCAGATAAAACTGAAGCATGGCTAGCTCTTTGTGGAATAAATTCCTTGGCACAAGGGTTCAGGTTAAATTGATTGCCATTTCCATAACTATATTTCTCCTCTTGCCATGGATAATCTCCAGGAGACACAATACTGACTATATTCTGGGAAACCTTGAAGCGAGGATCAGTGCACAGATAACTGCCAAGTCCACCAAAGGAGAATATTCTGGTTTGTGACTTTTCAGAGAGGAGTTCAATGTATTCTTCAAGCTCACTGTCTGCTAAGTCCATCTGCCCTCTTTTAGCCAGAATGTTGGAGAAGAAGCTGATGAATATATTAAAGCAAGTGTTATTGAAAGCTTTTAAACACTATATCATACAAATGAATGTGGCATAAAACCTTTAACTCTTTGACTCTGGAACAACGCTCAGAGCGTTGGTCAGATTTGACACCCATGCCAAAACAACTCTCTGAGCGTTGTTTTTAGTCTATCATGAATTAAAATTATGGCACAGGGTGGAAAATAATTGTGGAGTCAAAGAGTTAAGCAAATGGCAAGTTCAAATAAAATCTTTAATAATAACTTACTGCATGAAGTATTGTTAAAGATCTGGTCTGTATTTATTGCTTTCTTTTGTCAAAAAATCAATGCAATTTCTAAAATATGTGTAAAGAAATTCTGATTTTGAATTTAATGAGAACATGGCCATACAATTATATTACAATAGAAAATACAACCACATAGATTTTAAGAAAAGAAATGGAAACCCCCAAGGACTGGTAAAAATGATTGCCCAAAAGATTTGTTATTTAATTGATACTTAGATATTCTCACAGTCAAATCTTGAAAACAAAGCAGCCTGCACAATTTAAAGATCATCAGTGAAAAATCTCTACATCAGAGTGTGTCAAATTGATTTATTTGTATTTGTTGTTACTTAAAAAAACGGTTTTTCTCTATGCTTTTCATGTATTACTTAAAAAAAAAAAAAAAAAAAAGTGACAAAAGAAGAACATCCCACATATCTTGGAGTTACACTTGATCGGCAGCTCAACCTCAAGAACCACATTGAGAATACAAAGAACAAAACACTGAGGCGATTACAACTATTGAAGAGGCTTGCTGGCACTACATGGGGATCAGACAAGGATACTCTGAGAGGCTTGTACCTTGGCTATGTCCGTTCTGTGATAGAATATAATAACTCACTGCTTACTACTTGCTCCAAGACAAACCTAGAGTCTCTCGACAGAGTACAAAGCAATGCCCTTCGACTAATCAGTGGAGCTATGAGATCAACGCCGACTGCTGCATGTGAAATACACACAAATGTGGAGCCCCCCAGTTTACGGAGAGATAAAGCTGCTCTAGAAGTTTATGAAAGATGCAAGAGAATGAACCGAAACCACCCTAACAGGCACCTTGTAGATAACTGGGTACACAAGCAAAGAATAAAGCACAAGTCAGTCTTGCACCATGTCCATGAAATACAAGATGGATACCACCTCCCAGAAAGAAGACAAGAAATACAGAAAGTAGTAAGGAATTTACCACCACATACCCACTTAAAAAACACCAGAAGTACAGATGAAATTACATGTCTATACTGACGGATCTGCTTTTAAGGCCACCATCAAAGCAGGTTACGGAGTTTACATATGTTATCCAGACGGATCCTCCAACGAGCTGTTTGATGCATGCGGGGAGTTTTGCACCAACTATGAAGCTGAAACCATTGCACTGGAAACAGCTGTATACCATCTGAAGACTGTATTTGATGCCTTTCCCTCAAAGGCTCAAAACATTGTCATTTTCACTGACTCATTGTCTGCATTACAAGCTCTGGAGGCCAATGGACAATGTAAAACTGAATTAGCTAAACTAATCCTGGATGCTGATCAGCTTATCACTTCCTATGGCATCAGAATAGTTATGCAGTGGATCCCTGGCCACTCAAATACACCAGGTAATGACAAAGCAGACAGATTGGCAAAGAAAGGAACAAAACAAGAACAACCACTCACAGCAACAACTCTCCAAACAGCCAAAACACTCATACGAACAATAAACAAAGAAACTTGGTTGAACAGATGGGCCATGGGACACACTGGAAGAGAGGTTTACAGACATATGGCTGGTCTTGATCCTAACGACAACATCAACCATCTCACAAGGAGGGACCAAAGCACCATTTTTCGACTCAGAACACAACATATACCACTTAACAGCCACTTGAACAGAATCCAACCACAACACCCTCCAGGGTGCCAGCTATGTAACTACCCCCATGAAACTGTTGACCACCACCTCTTTGAGTGCCCAGCACTCGATGATGTTAGAAAAATGCTTCTTCCTCCCAGGCCAGATAAGTGGAACACCTTGTACGGAGATACAAAACAACTTGCAAAAACATGCAGATATCACTACATGGCATTGGGCCGAAGGGCGAGAGCCCAAGTGCCGCTGGATCAATAACAACAACAACAACAACAACATGTATTACTTGATACTTAGTGGCAATAAATGGATATTATTACCATTGTTTAATCAACATCATTGGAATCTGGGAAAACCAATTGGTGCCTAGTCTTTCTGAGCAAACGTAAAGGGGTAAGATGTTGATTGTCTATAATGCCTTGGTTATATACATGGCTAATGCATCCTCTCATATGTCCGTCTCTGCTAGACTTACATTTGATGCCAAATTCCAGTAATCTTTTGTTGTTGATTCATTAAATTCAATGTTGTTCTCTAACAGGTGATCATTACTTGCCTATTGTCACTCACAACTTTTTGTATAATCATTGCCCGCTGGTTGGTGCTCTGACCATTCAATTGCCAACACATAAATATTTCATTGAAAGCCTATCTGCTTTTCCCCCTAATTTTTATTTATTAAAAATATTAAGAAATTAATATTCAGAAATGGATTTTAACAAATCATAATTGCTTACTCTAACAATTGTGTGTCAGTCTTGTCCATGCCTGGTGGCTGAAATAGGGAGGGTTGAGGCATCATAATCAAGGTGTCTTCAGACCCAGGTTTGTGAAGTTCTTGATTGATAACCAGGCTTGATCTGATGAACTCTCTGTGGATATTGAGGAATTAAATAACTATTTTTAATTGCAGAATTAGAAGCATAGAAGCTTGTATGGAAAACCATAGAAAGAATTAGTGGGTGTGATGAAGGGTTACATAATTTTGGAGTTGTTTTAATTGTTGTAAATTATGGTTCCATTTCTAGATTTACCTTGAAATATGATACCCTAAAAGTTAGTTATGTGTGCATTAGCTAATTTTCCTAGAAAAGGATCTTTCTGGACACTTGTTTTCTCCCCTAACCAATGAGGACATTATAAATTCAGCCACACACAATTGAATAATTATTAAAGTAACTGTACATTGTGGCAGGGCTCTAGATATGGGGTGTGGTGTATATATATATATAAAACATTTTATGATTCTCAGTTTTAATTTGTGGGTTAATTGTTTAAATGTTAGTATTTAACATCTAAAACAAAATACAACTTGCCCATTATCATTAAAAGAGTGAGCGCTATAGCATTCTTCATCCTTATTCTGCACATCCACAACAATAGATTGCTGATCTTTCTTGTCCTTCATGCTTTGACTGGATATCTGCTTCTAGTAAAATAGATGTGACAATGTTGGTCATGTTTCTTTATTTTCACGTATATTATGTGATAAAATCTGGTAAAAGGAGAAAAAACATTGGCAAGTGGAAGGAAGGATTTTTGTAAGGAAGCTGACAAAGAAGAGTGAAACCAGACAGATTATTTGGATTTTTAAAGAAAATTTCTACATTTTAATTGAAGTTGTATAGCGAAGATGGACAAGTGAAGGTTCCTGGAGTTAAGTGATCTGCACAAAATTGATTGTCACAAGGTAAATTTAAAAAAACAATGTACAGAAGAGATATAGTGATGGCTAAACAGTTAAGATAAACTTAATAGGTTGAAGCCTTTCTTTAGGAGTAGTTGGATGGAAAGCAAAAGGTTAGCATCTATACAATAAAAAATATTTTAAAAATATTTTAAACATGCTTTAATGCACCAAAAACCCAAAAATAATTTTTCATAAAGTTTATAGCTTGCAGTCAAAAAATTGCTCATCTTGAAGTGATTGAAAAATCGATTGCAAGATTTGAAAGTGACATGAAAGTGACATACAAGTGAAGTTAAATAAAAACTTGTAAAAAATGTTCAGGAGTTCAATGTTCCGTAGCCATGAAATCAACTATGTAAAATATAATTATAATATTTTCATCTTTCACCTCTTCAAGAGACCACAGGCCCTCAACAAACTTATGCCAAGTCTTCCTGTCCCGTGCCATCAGCTCTAGGTCTCTCATTGTCTTCTTCATTCCCTTCAAGTCTGTCTCCAGTTCTCTTTTCAGTATGTTATTTGGTCTTCCTTCACCTCTAGTATCCTGGGCATTTCAGAACAAGGACCGTCTGGTAATGCTATAAAAGGTTTTCTCAGTGAGTGTCCTACCCATCTCCAGCATCTTCTTCTTATCTCTGGTTCCACTGGTGCTTGTCTAGTTCTTGTCATCAGTTCCACATTAGAGATTTTGTCATACCACTTCAAACCTTCTATGCTACACAAGCATCTATTTATGAAAGTCCGTATTCAACAAAAACAACAACCAAAAAGTTAGACTTTCATAATTTGTATAGTATGGCATTATTTTTGTAACTTCACTATAACAGTTATGATGTTAAGAAATTCTCCAACAAAGGATAATGAAAGTCCTGCATTAAAAACATGCAAACTCCATGATTCATAATTAGCTCAAGCACATCTCTAAAACTGATATTTTTATTCAATTGTAATTTTCTAACTTTCATAGATCCCTTACCTCAGCCATCTCATATTGTTCATCTTTGCACAGCAGTAGTCCTGCCCAGGCTATAATATTATGGTCTATTTCCTCATCTGAAGAAAGCAAAAATAAAGATTAACCGACATTTCTTGCAATATGTAATCCCTGTTGTCTACTGTCTAGATGTGTATAATCAAAATAAATATTTATTCAGAGTATGTCTTCAGCTTTAATATGGTAGATACAAGTTTTATCCCTAATAATCATTTTGTTTCCATAAATAATAAGAAATAACCCAGTTAATGCCAGGAAGATTATAATTGAATTCAGATCTGAAATTTACTCTAGTGGCACCATTCAAGTCATTTTATGCACTGAGATTAGTTGACCAGCCTCAGGGTGAAAGAATATTAGGTCTAGCTGTCCCTTTCTCTTGTATATTCTCATCTTGCAACTCATCCCTGACAAAAACCAATTACCCAATTTTCACAACATTAATGTATAAAGTCTTAGTGCAGTCAGTTTGTGTGCTGTTGTTCACCACTCTGACTGCTCACAAATTTCACTTCAAGTAATGTTCTTTACTATGATATGTTGACACATTTCGTACAGGAAAAAGGAAGAGGACAAATGCTGTTTTACGCAATACAACATAAGGATATAATGTATGAGGAGGACCATAGAGATAATGGATGAATGGATGTAATTTTTAAAAATTTTCTCAATTATTATGCAAGCAACCTAAATAAACTCAAGACAGCAACAGTGGTTTAAAAAAACACTGTAAACTGAAACAGTGATAATAAATGATTTTACTTATGACAAAAAGGACATAAAATTTATATGTTGCTTACTCAGAGGAAGATCGTGATCTTCAGGTGACAAGTCATGGGACGTCAGCTTTGCAAGCAAGGCTGCCTCTCGTGCCTGTCTTCTCTCTATCCTCAGCCTTATCCATTCAGCATTCTGCTCAAGACTAAATTCACTGGTTGTAAAGAGTAGAGAGATAACAGTTATTTTTTCAGCCTTTTGGTAGCCCGCATGAAAGTTATTATTTCAGACTATTGGTAGACCACATAAAAGTTATTATTTCAGCCTATTGGTAGACCGCATGAAAGTTATTTCAGTATATTGGTAGACCGCATGAAAGTTATTTCGCTGACGTAAAAAAAAAAAATCTTTCTGAGTATGCCATAACTAGTAGTGAGTTAATCCTATGTAGGTGAATGTCTTATGCAGTGTATGTGTGTGTGTGTTCTTTACCCTTCAGTTCCCCAAGGAACACAGGCCTTCAGCAAAAGTCAATCACGTTCTGTCACGTGTCATCAGCTCACGGTCTTTCCATGTCTTCTTAATCATTTTCATTTGTCTCCAGTTATCTTCCCATGCGTGTTTTGGTTTAACCTCTGCTTCTCTTACTCTGGTCATTCCAGACCAAGGACTGCGTGACAATGCTATCAACAGCTTTCTTGAATGTGTGTCTTATCTATCTCCAGCGTTTTATTGTTATCTCTTGTTCCACTGGCACGTTTCTGAGGTTTTCTTTCTTTTTTTTTTTTGTCATCAGTTCCGTATTATGACCTTGCCATAGGGGTCATTCACATATGACGTCATACATGTGACGACCCCATACTAGGTTAAAAAAGGATCCCGTTAACGCCCATTGATGGCATACTGGGAATGTGGTGTTAGGCCCATATTTTTTCGACCATCGGCACACTAGGGGTGATGGGGTCAGCATCACGCCGGCCGCCTTAACCTTCCCAGAGTTGCTCTGGTACCCAATTTATGAGGCTGGATCGACCCCGGAGCCGTTTGCGGTCTAAAAAAAATCCCACCTCAACTGGGGATCAAACAATGGACCACTGAGCTAGGAAGCCAGTGCACTAACCACAGCGCTACCATACTAGAACTGGTGATTTTGAATTTGATATTTTCTCCATATTTGTTAAACCCCTTAAAACACTACGACTATTGGCTACTGAAAGTCTGCAAAACAAAAATTTAATGAAAGAAATGGGGTCTCATACTAGTTTGGTATAATTGCAACAGACTATTTACTTACCTTTCTGTCCTCATTTTGAGCCAAGACAGCTGTTGGGAACTCCCAGTACTGAATGAGAAGGCACCTGAAACAAAACAAAAACTATATATATATATATATATATATATATATATATATATATATATATATATATATATATATATATATATATATATATATATATATTATATAATATATATATATATATATATATATATATATATATATATATATACTTACACACACATATTTCCTGTGTAGTTCCTGGGTGGGGGGGGGGGGGGGTGTCTCCGAAGAAACAAAGATATAATAGGATTACTGTATCCTCAAGCATGTCGTACAAGGAGACTAATATGAAAGTGATCATGGGGGGTTGGTCACCTCATCACAGAAGTCCCTGCTGTAGGAGCATGTGAATGATTGGTGCAGACTTCTTACTTTGGAACCAACTACAGTGGTGGCTCCGTGCTCTATAAGAAGTGCAAAGGAAAATGATGAAAGAGAAAAGCGAAGTGTAAAAAAAACGAACATTTTCTTGTTGGACGTGGTATTAAGAAACTAAGAAGTACTGTAGTAAGATTATATTAAATCATGAGGCAGTTTCTTTGCCATTGATCATAGACAGACTCGCACTATCTGTATGCTTTCACCTTATATGTTGTCGGTAGTGCCATGTAGCCTATATTGGACACAGGCGTCATTATAATAAGTTTATATGCTAGATCACCCAGGAGAAGGGACCTCAAGACGCAGCAATAGAGACCGCAGTCAGCAACTCATAGCTTGACTGCCTGCGTCAGGACCAGCGAACCAGAGCTGGTCAAGACCGTGCTCCACCTCCACGTGGTGGTCCTGGAAACAGTATGCAGCAATGCAGGCTGGCTGAGCGAGCATGGATCACAATGGGAAGGCAAACCCGGTCCTAAAAAATGCCGTGCAGAAGTCGGATGTGTCGACCGAAAGGTGCAGATATCACAGCTACGTTGTAAACAGACACAACGCAACCACCGTCCTTTTCAGGGCGAACGAAGAAGAAGAAGAAGACCCAGGAGAAAACTTTCTTAGTATATTAGCTCGTGCTGTGAAGCGCCGAATAATACAGTTCTTGAAGAATTTTAAAAGTTTCTAATCCCGTCACCTTTTTGTTTTTCTCAAATAAGAACATCTGATGATTTTTTAAGTAAAAGTTTGGAGAATACAAGACAAAATAGATGACAAAAAAAAAAAAAAAGACCTATTAATTCCAGTCATTTAATGACTCATTAAAGCATCGGATAGAAAGTAGTCAAGCAGACGATACGCCACCGATGATTATAAATAGGAAAATCCTGGAACAAGTCAAGAGTGTCTCATATCTTAGACATATAATAACAGAAGACGGCAGATGTGAGGCAGAAATTAAGAAGATAATATTAATGGCCAAAGCTACATTCAGAGCCCGCGTTAGAGTATTCGGCGCCTGAGGCTGGTGGTTTCACGTGCGCCCCTTCTCCCTCGTACTTCTTGCTGCGAAAGTTAAATAAAGTCTACTGAAAAATTCCAACATTACTAATTGTCTAAGTGAAACATATGTATCAAACAATGAACCAGTCCCGCCAACTTTTCTGGTAAATACTGAAAAAGCACACTGCACCGTGAAATCTAAATTGAACACCAATTAAAATCACACACTTTTTGTGGTGCATTTTTCAGTGTGTTCGAAATATTCACACAATTTTCTTTTTCTTTGTGCATTGACCTTAAGCCATGACAAGTTTGGCTACAAACGTTCAATGAAGTTGAAATTGAATGAAATTATGGGAGCCGCGCTGGTGTAATAGTTATCATTATGTATGTTAGATATATTAACAGGAGATTTCGCCTCGAGTAATAGCGGGCGTACGATAATAAAAAAAAAACCAAAAAGAATGAAATTACCACAGGAGAGATAGTGCCGTCATCAGGACATACAGCAGAAAGAGAGCAGCATTAGTATACCCCAACACCCCCCCCCCACTTTTTAAAATGCTTTGGCCGGGGGGGGGGAGAGAAAGAGGAGTGAAGTTATCATTACCATCAACTCTCTTTTCTCTCATTTGGAGCATGAAAGCACCATTGCAACTCGTCTTTTTTGCAGAAATATAGCATCAAAATATGCACGTGCTCTAGGAACGGCGTCAGTTTATGTAGCACTTTGTTCTACGTAATGAGAATGTCAGTCTAATGAACACCTAATATTAGTTGACTCTTACGAAGTGCCTGAGGGAAAGAAGTCCTATTATTTGTGTTTGTCTACTCAGATGCCCCAGATATCTACTTCTTCTTCTTCCGTCCTTAGCCACTGACCGACAAAGCAGTCCGTGGCCAATACGCCTAGTGGCGCCTTAGGGCAACAAGAAATTAACTGTTGTTCCGTTACGCCTAGTGGCGTTTATTGGTACAACAAAAAATTAATTGTTGTTTCCGTAATCTGAGTGACTGACAAGCAGGTGATCAGCCTGCTGTTCCAGATATCTACACTGGGCAGTAAATAATTAGATAAAATACAAAAGGGAGAGACGAAAGATAACATTAAATAAAATTATAATTAAGGCAATTAACATCGCAATTGCCATTACCGCGATGTTACTAGCCATTTCTACTCGTATATTTTATTGGGCATCTTTGTCTATAATGCTGCCAAGATATATAATAATAATAATCATCATTTCTAGTTAGTTCCCTAGAACATACAGTCACCACAACACCTGGCATCCATACAGTCACCACAACACCTGGCATCCATACAGCAAGCCTGCACCACAACATTTATGTTCTCAACCAGTAGTGGTTTTTGAAGCAATTTATTTTACATGATCAGGTTGTTAACCCCATACATAATCTGAAACTAGCTACCTTGTTCAACATATCAGACGGCGCATTAATTCTAGTCTCTCTGTCTCCTCAGAGACCCCCATTCTTACTATACGTTTAAAGGTAACGGTGGATACTACTATAGAGGAGTGAAGTGTTAGAGACTTCACTATACTATGTCCAGCATCAAAAGGTTGGAGTGATCAATTCCCTTCCTCGCTGCTTTTTCTGTCCTGAACTCAAGAACAATCAAGTGCCTATTTACAGCTGGGTAGACTACTGTACGTTTACTAAATGTTAAATACTAATTTCTGTACTTGGTTCACTATGTACTATTTCACTATATTGCGTTTGTTCTCAGGATATGTCTGTTTGTAAAACCTTTTCTACAGTTAAGTGTGAGTTACATATTTGTAAATATTCTTAACAGCGAGAGCCTTTGATGACAGGCCTTTTACATTTAATTAAAATGTACCACAGTATAAATACCGTACTATAGTATTTTCGCGCAGACATTTTACAAAATAATATTCTATCATAAAATATTGTGTTCCTAGTGGTAGTATCGACACTTTTTTACCAGGTATTTAAAATTGCATAGATACTTAACCTGCTTCGTCCGGGCTTTGAACAGTTTACAGACACGTCATCCATATATGCTTGAACAGAAATCATTTTCGAATTATTTTATTTTATTATTTATTTTGTAACGACGTGGTAGCACATATACGTTTCTTGCTTCCTTATCCGCGTTTAAAAAAAAAAAATTAGATTTTCATTTCCTTCTATCTGAGCATAAGACGATACCCGCTCAAAGGGACTCAGAAAGAATCACTAAGATGAAATCATCAGTTCATTTCAAATCAAGCGGTGTCTCTGCTGGGTCCACACTAGTAGTCGCCTTACACTCCGACTATTTCTTATTCATCTTTTGCAGTTTCTCTACAACTTGTAACGTTGATATCTTACATGCCCTTGTATTTGCGCTCCCAACTCTTCCCTTTAATCAATAAAATGTAGTCTTTTCATATTTCCACAGTTTTCATGTTCGACCTTAATCACAATGCCTAGGCATTACCTGTTTTTCCAGAATGTCTTAGTATGTTTGATTAATTAACTTTGTGTGTATTAGTTTTTTGTTCAGTTTTCGACATATCTTTATGTGCAATTTAAATAAATAAAACAATGACAATTCAATTTTGTTTTAATATCCACCGTAGTTCATTGAATCAAACTACGTACGGTATATCTTCTTTAAACGCCACTCGTTGTGTGGTGTTGCTGAAGACAGTAGGAGTAATATGTAGCATACCGGACACTCTGAAGCTATCTCGATTTTGGATGAAGAAAGACAAACAGATAGAAAGACAGATAGACCGACAGAAAAACATATAGACAAACATATCTTTAGAAAGAAAGAATATTAAACAAATATTAACTTGACTATCTTAACTCTGAAATAAAGTCCTTCACTGACAGAAAAATGTATAGACAGACATATCAATAGAAAGAAAGAATATTAAACAAATATTAGAGTCACTATCTTAACTGTGAAATAAAGTCCTTCTTCCACACCCCTTCATTCATGTATTCCTTGCGTCGCCGATAGTTATAGGATATCTATCAAGCAGGTCATTTTATCACTAGGAGGGGTCATTCAACACAAACAGTTTGTCTATTTATATGTTCGCACTTAAGATTAATTACAAATTCCATGTATCCTCCCTGTCTTTTACAAAATTTTATTAATTATTACTTTTGCGACTAAGAGAACATCAGATTATCGGATGTAACCATACACTCCACTGCTTTCAGACATTTAACTGTTAGCTTCTTGATTGTATAAAATGTCTCACGGGTGTCGTTAATGGAGTATACATCATTAAAGTGAGCTTGTTAAAGGAAGGTGCTAGAATACTTACAACCAAACACAATTAGACACTTTCTGGTGAACTGCAAGAAATATGACCAACGGAGGCAAAACATTAAGACATACTGTAGTAACCACAATGTAGAAATGATGGTAGAAAATCTCATAGGCACAAAGACCCCTTCAGAAATGCAAAAGTTAATAAAACACTATAGCCTATTACAAAAACTAAAGCTAACATATAAAAAACAAATAAGGATTTGAGTCAGTAGTCCAAACTCGTGAAAGACTCGCCCCAGATACATACAGACTGTCGTGGTTGAGTTAGAGTGTAGAGTATTTGTCGAGTTGGACAACAGTAGTGAAATCGACAAGGGATAGTGGACTGACAGAGTTATAGATTACACACACAGAAAGATGTAAATAGGAGATGTACTTGAGACAACCTGGAAGAAGATTTACCAAAATGATCTCTCTCTCCAAGCCTCACCTCACTTTACTGTCTAAGCACCTCCTGCTCTCTCTCTCTCTCTTCTCTTATCATACATAGAGATTATAGTAAAGAGCTAAAAATACAAATATGGATGGAAAGGTCGTGAACAGCGCATTAATAAATGTGTAAAATTTATTAAAGAAGAAAAAGCATGGAATTAATGCATATCATCACAACAACATAAAATTACATCAATACTCAAAATATTCATCAATAATCATATACACCAAAAACCACACACACAGATCACCATTCATAAAACCTGTAGAACACAGAGAGATGAAATAACTGAGTGTCAGCCCGTCCGTTTTCGGGACCAGATGAAATAGTCCGGACAGTGTGTTACTTGTAGATCCTTCGTGAGGGACTATGCCTACAAAACTGTCCTTGTTGGTACTATCATTGGTGATTCCTCCCTACTGGCGCGAGGTGGGCTGGAAGACTCTAGTTACCTTCTGTTTACCAAAATGAATAAACTGCGATTCAGTCCGTCCGCTTTCGGGACCAGATGAAATAGTCCGGACAGTGTGTTACTTGTAGATCCTTCGTGAGGGACTATGCCTACAAAACTGTCCTTGTTGGTACTATCATTGGTGACTCCTCCCTACTGGCGCGAGGTGGGCTGGGGGACGCTGTTTATCTCCTGCTGACCAACTGAATGAACTTAGCGACAGCCTGTCCGCTTTCGGGGACCAATGGAATAGCTCCAGTAAGTGGTTTCTTCGTATATATCCGCCATCGGTGATGGAATTAACCTGAATAAAATCACTGTATAGGCGCTATCGTTGGTGTCTTCCCCCTACTGGCGCGAGTGGGGCTGGAACTCTGTCCATAGATGGCTGCTCATACGTGCGAAGTTCTACATAGACCCAGAAATAAACCATGGGACGAAGTCACTTGAGGACAATTGATCCCAAGGCATGCTTATCCGGCGCTAGAATTGGCTTTAAATCCGGTTTTGGCTGGTTGACTGTGGCTTGGCTGAGTGCCCCGTTTAGGCACAAAAAAGGCGGGTGATATGGAATTCTGCTATAGGCATGCTGGGCGGTTTTGATATTCTGGAAGCCGCAATGCTCTGGCTGGTAATCCAAGAGGCGAGTAGAGAACTACTACTGCATTTGGTGATTCCAGATTTTTGCGTTGGCTCCGTTGCACTGCGTGAGCTTAACTTGGCGTTGACAAAAGGGGTTTTGATTCAGGAACGGGGTGTGACACTCGTGGGGCTAGATATCCTCAGAATCCCTCTAGACGAAGAGACGGTGACATTCTTCGTCTGACTGGAAACTAGACTAGCAATTCGGTATCCCCCTGAAACTGAGACCGAAAAGAGACACCCTTTTACATCAAGCAAATAATAAATCACACTAACTTTATACAGAAAGTTTCGCTCCACTATGGGATTAAATTTATTGTAGTTATTGCTATGATAGTTTAGGGCTGTCTTTAACCATGTCTCCTGTTCCTTAAAAATATCAATTATCAACACGCACCCGCATAGACTTAATATCTTTTGCACACCCAGGTACCTGTCAGTAACTGTTCTGACAGCAACAATCTACTCCTCTTCTCCCAATCTCAATATACAGGAAACCTAACCAGTAGTTACAGTTAAATGGATATGCTTATTCATCTTACAACATTAAATGAATTTACATAAACAGATTACAGCATGTGACATTACAAAATAAGTAATATGTCCCTTTGGGAAAATATATTAATATTCCACACAATGAGTACAAAGAGAATGCAATGTTCTTGCTATAATAATACAATTGTGGCTGAATCATAAGATATAATTATATCTATGCCTGGTGACTGCTTTCTGTGAAAGTTATAGACTAGTGCCTAGCCACACAAGTAAGCATAAAATGATTCTCCCTTGCCACTAAAAATATCTATCAAAAAGGAATAAGTGACTATTTCCTATAATCCAGAGTTATTACCTGCATCTCACTATTCAGTTTTTAAGTGAACAATCCACACCTGGCATTATCTTACAGAAATGACAGTTAATTTTGCTGACTCTTAACCCAATGGTAAGCATTCGTGGACTGATTCTACGCCTAATATCTGTTATTGTAAGTTTAACATTTAACCCATGATAAACCGTAACAGTTTAAGCACCACTTAATAGGCCGTAGACAGCGCTACCTTATCACTGAATAAATTACTAGGAGAAGTCCTCAGAAATAAATTCACTTCCCTAACAGATATATATAAAAGCTAACATGAATCTAATATAATAATTATAAGATATGTTTACTCACCCCGAGAAAATGCCAAGAAATAGGCCAAAAACATTTAGTTCTGTGTTAATGTTTGCCTTATTTCCATAATGGTCTATCTCGGGCCAGGAATCTTCTACGAGTGTGTTTGACGTAGTAAAATTTCAAATCTTATAGCTTACAAAGGACGCTCCCCCCGGACACCTGCCTAACCTGATTCTACAGATGTATTGGCGTAATGCGTAATAGAGTAAGACAAAAGAAATCGTGCGAAAGTTCCCCAGGCCTCAAAGGGTACCAGCCGCTCGTCATCAAACGTTTTAAAGCGACCAGAGAAATTCCCCTGTTGGGACCACAGAGGGTACCCGCCGCTAACGAACCGTTTCTTTCACAGAAACCGTCTTGGCTCGTTCTAACACTTAAAGCGGACCCGAGAAATGTTTCTCTGGTCGAACAGGTGCGTTTAGATAACATTACGTCTAGCGTTAGCTGACCGCAGCTGGCCAGCGTAAACAACCTCGGGTGGGGTTTGAGAGGGTGAGAAAGTTTGGCCACAAAGGTAGAAAAGGAAAGAAAAAGAAAATACAAAATGTCTCGGAAAACAGAACATTTAAAGGAGTAATCAAATTATGGACAAGATGGTAAAATAAATTATCTTTCACGTGACAAGTGCCCCCTTTTTTAAAGTGCGTGAAACACGAACTAAATGACAGTAATTTATCTTTTCCATCAATGTCCATTACATGTCCTAGAACATCCTATAATCATAATACAAATTTGTTTCCAACTTCTGTCAGTACTTAGCTATTGGGAGGATTGGTTACTATCATTCAAATGAACACCCTCCCTTGGTACAAATGCAAGCTAGTAACTGACTGTCTGTAGCTTCTTATCTCAGATTAAAGAGCTACTCCTGAAAAAAATTAACCCTTAAAAAAAATTTTTTTCTGACTTTTACAACAATAGTCGTCAGATTTGTCAACCAAAAACTCAGCAGTGGTACCATCAACCTTTACCAGCTGTCTCATGTGTAGCATGAACAATAAATGTAACTTAATATTTATGATTGCTGTGGAGTAAAACGCTGTTCAGACTTCCTCCCAAAAGAAATAGTTCGTTATGTCTAGGGATATCGATTCCTATAATCTGCCGAACACTAAACTCTAAGAATCAAGATAGAATCTTGTGAGAGATTCATCCTCGGATCGAGCACATATTAAATGTCGTACTAGATGGGTTCTAGAATCTCGGACGGGCTCCCAATTGTCGTGGTTGAGTTAGAGTGTAGAGTATTTGTCGAGTTGGACAACAGTAGTGAAATCGACAAGGGATAGTGGACTGACAGAGTTATAGATTACACACACAGAAAGGTGTAAATAGGAGATGGACTTGAGACAACCTGGAAGAAGATTTACCAAAATGATCTCTCTCTCCAAGCCTCAACTCACTTTACTGTCTAAGCATCTCCTGCTCTCTCTCTCTTTTCTCTTATCATACATAGAGATTATAGTAAAGAGCTAAAAATACAAATATGGATGGAAAGGTCGTGAACAGCGCATTAATAAATGTGTAAAATTTATTAAAGAAGAAAAAGCATGGAATTAATGCATATCATCACAACAACATAAAATTACATCAATACTCAAAATATTCATCAATAATCATATACACCAAAAACCACACACACAGATCACCATTCATAAAACCTGTAGAACACAGAGAGATGAAATAACTGAGTGTCAGCCCGTCCGTTTTCGGGACCAGATGAAATAGTCCGGACAGTGTGTTACTTGTAGATCCTTCGTGAGGGACTATGCCTACAAAACTGTCCTTGTTGGTACTATCATTGGTGATTCCTCCCTACTGGCGCGAGGTGGGCTGGAAGACTCTAGTTACCTTCTGTTTACCAAAATGAATAAACTGCGATTCAGTCCGTCCGTCTTTCGGGACCAGATGAAATAGTCCGGACAGTGTGTTACTTGTAGATCCTTCGTGAGGGACTATGCCTACAAAACTGTCCTTGTTGGTACTATCATTGGTGACTCCTCCTCCCTACTGGCGCGAGGTGGGCTGGGGGACGCTGTTTATCTCCTGCTGACCAACTGAATGAACTTAGCGACAGCCTGTCCGCTTTCGGGGACCAATGGAATAGCTCCAGTAAGTGGTTTCTTCGTATATATCCGCCATCGGTGATGGAATTAACCTGAATAAAATCACTGTATAGGCGCTATCGTTGGTGTCTTCCCCCTACTGGCGCGAGTGGGGCTGGAACTCTGTCCATAGATGGCTGCTCATACGTGCGAAGTTCTACATAGACCCAGAAATAAACCATGGGACGAAGTCACTTGAGGACAATTGATCCCAAGGCATGCTTATCCGGCGCTAGAATTGGCTTTAAATCCGGTTTTGGCTGGTTGACTGTGGCTTGGCTGAGTGCCCCGTTTAGGCACAAAAAAGGCGGGTGATATGGAATTCTGCTATAGGCATGCTGGGCGGTTTTGATATTCTGGAAGCCGCAATGCTCTGGCTGGTAATCCAAGAGGCGAGTAGAGAACTACTACTGCATTTGGTGATTCCAGATTTAGCGTTGGCTCCGTTGCACTGCGTGAGCTTAACTTGGCGTTGACAAAAGGGGTTTTGATTCAGGAACGGGGTGTGACACTCGTGGGGCTAGATATCCTCAGAATCCCTCTAGACGAAGAGACGGTGACATTCTTCGTCTGACTGGAAACTAGACTAGCAATTCGGTATCCCCCTGAAACTGAGACCGAAAAGAGACACCCTTTTACATCAAGCAAATAATAAATCACACTAACTTTATACAGAAAGTTTCGCTCCACTATGGGATTAAATTTATTGTAGTTATTGCTATGATAGTTTAGGGCTGTCTTTAACCATGTCTCCTGTTCCTTAAAAATATCAATTATCAACACGCACCCGCATAGACTTAATATCTTTTGCACACCCAGGTACCTGTCAGTAACTGTTCTGACAGCAACAATCTACTCCTCTTCTCCCAATCTCAATATACAGGAAACCTAACCAGTAGTTACAGTTAAATGGATATGCTTATTCATCTTACAACATTAAATGAATTTACATAAACAGATTACAGCATGTGACATTACAAAATAAGTAATATGTCCCTTTGGGAAAATATATTAATATTCCACACAATGAGTACAAAGAGAATGCAATGTTCTTGCTATAATAATACAATTGTGGCTGAATCATAAGATATAATTATATCTATGCCTGGTGACTGCTTTCTGTGAAAGTTATAGACTAGTGCCTAGCCACACAAGTAAGCATAAAATGATTCTCCCTTGCCACTAAAAATATCTATCAAAAAGGAATAAGTGACTATTTCCTATAATCCAGAGTTATTACCTGCATCTCACTATTCAGTTTTTAAAGTGAACAATCCACACCTGGCATTATCTTACAGAAATGACAGTTAATTTTGCTGACTCTTAACCCAATGGTAAGCATTCGTGGACTGATTCTACGCCTAATATCTGTTATTGTAAGTTTAACATTTAACCCATGATAAACCGTAACAGTTTAAGCACCACTTAATAGGCCGTAGACAGCGCTACCTTATCACTGAATAAATTACTAGGAGAAGTCCTCAGAAATAAATTCACTTCCCTAACAGATATATATAAAAGCTAACATGAATCTAATATAATAATTATAAGATATGTTTACTCACCCCGAGAAAATGCCAAGAAATAGGCCAAAAACATTTAGTTCTGTGTTAATGTTTGCCTTATTTCCATAATGGTCTATCTCGGGCCAGGAATCTTCTACGAGTGTGTTTGACGTAGTAAAATTTCAAATCTTATAGCTTACAAAGGACGCTCCCCCCGGACACCTGCCTAACCTGATTCTACAGATGTATTGGCGTAATGCGTAATAGAGTAAGACAAAAGAAATCGTGCGAAAGTTCCCCAGGCCTCAAAGGGTACCAGCCGCTCGTCATCAAACGTTTTAAAGCGACCAGAGAAATTCCCCTGTTGGGACCACAGAGGGTACCCGCCGCTAACGAACCGTTTCTTTCACAGAAACCGTCTTGGCTCGTTCTAACACTTAAAGCGGACCCGAGAAATGTTTCTCTGGTCGAACAGGTGCGTTTAGATAACATTACGTCTAGCGTTAGCTGACCGCAGCTGGCCAGCGTAAACAACCTCGGGTGGGGTTTGAGAGGGTGAGAAAGTTTGGCCACAAAGGTAGAAAAGGAAAGAAAAAGAAAATACAAAATGTCTCGGAAAACAGAACATTTAAAGGAGTAATCAAATTATGGACAAGATGGTAAAATAAATTATCTTTCACGTGACAAGTGCCCCCTTTTTTAAAGTGCGTGAAACACGAACTAAATGACAGTAATTTATCTTTTCCATCAATGTCCATTACATGTCCTAGAACATCCTATAATCATAATACAAATTTGTTTCCAACTTCTGTCAGTACTTAGCTATTGGGAGGATTGGTTACTATCATTCAAATGAACACCCTCCCTTGGTACAAATGCAAGCTAGTAACTGACTTTCTGTAGCTTCTTATCTCAGATTAAAGAGCTACTCCTGAAAAAATATTAACCCTTAAAAAAAAATTTTTCTGACTTTTACAACAATAGTCGTCAGATTTGTCAACCAAAAACTCAGCAGTGGTACCATCAACCTTTACCAGCTGTCTCATGTGTAGCATGAACAATAAATGTAACTTAATATTTATGATTGCTGTGGAGTAAAACGCTGTTCAGACTTCCTCCCAAAAGAAATAGTTCGTTATGTCTAGGGATATCGATTCCTATAATCTGCCGAACACTAAACTCTAAGAATCAAGATAGAATCTTGTGAGAGATTCATCCTCGGATCGAGCACATATTAAATGTCGTACTAGATGGGTTCTAGAATCTCGGACGGGCTCCCAATTGTCGTGGTTGAGTTAGAGTGTAGAGTATTTGTCGAGTTGGACAACAGTAGTGAAATCGACAAGGGATAGTGGACTGACAGAGTTATAGATTACACACACAGAAAGGTGTAAATAGGAGATGGACTTGAGACAACCTGGAAGAAGATTTACCAAAATGATCTCTCTCTCCAAGCCTCAACTCACTTATGTCTGTCTAAGCACCTCCTGCTCTCTCTCTCTCTTTTCTCTTATCATACATAGAGATTATAGTAAAGAGCTAAAAATACAAATATGGATGGAAAGGTCGTGAACAGCGCATTAATAAATGTGTAAAATTTATTAAAGAAGAAAAAGCATGGAATTAATGCATATCATCACAACAACATAAAATTACATCAATACTCAAAATATTCATCAATAATCATATACACCAAAAACCACACACACAGATCACCATTCATAAAACCTGTAGAACACAGAGAGATGAAATAACTGAGTGTCAGCCCGTCCGTTTTCGGGACCAGATGAAATAGTCCGGACAGTGTGTTACTTGTAGATCCTTCGTGAGGGACTATGCCTACAAAACTGTCCTTGTTGGTACTATCATTGGTGATTCCTCCCTACTGGCGCGAGGTGGGCTGGAAGACTCTAGTTACCTTCTGTTTACCAAAATGAATAAACTGCGATTCAGTCCGTCCGCTTTCGGGACCAGATGAAATAGTCCGGACAGTGTGTTACTTGTAGATCCTTCGTGAGGGACTATGCCTACAAAACTGTCCTTGTTGGTACTATCATTGGTGACTCCTCCCTACTGGCGCGAGGTGGGCTGGGGGACGCTGTTTATCTCCTGCTGACCAACTGAATGAACTTAGCGACAGCCTGTCCGCTTTCGGGGACCAATGGAATAGCTCCAGTAAGTGGTTTCTTCGTATATATCCGCCATCGGTGATGGAATTAACCTGAATAAAATCACTGTATAGGCGCTATCGTTGGTGTCTTCCCCCTACTGGCGCGAGTGGGGCTGGAACTCTGTCCATAGATGGCTGCTCATACGTGCGAAGTTCTACATAGACCCAGAAATAAACCATGGGACGAAGTCACTTGAGGACAATTGATCCCAAGGCATGCTTATCCGGCGCTAGAATTGGCTTTAAATCCGGTTTTGGCTGGTTGACTGTGGCTTGGCTGAGTGCCCCGTTTAGGCACAAAAAAGGCGGGTGATATGGAATTCTGCTATAGGCATGCTGGGCGGTTTTGATATTCTGGAAGCCGCAATGCTCTGGCTGGTAATCCAAGAGGCGAGTAGAGAACTACTACTGCATTTGGTGATTCCAGATTTAGCGTTGGCTCCGTTGCACTGCGTGAGCTTAACTTGGCGTTGACAAAAGGGGTTTTGATTCAGGAACGGGGTGTGACACTCGTGGGGCTAGATATCCTCAGAATCCCTCTAGACGAAGAGACGGTGACATTCTTCGTCTGACTGGAAACTAGACTAGCAATTCGGTATCCCCCTGAAACTGAGACCGAAAAGAGACACCCTTTTACATCAAGCAAATAATAAATCACACTAACTTTATACAGAAAGTTTCGCTCCACTATGGGATTAAATTTATTGTAGTTATTGCTATGATAGTTTAGGGCTGTCTTTAACCATGTCTCCTGTTCCTTAAAAATATCAATTATCAACACGCACCCGCATAGACTTAATATCTTTTGCACACCCAGGTACCTGTCAGTAACTGTTCTGACAGCAACAATCTACTCCTCTTCTCCCAATCTCAATATACAGGAAACCTAACCAGTAGTTACAGTTAAATGGATATGCTTATTCATCTTACAACATTAAATGAATTTACATAAACAGATTACAGCATGTGACATTACAAAATAAGTAATATGTCCCTTTGGGAAAATATATTAATATTCCACACAATGAGTACAAAGAGAATGCAATGTTCTTGCTATAATAATACAATTGTGGCTGAATCATAAGATATAATTATATCTATGCCTGGTGACTGCTTTCTGTGAAAGTTATAGACTAGTGCCTAGCCACACAAGTAAGCATAAAATGATTCTCCCTTGCCACTAAAAAATCTATCAAAAAGGAATAAGTGACTATTTCCTATAATCCAGAGTTATTACCTGCATCTCACTATTCAGTTTTTAAAGTGAACAATCCACACCTGGCATTATCTTACAGAAATGACAGTTAATTTTGCTGACTCTTAACCCAATGGTAAGCATTCGTGGACTGATTCTACGCCTAATATCTGTTATTGTAAGTTTAACATTTAACCCATGATAAACCGTAACAGTTTAAGCACCACTTAATAGGCCATAGACAGCGCTACCTTATCACTGAATAAATTACTAGGAGAAGTCCTCAGAAATAAATTCACTTCCCTAACAGATATATATAAAAGCTAACATGAATCTAATATAATAATTATAAGATATATTTACTCACCCCGAGAAAATGCCAAGAAATAGGCCAAAAACATTTAGTTCTGTGTTAATGTTTGCCTTATTTCCATAATGGTCTATCTCGGGCCAGGAATCTTCTACGAGTGTGTTTGACGTAGTAAAATTTCAAATCTTATAGCTTACAAAGGACGCTCCCCCCGGACCCCTGCTTAACCTGATTCTACAGATGTATTGGCGTAATGCGTAATAGAGTAAGACAAAAGAAATCGTGCGAAAGTTCCCCAGGCCTCAAAGGGTCCCAGCCGCTCGTCATCAAACGTTTTAAAGCGACCAGAGAAATTCCCCTGTTGGGACCACAGAGGGTACCCGCCGCTAACGAACCGTTTCTTTCACAGAAACCGTCTTGGCTCGTTCTAACACTTAAAGCGGACCCGAGAAATGTTTCTCTGGTCGAACAGGTGCGTTTAGATAACATTACGTCTAGCGTTAGCTGACCGCAGCTGGCCAGCGTAAACAACCTCGGGTGGGGTTTGAGAGGGTGAGAAAGTTTGGCCACAAAGGTAGAAAAGGAAAGAAAAAGAAAATACAAAATGTCTCGGAAAACAGAACATTTAAAGGAGTAATCAAATTATGGACAAGATGGTAAAATAAATTATCTTTCACGTGACACAGACTAACCAAAGAAACCATCCAGTGAAAATTAAAAACATACTAACTTAGAAAATAGCATATTTTGGAATTTCTTTTAAAAACCATGTTGAACTATAACCACAAAAGGAAAAATACCGACTAGAGATAATATAGTATAAAATAAATACAAACAAAAACATATTACAATAAAGGAAACACGTCCTGATATAACCAACAACTCCATGTACATGGTAGATGGTTGAAAGGGGCGTGCTACAAAGAAAAGTAGCAAACACATTAATTTTTTAAAAAAATAGAATACTTACAGATGAAATTAGATCAGACAACGGTCCACATTTCTCAGGTCAAGCATACAGAAACTTCACTAAGGACTGGAAGATCAAACACACAACATCATCTGCAAGACCTATATCCTCTTTTATGTTGTTAATAGTTACCACACTCAGCTTTTCGCACATTGGTAAACCCAAAATTGCAGGTCCTTCAACATCTACCAAGTAAAATGTTGACGATGTCCATTCAGAGTCTCTGTATAAACATTCAAGTGTTACTGCTCCGAAACAGTCTATACTTGTTCCATTGTAAGCTCTTAGCTTTGTCCTGCCACTCCTACGTTTTACATCCCTTGTGGGAAATCCTTGCTTATCCACCTTGTCAGGCATGATCTGTCTGAATATTCTTAAGGGTAGAGTGTTACCTTGGGCACCTGTGTCTATCTTGAACCGAATATATCTTTCTTTGTGCCTTTTAATTCCTGGTATTCGGAATTGTACTTTGCAGAAAGCCTGCGTTCTCTTTGGTTCATTACTGAAAGTTAGTATCTTCACAGTATCAAATGTGGAAGGATCACTTTCTTCACTGGAGTCAAGGTCCTCAGTCATCATAAAGTGTGTTTGTTTTGATGACTCTCTGCTGTGAAAGTTGTGTTGAGCACTGTCTTGTTTCCTCTTGAAACATAATTTATCCAGTGGCCCCTCTTTCTGCAGTAATGACATGTAGAGTCTTTAGCTGGACAGTGGTTTTGTATGTGGTTTAGGCCACAACATTTACACATAGCACCTCTGCTTGTGTTGTGTTTTTCTTGTTGCTTCGAACCAGTTACTTTGTTTTGTTTGGGTTTATAGCTTTTTACTGCATCCACCTGGGCTGTTACTGTACCTTGCTGAATTTGTTTAATGTTTAGTGCTTGTGCCTCGTGTTTCCTGCCTTCATCCAGAAGTTGTTGTAAATTTAGTGTGTCACTGGCTCAGTATCCATTTCTGGAACTCTGGCATTGGTGTGCTGAGAAGGATCTGTTCGATAATTCGCTCTTTTTCTTCTTCTTTGTTAAATTTACATACACTTGTTTTCTCCTTGATGCGAGTGAAGAAATCATCTAAACTTTCATCAGGTTTCTGTCGCAGGTGGTGAAGTTCTAATCTTGCCGCTCTAAAGTTCGTGTGCTTTATTATCAGACGTTTTTCAAATTCGTCCAATATGGCTACGGGGTCGGTCGCCGACTCAACAGGCATGGCGGTAGCAAAACTGTTGTAAATTTTCAAACCTTCATCGTCCAATGCTTCTAGGATATATGGAGTTAGGGTTTGTCCTTCCAGACCAGTGGTCTTGGAATATAGATCTGTGCGTTGGCGCCATAACAAGAAAGCTTCACTCTTATCGTCTTGACCGGCGAATCTCATTTGCGGTGCGTTGCGATATTGTTTCGCCGCCATGGCTGACTTCGATGACGAAAATTAGCCGAATACTGTACTCACGTGTTATCGTGTAGCTGTTTTGCGTCAGTCCGGTATCGACCGCTGCCACCATGTAATGTTATGATGTATGTATATAAGCATTACCTCGTCATCTACACAAGCACACACATGTTTCAGAAGGGACTCAGTAAAAGCATGTTCAGTTCGTAGCCATGTTTATTTACAGAATATCGTACATGTCAAGATTCGCATTATATTACAATGTGTGGTTCGTACTTTAATGTATTCATATTACATGGTCAAGCGTCCAGACGATCGCACGCAACAAGTATGTCCCACCTGGTCATGTATACTGCAAAGAAATGACAAAAAAGGACAATTCGATGACGTGACTACGAGCGACGATAGAACCTGTTGGGGGTTGGTGCGTGAGGGAGAAGTTATGGGTGGAAGGTTTTTTTTTTCTTTTAAAAGGGTGATGGGTCGGAGAGAGGGCACTTAACAGCTGACCATTATTGCCTCTGCTTGTCCACCATCTTGGTCTACCCTGTTCAACCTAAGATTTGGTTATAATTAGGGAATTTAATATAACTTCATTTTTAATTTAGTAATTAGCTAACTTTTGTCTTTTGCAGTTGATGGTTTTAATTTATATTAGTATTTCTTCTTTTTAAGTCTTCTTTTTTATTTGTTTGTTACTTCTTTGTCTTTCCTTGCACTATGAGTAGTCAATAATTTTGTTGTTCTTTAATGGTTTGTTGGAAGGGTTGAGGAGTCTTATTTTTTTTCTAGCTTCCCATCTTGTCTATAGCAGTGGCATCAGATGGCTGAGTGGGTCTCAATCAGTGGCGTAGCTACGCCCGGGGGATCCGACCACGGCCCGTGGGCCTCGGTACCGAGTGGGCCCCAGAAAGAAGTGGTTGAGACAGCACCCTCAAATTTATACATATATCGTTTTAATTTCTTAGAGCACGCGATTGACAGAGTGGTTAGAGCTCTGGTCTTTGGCTGCAAAGGTACCGGGTTCGATTCCCGGTATCATCACGCTCAAGTCTACCCAGCTGTAAATGGGTACCTGACTTTGCTCTTGAGTTAGGGAAGGAAACGGCAGCAAGGAAAGGAACTGGTCATTCCCACCTTTCGATGCTGAACCTAGTATAGTGGCATCTCTAACACTTCACTCCTCTACGGCAGTATCTGCTATGGGACTACCTTTTTTGTATGCCTTTGTTAAACGTCAAAGCATATCCCAGTTTCTGGAGATAGACATAAAAGTGCTAAAGATGACATGGACAAATCTGGAGCGGATGGCGTAGGGTTTCAATTTGTTGAATACTTGTATTCCTAGGGGGGCTGAAGGGCTTTGATAGTCATGATAAATTAGTTACATCTGTTTATACAGATATGTCGTATATTTTTCCTACCAGCTACATCTGTTTATACAGATATGATGTATAGTCTTTCTGACAGTTACATATGTTTATACAGATATGTCGTACATTCTTCCTACCAGCTACATCTGTTTATACAGATATGTCTTATATTCTTCTACCAGCTACATCTGTTTATACAGATATGATGTATAGTCTTTCTGACTGTTACATCTGTTTATAGATATATGTTGTATAGTCTTTCTGACAGTTACCTTTGTTTATACAGATATGTTGTATAGTCTTTCTGACAGTTACATCTGTTTATACAGATATGTCGTATATTCTTACTGATAGTTACATCTGTTTATACAGATATGTCGTATATTCTTACTGATAGTTACATCTGTTTATACAGATATGTCGTATATTCCTGACAGTTACATCTGTTTATACAGATATGTCGTATATTCTTCCTGACAGTTACATCTGTTTATACTGGTATGTCGTATGTCCTTCTTGACAGTTACATCTATTTATACAGATATGACGTATATTCTTGACAGTTACATCTGTTTATACAGATATGTCGTATATTCCTGACAGTCATATCTGTTTATATACAGATATGTCGTATATTCCTGACAGTCACATTTGTTTATACAGATATGTCGTTTTTTCCTGACAGTTACATCTGTTTATACATATATGTCATATATTCCTGACAGTTGTTGAGCTCATTATAAAAGGAGCGCCCCGCTTTTTTTCCCGGGGGCCCCTTTCATTGTAGTTACGCTACTGGCCCCTATGCAAGGGATTTTGAGGATTCATCTCTTATTCAATTTCTCTTTCTCTGAAGGCGGCTCTGCAGCAGTACTTCCCTTCTTCCCCATTCAGATAGTCTCGTCAGATTTGTTCCATAGATACAACCGCGCAGTAGAGTAACTAGAGTTTAAGGTTCCCCGGGCAGAAATTAAGCAGGGTAGGTAGAACAGTCTCAACTAAGATGGTTTGGCCATGTCTGCAGAATGGGAGAAGATCGGCTACCACGACAAGCATGGGAAACAAAGAGCCAGGGATCCAGACCTCCAGGACGACCCAGAGTCCGCTGGGAGGACAACATTAGACAATCTTTGAAGGACCGAGGACTAGAATGGAACCAGGCCAGGAAGAAGACAGCTGATAGAATGGTCTGGCGCTCTCTCTTCCAAACCTCTACACCTCACGGTAGAAGGGGAACGACTAAGTAAGTAAGTAAGTAAAGGTAGTAACACAGCAGATACTGAGTAAGGGAGTGAAGTGTTAGATACTACACCATATTATGTTCGGCTTTATGAGGTGGGACAACTAGTTGCTTTTTTTTTTTTTTCCTCGCATGAGGTCGCATTGGCACTCGCCCAAACCCGGCTCTGGTCAAGACCACATGTCCCAACACAAGAAGACCCAATGACAAAATGTGTCACTGTAGTGATCTTCTGTGTTCTCACACAAGGGACCTAATGACACATGAATGTCATTGTACCGGTCCCTGTGTCTAGACACATGATCCTAGCCAAAGGCCGGATAAGAGCGTTGGGTTTCACAGCGTTATTTGCGCTGTACATCGGACAACTAGTTGCCTTCCTCGGAGCCCTTGCCTGCCATAACTCAAGATAAGATACTCAAGCTGGGTAGATTTGAGCATTATGCTACCAGGCATAGTCTACAAATTAAGTAGAGATTCCCTCCCCTTCCCCCCATTTTTTCCATATCATCATCATCTCATGGGGTGTAGGCCTTCAATAAACTCAAGCCAAGTCTTCCTGTCACATGACAACAGATCAAAATCTTTCCGTGTTTTCCTCATCTCTTTTATTTCTCTCTCCAATTCTTTTATCCGTGTGCTTTTTTGTCTCGTTTCTAACCCTGGTGATTACAAAACATGGACTTCTAACCCTGGTGATTACAAAACATGGACTTCTAACCATAATAATAATAATAATAAATTCTTTAAGCGCCAAACACGGCGCATAAGGCAGAAACCAGTGCTCTCCAGGTTGTTCGTTGTGACGCCACTCCTCTTAGCTCTTGCACATTATTTAGGCCCAACGTTCTTCCTTCTCTTATTATTGTTCTTCTGAGTGTTTCTTTTGGTCTTCCTTTTTTTCCGCTTACCCTCAGGAACCCAAGTGAGCGCCTGTAGTGGTATTCTGTTGTTTTGCATTCGTAGGACATGACCGATATATGACCATCGTCTTTTCCTTATATAGTCGGAGACATATTTCTGCCTAGAGTCTTCTCTTATTTGTCGATTAGTCTTGAATTCTTTCCAACTGATGTTCATGAGTTTTCTAAGACATTTGTTCTCGAATGTATTCAGCTTGTTCTCCAATGATTTTGTTATTTTCCAACTCTCACAGCCGTATGTTAACACTGAGATAACATTTGAATTAAACAGACGAAGCTTGGTATGTATATTCAATGATCGTAATTTCCAAATGTTAGATAATCTATTGAAGGCGCTAGCTGCCAAAGCAATTCTAGTATGGATTTCTCTTGTTGTGTCACCCATCCTGAGTCATTTTACTGCCTAAATAATTGAAACTTTCAACTTTCTGTAGTTTTTTTTTTTTCTTTTTTCCCCGTTCAAGATGATATCAAAGGTCTCGTTAGAAAAGTTCATAGCTTTAGTTTTAGAGGCATTTATTTGGAGACCAATTTTAACCGAGAGATGACACAAATTATTTATTGCTTCTTGGGATTGTCTTGGTGTTGAACTTAAGAATGCTACATCATCTGCGAAATCCAGGTCCCCCAGGAATTTTCCATTTGTCCATTTTATACCCAATTGTTCATTGTGGGTATAGTTTTTCTCATAACCCAATCAATAGCTATTCCAAAAAGTAGTGGTGACATAATACAGCCTTGTTTCACCCCTGTTTCTACTGTAAACCATTCTGTATTCCCTTTATTTGTTCTAACACAACATCTTGCATTGTCATATAGCGCTTTGATTATATCACATATTTTGTTGGAAAACCATAGATTGTAAGTATCTTCCACAATGATGGGCGGTGTAGACTATCAAAGGCTTTTTGAAAATCGACGAAGGTGATAATAAGTGGCGATTGCCTTTCCACTGATTCTTCTATAATTGTTCTTAGTGTGAATATTTGATCAATACATGATCGTTTCGGCCTGAAACCCGCTTGTTCTTCTCTGATCTTTTCGTCAGCATGCAATTTAAGTCTTTCTAACATCATGCAACATAATAATTTTCCAGGTACTGATAATAGAGATATACCACGCCAGTTATTACAGTCTGATAGATCACCTTTCTTCGGTAACTTTACAATAATACTGTCTTTCCATTGTTGTGGTGGTTGTTCTTCTCTCCATACTTCATTTATAATATCTAAAATTCTCAAGAGGTTGTTGTCATTAACTGCTTTAATCATTTCCCCTGAAATTTCGTCAACTCCAGCAGCTTTAAAATTTTTTAATCTTTTAACGGCTTGTTTGATCTCGTCCAGCGTGAATTCATCGCAAGTTATTGGCAAAGTGGTTGTGGATGTTTCATTATTAAAAATCAGGTGTTACTGTTGGTGGTGGTCTGTTTAGCACCTCCATGAAGTGCTCAGCCCATCTCTTCATTTGTTCTTTTTCTGTTGGTATTGAATTCCCTAATTTACCTTTAACAGGTGTTTCCATAGCAGTAGGCTGGTGACATAGTTGTTTTGTAATTTGATAAAGGCACCTACTATTACCAGTTCTTGCAGCATTTTCAGCTTCTACGGCCAGTTCATTGATGAAATGTCTTTTATCTCTTCGAGTTTTTGTCTTCACTTCTTTATTTAACAAGTTATAAGTTAGTTTGCAAGATTCAACTGCATTATGTGTACTTGCCGCTAGTAGTTTAAGTTTTGCTGTTTTCCTTTTCTTGTATTTTATCCCAAGTATCTTCTCTCATCCATTTTTTCTTTTTATGTACTAGGTATCCGGTGGTCGCTACAGCTGCTTCTGTCATTGCTGTTCTCAGTTGTTCCCATTTAGTATCGATTGTCTTGGTGGTGATATCGTTGTCAATTTTGCCTAAAGCATCGAAATAGTTGTTCATTTTGACATTATATTCCTTCTTTATATCATTTGATTGCAGTCTGTGTACATCTATTCTTCTATTTTTATTCGGTTGGTATAACTTCTTCAGTTTAATTCTCATTTTAGCTATGCAGAGGTTATGATCGCTTCCGATCTCTGCACCTCTGTATGCTCTGACGTCTTGAACTGATGAGCGAAATTTAGCGCTTATGCAGAAGTGATCTATCTGGTTCTTAGTTCTGCCATCAGGTGAATTCCATGTTATCTTGTGGATATTCTTATGTGGAAAGATGGTGTCTGCCACAACGAGGTTTGATATTTCACAAAGTTCTAGAAGTCTTTCGCCATTTTGATTCATACAGCCTATGCCATGAGTACCGAGATATCTTTGTACTCCATCGTTGTTGTCACCTACTTTGGCGTTAAAATCACCCATGACTGCTATTATGTCATGCTTGGGTATTGTGTTGATGGTACTTAGAAGTGCTTCATAGAAGTCATCTTTTGTGGTATCAAGAGCGTCGTTAGTTGGTGCATAACATTGTACAATTGAGAGCTTGAAAAATCGTGTCTGAAATCTAGCTAATATTAGCCTCTCATTGATAGGTACCCAGCTGATAAGCGATGCTGCTGCTTTCTGTGTCATTAGGATGGCTACTCCCTCTGTGTGACGATTATCATTACTACCAGAGTATATAATTTGCTTTTTTTCTTCTGAAATATATTTTATGCCCTTCCCCGTCCATCTACACTCGCTGACACCCAATAAGTCCAACTTATAATTATCCATTTCTTTAATTACTTCTTCCAATTTTCCGTCTTGATACATAGTTCTTACATTCCAGTATCCAATTTTAGAAATCTCCTTAGCCCCCAAGATATTAGAGTGAGTCATGTTTACTGTCGAGCCTGGTTCTGTTTCGGTAACAATAGCTTGTTTTACGATAGTGAATTGTTAACTCACTGATCAACCCTCCGATCCAACCGACCGATTCAAGGGTTTCGAGGTCAGTTATAGGAAAATATCTACACCACTAGATACTCTGGTGTATCTCTTATTCTATAATTTAACATAACATGGTGATATCCATCGAAATATACACATTCCTGATGTTTTTCTTTCGGCGTCTAAGGTGAGAAACGAATTTCACCTCCATCTTGGAAGGGTAGATAACCATGGTGATTACAAAACATGGACTTCTAGCCCTGGTGATTACAAAACATGGACTTCTAACCCTGGTGATTACAAAACATGGACTTCTAACCCTGGTGATTACAAAACATGGACTTCTAACCCTGGTGATTACAAAACATGGACTTCTAACCCTGGTGATTACAAAACATGGACTTCTAACCCTGGTGATTATAAAACATGGACTTCTAACCCTGGTGATTACAAAACATGGACTTCTAACCCTGGTGATTACAAAACATGGACTTCTAACCCTGGTGATTACAAAACATGGACTTCTAACCCTGGTGATTACAAAACATGGACTTCTAACCCTGGTGATTACAAAACATGGACTTCTAACCCTGGTGATTACAAAACATGGACTTCTAACCCTGGTGATTACAAAACATGGACTTCTAACCCTGGTGATTACAAAACATGGACTTCTAACCCTGGTGATTACAAAACATGGACTACTAACCCTGGTGATTACAAAACATGGACTTCTAACCCTGGTGATTACAAAACATGGACTTCTAACCCTGGTGATTACAAAACATGGACTTCTAACCCTAGTGATTACAAAACATGGACTTCTAACCCTTTGTGATTACAAAACATGGACTTCTAACCCTGGGGATTATAAAACATGGACTTCTAACCCTGGGGATTACAAAACATGGACTTCTAACCCTGGTGATTATAAAACATGGACTTCTAACCCTGGTGATTACAAAACATGGACTTTTAACCCTGGTGATTACAAAACATGGACTTCTAACCCTGGTGATTACAAAACATGGACTTCTAACCCTGGTGATTACAAAACATGGACTTCTAACCCTGGATATTACAAAACATGGACTTCTAACCCTGGTGATTACAAAACATGGACTTCTAACCCTGGTGATTACAAAACATGGACTTCTAACCCTGGTGATTACAAAACATGGACTTCTAACCCTGGTGATTACAAAACATGGACTTCTAACCCTGGTGATTACAAAACATGGACTTCTAATCCTGATGATTACAGAACAATGACTTCTAACCCTGGGGATTACAAAACATGGACTTCTAACCCTGGTGATTACAAAACATGGACTTCTAACCCTGGTGATTACAAAACATGGACTTCTAACCCTGGTGATTACAAAACATGGACTTCTAACCCTGGGGATTACAAAACATGGACTTCTAACCCTGGTGATTACAAAACGTGGACTTCTAACCCTGGTGATTACAAAACGTGGACTTCTAACCCTGGTGATTACAAAACGTGGACTTCTAACCCTGGTGATTACAAAACGTGGACTTCTAACCCTGGTGATTACAAAACGTGGACTTCTAACCCTGGAGATTACAAAACATGGACTTCTAACCCTGGTGATTACAAAACATGGACTTCTAACCCTGGTGATTACAAAACATGGGCTTCTAACCCTGGTGATTACAAAACATGGACTTCTAACCCTGGTGATTACAAAACATGGACTTCTAACCCTGGTGATTACAAAACATGGACTACTAACCCTGGTGATTACAAAACATGGACTTCTAACCCTGGTGATTACAAAACATGGACTTCTAACCCTGGTGATTACAAAACATGGACTTCTAACCCTGGTGATTACAAAACATGGACTTCTAACCCTAGTGATTACAAAACATGGACTTCTAACCCTGGTGATTACAAAACATGGACTTCTAACCCTGGTGATTACAAAATATGGACTTCTAACCCTGGTGATTACAAAACATGGACTTCTAACCCTGGTGATTACAAAACATGGACTTCTAACCCTGGTGATTACAAAACATGGACTTCTAACCCTGGTGATTATAAAACATGGACTTCTAACCCTGGTGATTACAAAACATGGACTTCTAACCCTGGTGATTACAAAACATGGACTTCTAACCCTGGTGATTACAAAACGTGGACTTCTAACCCTGGTGATTACAAAACGTGGACTTCTAACCCTGGTGATTACAAAACATGGACTTCTAACCCTGGGGATTACAAAACATGGACTTCTAACCCTGGTGATTACAAAACATGGACTTCTAACCCTGGTGATTACAAAACATGGACTTCTAACCCTGGTGATTACAAAACATGGACTTCTAACCCTGGTGATTACAAAACATGGACTTCTAACCCTGGTGATTACAAAACATGGACTTCTAACCCTGGTGATTACAAAACATGGACTTCTAACCCTGGCGATTACAAAACATGGACTTCTAACCCTGGGGATTACAAAACATGGACTTCTAACCCTGGTGATTACAAAACATGGACTTGTAACTCTGGTGCTACAAAACATGGATTGTCTGGTAATACTATCAATAGGTTTCATCAATGTGTGTCTTATCCATCGCCAGCTTCTTCTTCTCATCTCTTGTTCCACTGAAACGTGTCTCGTTCTAATCATCAGTTCTACATTAATGATATTGTCATAGCAGTCCTATTGTTCTATTCTAGACAATATTTTGATATATAAAGGGCCAGCTTTAGGAAGACCCCTGGCCAAGTTCGTCCAGTTTCGACAGGGTCCCGACAGGGATGGTAAAACGTGTAACAAAGCCTTCAATTCTTCCATGTAATATTTTCTTACCTCGTGTCGAGTATTTTCATTTTGTCTTGTATGAAATGTCACAGCAAGTGGGTCTGAAAATATACATTGAAAAGACAAAGATAATGAGAATAAAGGCAAGAAATGATAACAGGACTGAACTTGAAGAAACACTATTACAAGAAGTAGAATTATACACATATCTTGGTATAATGTAGAAGTTGAAGGGACAGACAATGATTTCAAAATAAGAATACAACAAGCAAGAGTAGCTTTCATTGCATTAGAAACCACATGGAGATCAAGAGAAATAAAACCCAACACTAAATTAAGAATCTTCAACTCAAATGTCAAGTCAGTCCTGCTGTTATGGCTCTGAGACATGGCAAACAACAAAAACAACAACCAATAAACTTCAGACTTTCATAAGTAGATAAATAAAATGGTCGTCTCACAGTCAATACCGCCGTAGGGGAGTGAAGAGTTATAGACTTTACAATCCTAGGTTGAGCTTGGAGATAAGATAGAAGTACTGCTCTCTCATCATGTCGTACAAGGCGAGTAGTAAGAGATGGGGTAATCAGTTCCCCTTCTCGCTGCCTTTACCTTTCCTAACCTATGAGCAGAGTCAGGTATCCATTTACAGCTGGGTAGACTGTGGCATGACGCCACCGTGTTTCCAACCTGCTACCTCTACCGCGACAGACCTTCGCTCTAACCATGGATGCTCTCATAAATAGGGGTTTGTCTAAAATAGAAAGATTGAAGTGGTATGACAAGACCACTAATGTGGAACTGATGACACGAACCAGACAAGTACCAGAAGAGCCAGAGAAGTGTCAGAAAAACAAGACAAGAGAAGAAGACGCTGGAGATGGATAGTACACACACTGAACAAACTGGCTCATAGCTTTACAAGACAATCCTTGTTCTGGAATTCCCAGGGTAAGAGAGGCAGAGGAAAATACACAGAAAAGAGAACTGGAGACATGAAGAATATTTTGAAAGACCTTGGACTGATGGCACAGAACAGGAATACAGGAAGAGTTGATATAAAGCATATGTTCCTTGGGAAGTTGAAAGGTGATGATGATGACGATAATAATAATCATGATGATTAGTTAACTATTTTACATTCGAGTGTTAATTTTATGTATTATAGGAAATAGTAGGGGAGAAAGAGGGAGGGGTGTAAGAGATGTGTGATGTCACATAAGGGTGGGGGGGTCTGGGTTTTTGTGACGAAATGGGACAATGGGACGGAGTGGGGGTTAAAAAGATGGCAAAAATTGCGTGACGCCATATGTTGACGACGCTCTACTGTATTTTCTCAAGTTTACAATGGAGAAAAAAAATTATGATTTTAAATGACTTATACCACACTGCATAATCACGAATTATTATTTTAATTTTGCTGTAAACACTCAAAAGATATTGTTCTATATACGTTAATAAGTACTTTTAAAGCTCTCCTGCCCGCACTGTTTCAATTTCTTTAAAAAAAAATAAATTGTGCCTGATTTTGGCGAGGCACGCGCGTTCACTCTACTCACTGGGACCGTCGATAATATTAGGGCGCATGTTCCAATATTAAAGACCTTATTGTCAGGAATAAGTATGACGACTGTTTCAAAAAATTTAATCGTTTAAGTTTATTCAAACTATTCAAACTGGCTAGTAAAAACGCTAGCTTTATTTTCAAGAGTATTCCACCAGATAGTTTCAGTCTGTGACATAATACTATCCAACAATTATCAGTGTACCAGATTTGCCCGATAGGCCACCAGAGATGTACCTTATTGTCAAAAGAGAACACCGACGCGTACCACCTGGTAGACAATCCCAGTCAAGCACAGCACAGCCGGGCTGCCATAAAAATCCGTGGCAAGATAGACTCGTGAACAATGGGTAACAAATTACTCTGTCGATTAGGTCCAGATAGTGATAAGAAAAGTCGAGTTCTGTCCTCCTATATTTTCTTTGAAATAAATCAAATCTAATGAAGACAACGTTTGCAACATTGTCCGGGGACTCACTTCTGACGTGGGGTCCAAATGGGGCAGTGATGCGCAATACAAGACTCAACATGTCTCTTAGCCTCTCCTGCCCAAGTCTACCTCACCTACTCGTGGTGGACCCCGTTATACCCAGTAATCTTGCCGAAGGTTGGGTATCAACCCCAGCGGGAGGCAAGATGGGACAGCAAACGAGGTAAAGGCAAAATCAAATCCCCCAGCCAGAGGGGGAGGCATGAGCACACTCTGCCTTAAGAAACAGGTGCTGAAGTCAGATGTACCAGGCCAGGAGGCGCACCAGCAACCATGGTACCATGCAACCCGCTTTGGTTTAATATGTCTACACAACAGATGTCAAAAAATTATCGTTATGGTGCTCGCCCTGTGAAGTCCCTCCAGGCAGGAGCAGTGCCGGATTCTGAGCCTCGACAGAATCCACCCTCAGCTACTGGAGGTCTCCTTAGTCCGCCAAATGGAGCCAGGAGGCGGAAGGAGAAAGTAACTGGCCAACCAGATAAGACGACGGCCCCTCTGAATGTCATGCATTGGAATGCAGAGGGAGTCAACAACAAAAAGACTGAACTAGAGAATACCCTATTTCGGAAAGAAATTAGCATATGCTGCATACAAGAAACCCACCTACAGGAAGGAAAACATTTTAAGATACGGGGCTATCAATGCTTCAGAGTTGACAGAAAAGATCGGAAGAAGGGTGGCATACTAACACTGATAAGGAATAACCTCAACGCTATAGAATCCAAGACATATAAAGAAGGTGCAGAATACCAAGTAATCCATCTAAAACATAACACTCTGGAACTGGATCTCCTAAACTTCTACTGCCCCAATGACATACCACTGAACATGACTAGCATAGATGTCCCCATTGGCAACTTCATAGCGGTGGGAGACTTCAACAGCCATTCCCAAAGCTGGGGATACAACCAGCTAGATAGAAGGGGCGAAGAGATAGAAAACTGGCAAGACGACAATAACCTAACCCTTCTAAACAACCCTAATGATCCTCCAACCTTTTACTCCAGAAGATGGCATAGCACCTCTACTCCAGACCTGGCATTCTGCACACCTGATTTGGCTGGGATAGTGGAAAGGGAAATAGAGAACAACTCGGTGGAAGTGATCATCGTCCTGTATTCATCAAAACTAATAGAACAATTAATACAAGTCCAAGTCAGCCAAGATGGAATTATAAAAAAGCAAATTGGTCCATTTATCAACACAGAGCAAATCTGCTTACAAAAGATATTAAGGTACTAGACAGAGACATTAACAGAGTCATCTGGGATTTTAATAATGGAGTACTCAAGGCAGCAAAGGAGACAATACCGAGAGGAGCGAGGAAGAACTATGTACCATATTGGTCCAACACACTACAAAACCTACATGAAGATATGAATGAAGCAAGGCACACTGCAGAGGTACAACCATCCCAACAGAACCATATCATGCTACAAAAGGCAAAAGCAAAATTCATTGAAGGAAAGCTAGAAGCCCAGAGGAGAAGCTGGAGGGAAAAAACATATAAACTAAACCTTGAAAAGGAAGGGAGAAAGTTGTGGAAACTCACTAAACAATTGAATGACGATAACAATTCTCAACGACAAACCATTACACTAGACGATGCAGGGAAACTATATACCGGCAAACAAGCAGCAGACATATTTGCGGAATCCTACAGAAATGAAAGTAACATCTCCGTCAATTTACGCAGACAACGAGACATTCGTCAAGAAATAATCCACACTAGAACTAATGGAAACAGTCCGGACGTTATGTCCAAACCTTTCAATATGGACGAGTTAAAAACAGCCGTGTGGAAACTTAAAGACAGGAAATCACCAGGCCAGGATGGTATAACCAACGAAATGCTAAAACACCTAGGATATACAGCAATGAGCAAACTGTTGCAAATATACAACTACAGTTGGATGACAGGCAGTGTGCCACAGATATGGAGAGAGGCGCTCATGTGTCCCATCATAAAGAAAGGAAAAGACAACAGGAAGGCCACCAGCTACAGACCAATAAGCCTAACAAGCTGTGTATGTAAGACAATGGAGAGGATGATCAACAGAAGATTGAAATGGTACTTGGAATCCGAGAAAATTTTAGTGCCAGAACAAGCAGGGTTTAGAGAGTGCAGCAGCACAGAAGACCAAATCACATACCTGTCACAGATCGTTGAAGATGCCTTCCAAGAAAAGAGAAAAGTCTTTACCCTATGGATAGATCTCCAAAAAGCTTTTGACAAAGTATGGAAAGACGGGTTAATAGTAAAACTGCAAAGGAACGGAATCAAGGGTAATATGAGAAAATGGATCCAGTCGTTCCTACACAATCGGAAAGCAAGAGTCACTATGGAAGGTCACAACAGCAAGAAAATCCTCCTAAAACATGGAGTTCCTCAAGGCTCAGTATTGTCTCCCACCCTGTTCCTTGTATTCATCAATGACCTCATCCACGATCTGCCACAAGGTGTGAGAGCTGCCCTATACGCTGACGACTTGGTGGTGTGGTGTGTAGAAGAACATCTAACTATCGCTAATAAGCGAATACAAAGGGCAGCAGACAACATAGCAGCATGGGCAGAGAAATGGATGGTGCAGATCAATGCTGAAAAATCATCAACAACACTTTTCACGCTCTCCAACAAAGACAAAGCAGGAGAGATACGACTTGGAAATATACATGTCCAAACAGATGAGGAACCGGTGTACTTGGGCATTACATTAGATAAGAGAATGACATGGAGGCACCACATCGAGAGAACAGAGGCTAAAGCGAGAAGAAAACTTTCCATACTGAGGAAAATAGCTGGATCAAGTTGGGGAGCTAACGAAACAACACTAAAGAAAGTGTATACAGGTGCAATAAGACCTATATTAGAGTACGGATCAGCAGCATGGTCTACAGCAGCCAAATCACACCTACAAGCCTTAGATAAAGTACAAAATCAAGCGCTTAGGTTGATCACGGGTGCCATGAAGACCACACCAATAAATGAAATGGAAAAAATCACAGGCATTCCACCTTTATTATACAGATGAGACACTAAGACCCTGATCCAAGCAGAAAAGTACAAGAACATGCCCGCACATCCAATGAAAACTAGATTTGGAGATTTAGCCAGTGGGAGGTTGAAGAGAAGCAGTTTTGTGCATCGGTCCAAAAAACTAATTAGAACATACAAGGATGAACTACCAGACATCACTAAGGAAATAACTCCCACACTCCTCCCAACCCCATGGGAACAACATCAAAATTTCAGTATTAAGACCTCCATAACTACCACCTGCCCCATGGGAGAGCTAAATACTCTCCAAAGGAAAATAGCAGCATGTGACATGATTGAAGAACTATACCCCAGAGAAGCATGGATCCAAGTATATACTGATGGATCTGCAACCAGAGCAGTGAAGAACGGAGGCGCAGGAGTTTATGTGGTCTATCCAGACAAAGAAAATGAATCCACCTGTTCACCTACTGGAATATTCTGTTCAAACTATGCTGCTGAAGTACAGGCCATAAGCATTGCTGCAGGAATAATAAATAACACAATAAGCCAATGTCAGCAGGTTGTATTCCTTACCGATGCAATGTCAGTTCTGCAAGCCCTCAACAGTGATAAACTGCCAGAATTAAACAAAGTCCTATGCGAAGTAAATATCAAAAGAAGGGTAGTGCTACAGTGGATACCATCACACTGTGGCATACCAGGAAATGAGAGAGCAGATATGTTAGCAAAAGAGGGAGCAACACAGGAACAAAAAGAACAAACAATCACATTCCAGGAAAAGAAGACCCTTATCAAGGCCATCAGGAAAATTGATCAACAAAGAGACAACTATCAATATCTTGATCGAGCAAAACAGGTGATCCTGTTCCGTATGAGAACAGGACACAACAGACTGAACAGTCACTTATACAGACTGAGATTGGTCCCATCACCCCTATGTACGTGTGGACAGGCAGCACAGACAGCCGAACACATCCTGCAAGACTGCCACATGCTTAGTCAATTGCGAACTGAACATTGGCCCACAGAGACGCACATCCACACAAAGCTGTTTGGGAGTCTTGAAGAACTTTCAACCACAGCAACATACATCCAGAAAACCGGACTTCTTGTGTAGACATTTCTAAACATCAGCGAACGAGAAGAAGAAGAAGAAGACTTCTGACGTGCCTCGGTGGCAGAAACAATTGTTTTCTCTGTCTTATCTGAAGTACAGCAAATGTGGAAATCGGAAGCTACATAATACGGCTTTGTTATTGTCCGGCGCACACGTTTATTTTCTCAAATTTCCTTGTGTCAAATTTTAAATGTTGCCCCACGTTTGATATGTAACATTTTCTTTCATCTTTACGTTTGCATTGTTCATCAGTGCTTCATTCTTATAAATATCACCCGGAGAGAATATCATCGACCACCGCACACACGTAAATAAATATATAAATTTATAGAGTTTCACTGACGGTACAGGTACCGTAGGTATGGCATAATGATACCTCTAAAGAAATAAGAAATAGATTTGCACGTTATTTTATTTTTAGACCACTCAATTTTAAATTTCAACTTGAGAATAAAAATTAAAGTTTAATTATGACATCAAACTTTAAAAAAAAGCACCCACTTATTTTGATATAATGTCCTGTGAAGTCATAATTTCGTTGTTATATGCAACCCAGCGCCCCCCGTGTTGAACGTCGGAGTGAACGAGTGGTTAGAGAGCTGTTCTCTCACGGCAGAGGTGCTGTGTTCGATTTACGGTATCGACACGCTCCAGTCTACCCAGCTGTAAATGGGAACCTGACTTCTCTTGAGTTAGAGAAGGAAAAAGCAGCGAAGGAAACTGCTCACCTCACCTTTCTATGTGAGCCCTAGTATAGAGAAGTCTCTAACACTTCACTCTCCTATTGCATTATCTGATATGGGACTATTTCATGGCCCTGTATAGTCCTGGAGGGGGCCTCTAATGAGACAAAGAAAGAATATGCTTACTGCTCTCTCAGGCATGTCGTAGAAGGCGACAACTATGAGGCTGACAACCTCACAAACAAAACAAATTGTTACATAATTCACCGCTTCAAGAGCACGTGAATGGTTGGGGCAGGTTTCCTGCAAGGGAACAAGCGGCAGTGGTGGTCCCGTGCTCAAAAAGAAGCGAAAAGAAAAATAATGATGATGATGCAAATCATGACCTTCTTATATGCCATTAGAAGTCCCACATGGAACAAAACTAAATAATGTCAATGAATGGTAGTAAAACAGAGCTATTGAAGGAGAGTTTAGGTCTTCAACAAAACTATGCTATACATAATATTAAGATTATGATATACAGGGCCGGTTTTAGGTAGTGCGTGATCCAATTTGAACAGTTTCGACGGGTCCCAAGCAGATATGACTAAAAACATCGCGTAAAACAATCGTCATTTATTTTATGTACATCATTATATTCTTTCCATCGTATATGCCACTCATGTATTACCAGGATCCGAAAAGGGAGCAAATAATAGTAATACTGTAACCTATCAATCACGTCATAAAAGATGGCCAGGGAGGGTTGTGCATGGTAACTGCTACTACTTAAAGCCACAAAAACTTCAAGAACGATATTAGTAACAATTAGGTGGCCATGTGTTTCTGCAACTCGTGTACAATTATATAGTGTCGTCTCTCTTCATTATTCTCTATATCTTTATGTGTCATTTTTGTCCATTGTCACAATGTATTCCAGCATCTTCTTCTTTCTTTCATCCTTAGCCGCCAACCGTCAAAGCAGTCAGTGGCCATCACGCCTGGTGGCGTCTTGTAGGGCAACAACAAATTGATTCCACTTTGCTCGGTCGGTGGCCATCCTTCGTACAGTGCCCCAACTCTGGTTCATTCTTTGCATCTCAGCCTCCACAGTCCTCCGCCAAGTTGTTTTTTGGTCGGCCTCTCTTTCGTTTTCCTTCAGGGGTCCATAGCATAGCTGTTCTTGTGATGGCATCGGGGTCTCTTCTGAGGACATGGCCAACGCAGCTTCAGCTTCTGCCAGCTATGATGGTGTGCATGTCCTCTTGCTTGCTCCGAGTAAGCAGATCTTGGTTGGTGATGGTATTCGGCCAAAAGATTCGGAGAATTTTTCTTAGGCATGTTGTGTGAAAAGAGGACAATTTCGACATTCCTTCTCTGTAACTCTCCAGCATTCTGCACCATAGAGAAGCACAGAAAGCACACATTCTGATATAATCTTAATTTTGTGCTTGTGCTGTACTGAGAGGACTTCCAGTTGTTGTTTAGACTAAAAAAGGCTGTTCTTGCTCTGTTCATTCTGCTGTTGATGTCTTTGCTTGCTCCGCCGTCTGGTGTTACTATGCATCCTAGGTATGTGAAGGTGTCTGTCTGTTCCAGTTGCTGATTCCTTACTGATATGGGCTAAGGGTTGCTCACATTGAGCGTCATGACCTCTGTCTTCTTTAGATTGATGTTCAAGCCCGCCTGCTGGCTATACTTATTAAGTCTATCCATTTTTTCTTGGATGTGTTGATGTGAATGTGCTAGTAGTGCAATGTCATCTGCATATTCCAGATCTTCCAATGTAGAAAATGTAGTCCATCTTATTCTTCTTGGAATGACCTCTGTTGTCTGGCGCATCACCCAGTCTATGACTGTTAAAAATAGAGTGGTTGATAAGGGGCATCCCTGTCGTACTCATGTCTTCACCTCAAAGGTTAGGTTGCTATGCCCATCTTGTTTCCTGCCCCTCTGCTGTCGTGATGAGATTTCCCTGCTTATCTCTTACTAATGTAGTATTGTTTGCACCTCGTTTTTCCGCTGATGATTTAGTTATTTTGTATACTGTGCTTTATTCATTTCTCAGTGCTGCCTCTTCTGCCTCAAAGGTTAAGTTGCTATGCCCAACGCTACACGTAGAGTTGGCATAGAGGCTTTTTATGATTGACACTATACAGCTTGGAATTCCATAAGCCCTCAGTATTTTCCATAAACTACCCCTATGTATCACAACGGGCTGATCACCCGTTGCCAGTCACTTCGATTACGGAAACAACAGCAAATGGGTTGTTTTGCCGTTGCCCTAAAGACGCCACTAGGCGTGATGGGAAACAATGGAAAAGAAAACCTATCTGCTGTTGCCCTAAGACGCCACTAGGCGTAATGGCCACTGACTGCTTTGACGGTCTGTGGCTAAGGACAGAAGAAGAAGAAGACCTCTATGTATACTGTCAAAAGCCTTTTCAAAATCAACGAAATTAATGTACAGCTGTCTGTGCCATTCTGAGCACTGCTGTATAATGTTCCTGAGGGTGTCATGTACGGCAGCAAAAGCTTCTCCGCTTTGCTCGGTCTACAGCCATCCTCTGGTACCCAGCTCTGGTTTATGCTTAACATCTCTGCCTACACATTCTTCGCTAGATGGCTTTTGACCGTCCTTGCTTTCGCGTTCCTTATAGAGTTCATAGCATAGCAGTTCTGGTGATTGTGTCAGGGTCTATTCTGAGAATGTGTCCACTCCAATTCCAGCGTCTACCCGCTATGATGATGCGCATGTTCTCATAATAAGTAACTCATTTAAAAATCAAATGCACGCATTTCTGACATGTAATAATAACCTTCCTTTGCCCATTGACCTCTGTCAAACCATCCTTATTTGTGATTTCATCTGTCAGTGATATTCTTCACATTAATTTATAACTCGACATATCTGTTGCCGCCTGTGTTCTCTTACGGATTGTCCATAATTCACTTCCATATGAATGGATCGGCTCTAAGAAGCAATGAAGAATTTTCATCCTTTCACAAACGACGACAGTTTGTTGTACAGGAATCTTCCTTTTTATTGTCACCTGTGTTCTCTTTTGTCCTATTGGTCACATTCATTTTCATGAAACTATACACAACTTTGATATATATTACCTGAAACGACCCTGAAATTTATAGACTCAATGAATTATATCACTTAAATAATGCCTGCGTCACCAGCACTCTTCTATATGGCAGCGAGACATGGACAACCAACGATAAGCTAAAAAGAAGGCTCACTACCTTCCATCTATAATCGTAGACTGTTCAAATACATTATGAGTGCGGATTATATGCCGCCCTAAGGGATTATGTTTCGAATTATTATCTAATATACTGTATGGAGGGTCTGATGATCTAGTTTTTCATTTTAATATGCGATACTGTAAATGTATGCTTTTATACTACTTATAATGTTGCATCGCCATTAAACTAATACCTTAAGTATGTTGGAAAATGTCTGGATAACTAGCAATAAAAGATGAGTAAGAGGAAGGGTAAAATGCAAGACGGGCATATATGTACGATTCTCATCTATCAGTCAATACCCTTTACCTCCCTAAGGAGCATAGGTCATAAAGCTGGATCTCGTATAGTGGAGGCGTCAACAATTCACTCCCTGTGGCAGTATCTGCTTGGGACTCAAAGCTGCTCACCTGTGGGAACATTTTCCGCATGCGCTGACAACACACGAAGTCCCAGGTCATTCAGCAGATTTCCAAAATGTCACGAGTTCTTATTATATGCCACCATAATCTGATTACGTTTCAAATTGTGTCTAATTTACTGTATGAATGGTTTAGATTGTGTTTGTTTGTATGTTTTTTTGTTTTTGTTTTGTTTTGTTTTTTGTATTTTTTAAGGTATTAATTTTTTAATTTTTTTCCCCTTAAATTTGATTATGTCTGGATGTTACAAATGTATGTTATTATTTTACCTCGATAATGTTGTATGCTTAACTAATGCTAAAAATACATGTGCTATTGTAAGGATACGGTATGTAAGATGACAGAGAGAAGAAGGGCAGAATGTAAGACGGGCCTGCGTGCCCAATTCTTAACCCTTTGAAAATAAAGTTCGTTCGTTCGTTCGTTCGTTATCTTGGTTTTTCATGGAAGGACAAAGTGATAAATGTCGAAGTTCTGTCACGTGCTGGCCTTCAAAGCATGTATACACTGCTTAGACAGCGCAGACTTGGTCATGTAAGCCGCATGGAAGATGGTCGCATCCCCAAAGATATTTATCTACGGGAAATTGATAGATGACAAAAGAATAGTCGAGCGACCGCAGCTGAGGTTCAAAGATGTGTGTAAGAGAGATATGAAGACATTTGACATAAATCCAGCAACCTGGAAGGATGAAGCTGCCGATTGCACGAAGTGACGATGCTCCCTACGGCGCCACCTCAGATTGGGTGAAAAGAAGCTTTAGCATCAAGCAGAAGAGACAAGAACTCGCCGAAAGGAACTTCAGGAAAAAAAAACAGCTGCGGGCTATCACCTCAGGGTCGCATTCACATAGTCAGTAACGACTGAATGGGGATATTACTACTCCTACTATACTTATATAACAGAGATAGGTAGCCGCGCTGGTGTAATGGTTACAACGTTGCGCTGGCGACCAGGTATTCAAGGTTCAAACCCGGGCGTCAGTATTTGAAGGAGTGTCAACAACCGGGATTTTGACTGAATAACCTGAACGGCTCCTGAGATAAACCCTCAGTGGATGGGAAGGAGCGAAACTCCTGACCGAGTTGGAAGGAAAGTCCACAGGCTCCCCAGTCTCGCAATGATATGTCATTTGGCCGAAGGCTGAAAGCCCAAGTGCCGCTGGTTAAGGAAAAAAAATATAACAGAGATGTTAAAAATGTCAAAAAGACATCAATGCACTCAATACAAAATAGCAGCTGAGGGCTATCACCTCAAGAGTGCATCATTCTCTTAGTTGGTTATGGCTAAAGGAGGCTCCTACTATTCAATACAACGTGTGAGAGATGCAGTTTGAAGGTCAGCAAGTCTGAAACAGATGCAATGCAGGACGGCAGAAATTAAGGTGTCTAAGGTACCTTAATCAAGCAAATCAGACTTTATTTCTACTAGAAAGCATGTTCATAATGGATAGAAGAATGATGAGAAATTATGGAAATACAACGTCAAATGAGCATTTGATTGGTTTAGCCGTAAGGGCGCTTGCTTATCGGCGGCAAAGTTACCGTTTTCCGAGATAGAAACCTAGTAGCATCATGCTTCAGTCTCATCAGCCACAAACATCTCCATTTTGAAGTCGGCTGCAATGGATCTCCAACGTCTTCTGTCTTTTGTCTTGATGAAGCACTCCGATACTCTTTTCTGTCCATCTCTTGATGTTATCTTCCCAAGTATAGTCTTCTTGCACGTTTGCCTTCAACTCTTCTGTCTATTATGGTCTTCAGTAAGGTGTTGTGGCTTTTTAGATGGCCAAAATAGATTAGAACTTTTGGATGTCTAATTTTCAGTCTACTCAGCTGTAAAAGTGCAATTGACTGTGAGGTGGGATTTTTTAGACCGCAAACGGCTCCGGTGTCTACCCAGCCTCAAAAATTGGGTACCAGAGCAACCCTGGGAAGGTTAAGGCGGCCGTCGTGATGCTGACCACATCACCCCTAGTGTGCTGATGGTAAGAAAATATGGGCCTAACATCATATTCCCAATATGCTTCAATGGGCGTGTAACGGGATCCTTTACCTTTACCTCCTATCTTATTCTTCTAACGACTCGCCAATCAAGAATATCTTTAAGCCTCTTTGACAGATGATCACAATAGCATATTTTTTTTAAATTATAAACTCTTCTTTGGTAGCTCTGTTTCACTGCTATTCATTCACGATATTTCTTTGCTTGATAAGTGTTTTTTTTTTAATAGCATATAAAATAAATTTTGTTTTCTTTCTTTTAATCTTGAAATTAAAGTCAAGTCATTACTACAGATATGTGTAAATAGATGTCTCCGACGGATCCACCGTAAAAGATGGCCAGATGTAATAGCAAATGTAGAGCTAAGAAAAAGATGCGGGCAACAGCCAAAACAAATGGAAATTAAGGAAAGAAGGTGGGGGTGGATAGGCATACACTCAGAAGAGAACAATCAAGCATAGCCAGAGGTGCCCTTGACTGGAACCCACAAGGGAAAAGATGAGTGGGGAGGCTGTAGCGAAATCTGTGAGATAATCGCTTATTTCAGTAAGATTTTAGTCCTATGATAATAAATACACCAGCCCTCAGGTGTCTGACTATTTTTATCTTCAACGCCAGTAGAGCGCTGCATTTTGTGCAGTGGAAATGCTTAAAAAATGACCCGCCGTAAAATCTAACACGCTTTTAGTTTCGGTTTAGAAACGTACAATAAACATTTTAACATCTCGCCGATCTGCTGCACGAAACGGTGGGAAAAGCTTGTAATTAACGTAATATGTTAACTTTAACACTAAAATTTGTAATAATTCGGACATTTCTCAGTAGTAAGAACGAGACGATTGTAATAATTAACGCCAACACTACCAACGTTTTGAAAAACCCCCTCTTCGCTCTGCAAGCGGTCTCTTTAATATATACACGCTGTGGGCAAAGCCAGCAGAGACAAACACACAAACAGTTTTCCATTTCCTCCTAGCGGTAATATTCTGACGTCACTCAAACTAGTTGGTTATTTGAATAGTGAGAAAAATGATAGAGACGGGGGGGGGGGGGGGGGGAAGATGGCCGACTTGTGTAAAAGTTATATTTGACGATTGACAGTGACAAAACTGAAAATCTGAACCATAATGAAACTGACCATAAAAATCATATAGTAGTATAGCTTAGTGTCCCCTGAGCAAAAATATGTTTTAAAAAATATGGTAGTCCAAGTATGAGCCAAGTTATTGAGAAAATACTATGCGTCTAAGAACGCTTGGACGGACAGACTGTTGTTCTTGCTCGTTACACATAACGTTATTGGGGACGCTAGTTTAAAAAAGAGGCATTGGAGTAATTCAAATCCTATTGGTTGGTATAAGAGTATAGGAGTAAAAAGGGGGGGGGGGGGGGAATAGGAAAATGTAACTAAAACGAAACATCTTTTTCTATTGGCATAACTAACGCAGACTGACCATTGGACTACGAGGCACATATTTTGTTTGGAAATTTTGTTTTCTTTTTTTTCAAACTAAATTCAAAAAAGATGTAGTAATGCCTGCTTTCATTGGTCGGCTCTAATAGATATTGGCAAGAGGCATAGTGGTCTCGTGGCCATTTCACTAGAAAATTTTATACAAATAACTACGTTGAGAGCAGATGTGATAAATTGTAAAATTAACTACTAAATTCACAATCTGGACGAGGCAGAGCAAAACTGAGGCCATATTCTTTGCCAGTCAACGTTATTTGTGACATATTTCTTTGAACTAGTGGTAAGAATGCTTTATGTATTTACATGCTTGATTAAAACTGCACAAGTTAGATACTGCTATGGGGAAAAGTGAAGGACATGCCGGGAGCAAACATTATTGAGTCCTCACATCGAACTGTATTTGACTGTTGCATATTATTATGATTTTGTATTAACTATTTTGTATTGGAAGATGTTAGGAAGCCTCTGTGTTCTATGAACACTTTTCAATATGCCTAGAGTGTTTATAATTTAGAAAAGAACAGAAAAAATCATATAAAAGGAGATGTGGTTACTCCACGTTATTGTATTGAAGCAAACTAGGTAAAAGTACAGTGGCGTGTCTGCCATAGGGACCTGAGGCGTGGTCACAGAAAGGTGGGAGTATATAATTAGGGGCTGATGCACATGAATGCACACGAGGCTGACCCCATACCGTCATGTATACATAGGGATAAGAAGTTGTGATCGGATATGAAAAGGCCAGGGTGTCTTTTTATTGCAGAGTTTTTATTTCCTGTTACCATCCGGTGACAGGAAACCTGATGAGTGAGTGAAAAGTGTAAAGTCTCCATTCAAAAGTTTATGCTGTCAGCTGATAGCCTGAATTAGCTTGTGTGTGGGTGCTGATCTATTATATCTGCAACGACATTCTGACTTATTATCGTCATACCAAGAATCCCAGGTGACACGTTAACAGCTGGGACATCTGACACTTCCTCCTAATAAACTGGTTCTTATCAAAATAAAACTGAATTATATGGGGAATGACGAAAACAACAGCTCCTCATAACCAATGACTAACACTTGCAGTTATTAAAGTTTTAGTCTGTGAATACACCTACAGGAACTCTATATAATAACATTACATTCATAGGACCAAGAGTCCATATTTTTTAGTTAAGGCATTATATGTAAATATATTTCCTCATTTTCAAAGACCTGTCCAAAAGAGATGGCGGGACAGGCAGATTAAATTGTACAAAGAAAAAACATTCCAATTTTTAAAAGAAAACTTTAACCACAGTCTTATTTATTTTCTTATAGTGAGTTAAAGTGTATTGTGTTGAGGTACCATCATTTTCATTTCACCCCTAGACGCTAGAGACATCATACACCAGCCACTAGAATCAAAATACGGACTGTGTGAGATCTAGGGAGGTAGCGTTAGGTTCCCTGATATAATATATCATCATCATCATCATCTTTTTTTAGAGTCAGGGACCTACATGTGCTTGACCTCACACAGTTGACACAGACACCACTATCTCTCTTGTTATGAATAACATCTTAACCTCCCCAGCAAAGTTACATTTGCTACAGAGGCCAAGGAGAACTTGGAGAAGAACAGTGGAAAAGGAGGCTAAGGAAATTGGAATGACTTGGGCACAGGTGAAAAAGACAGCCCAGAATAGAAATCGATGGAGAGCAACTGTTTCTGCCCTATGTTCCACGGGGAACGAAATGGAATGATGATGATGATGTGGTGGTCTATTGTACTCTGTCCAGGTGATAGTTATCACAAAATGAAGAACTGATAAACAGTGCAAAGGTGAAGAAAACAATAAAAACTTTAATTATCAAAAATGGTGCACCAGGAAAATTGATTTAACATATATCAGTTGATCAATAACAATGCCGCGTTAGACACCGATGAGGCCCCACATTTTTGTATACTTGAGATAAGACTGTGAAACAATGCCTTTTGTTACGTTCACGGTGAGAGACACCGAGACTCGTCAAAGTTATTCCTCGGTTAATGTTGCAAACGTTGTATTCGTTACATTTCATTTATTTCAAAGAAAATATGAGCGGATAGACAACAACTCTCCTTATCACCATCTGGACATAATCGTTAGTAAAGAAAGATCTCCATTAACATATGTCTCTTATCTTGATGGTGCAAGCTGATAGACACTTTCATGTCCATCTCTTGATGTTATCTTCCGACATATAGCGCTGTCTTCCTCTTGCACGCTTGCCTTCCACTCTACCTTCTTCTTCTTCTTCTTCCATCCTTAGCCATCAACCGGCAAAGCAGTTTGTGGCCAGTACGCCTAGTGGCGTCTTAGGGCAACAACAAATTGATCAATCTATCGCTGTTTCCACCACGCCTAGTGGCGTCTTTGTGGAACAAAAACAGACCAAACAATCTATCATTGTTTCCGTAATCAGATTGGTTGGCAAGCAGGTGATCAGCCCACTGTGCGAAGTTTTTTACGGGATGGGGTAAACAGCCCCATGCCCATACCCTCCTTAGTCGCTTTTTACGACATGCGTGGTAGGGTGCAGTGTTACTATTCTTTGCTCCCCTTTCGGGCCCCGGTAACACACGGGTGTACTCTACCTTCAGTATTAGCTTATTTCATGGTCAAAATATTTCAGCTGTCAAATTGTCAGTTTACCCAGCTGTAAAATGGTAAGTGACTCTGCTCTTGAGTTAGGGAAGGCAACGAAAACGAGGACGAGAACTGGTTACACAACCTCATTAAGCTAAACCAAGAATAGTCAATTCTATAACATTTCACTTCCTTACGCCAGTATTTGCTGTAAGACTTGTAGAACAATATCTTTTAAGTGCCGGGATTTACAACAAAATTAAAATACTAATTTATGATTGCGGAATGTGGTATAAGCTTTTTTTTTTTAAGATAAAGTATCCCGTTTAACCCTTGATGGATTTTAATTAGGATATATAGTGTACTAAATTCAAGATAATAAAATCTGATTTCCGATATCCAAATATTGTATCTTCTCCCTCTCTACTCAGTCCAAATAGAATTAATCAAAACTTTAAAACTGTGTAAATGTTTATACTTCCCAAAAAAAAAACACAAAAAAAAAACAATTAAAATTTAAAAAACAAATACAAACAACAAACAAAAAATAAAGTCTCATAACTGCCCTGTTGTTAGCAAGGTTAAAAGGGGCGAGAAAGCCCGGGGGGTGTCCGGAATTGACCTAATCCACCAGTTATCTGCCATCATCCACATGAAGGCTCCATCTGACTACCTGATCCTTTTATCTAAATTTTAGTTCTTGTTATATACTGTTTTACTAAGTTGTGCAATTCTCTAGGTCTATCAATTCTCAACAACTGTTCCACAGTTATGGATGAATTGCATGCCTTGTAAATAATTTAATATTGGAATTCTCTGTTGTTCATACTTCCTACATTTTAGTAGAAAATGCTCTATATTATTATTTTTTTTTAGACAATGCACAGTACGATTCTTCTATTCTGAAATAGCTCATTCCTAGATACAGAAATCGACAGCCGCATTGGCAAAGCTGCAGCTACCTTTGCCCGCCTCACATCGCGTGTTTGGGGAAACTCTAAACTCACAATGAAGACCAAAGCTGCGGTATATAATGCCTGCGTCACCAGCACACTCCTATATGGCAGCGAGACCTGGACGACCTATGCTAAGCAAGAAAGAAGGCTCAATACCTTCCATTTGCGGTGTCTACGCCGCATCCTCGGCATCTCGTGGAAAGATAAAGTGACAAATGTCGAGGTGTTGTCACGTGCTGGCCTTCAAAGTATGTATACGCTTCTTAGACAGCGCAGACTTCGCTGGCTTGGCCATGTTCGCCGCATGGAAGATGGTCGCATCCCAAAAGATATCTTCTACGGACAATTAGCAGATGGCAAGAGAACAGTTGGGCGACCACAGCTGAGGTTCAAAGATGTGTGCAAGAGAGATATGAGGGCACTGGACATGGATCCAGCAACATGGGAGGATGAAGCTGCCGATCGCACTAAGTGGCGATGCTATTTACGGCGGCACCTCAGATTGGGCGAAGAGAGGCTCACACAAGAAGCAGAGGTGAGGAGAAAACGTCGAAAGGAGCACCAGGAAAATAAGCAGCTGAGGGCTGTCACCTCAGGGGCGCATTCCCATAGTCAGTTATGACTGAAGGGCTATTATTATTAGTTGCAGTCTAAAAAGCTTCTTATTGCTAGGACTTTTTTAGTTCTCTAGATACTTGACACTTTCTTGGTGAAGTCTTGATTGAACAATTTATATGCACGTCTGCCCTTCAGACTTCCATCCCACTCTACTGTACATTCGTCAGTTATTATTCTTTTAATTAAGCTTTAGATCTCTGTTTTACTCATGCCCCATTTATTTGGTTTCTATTAGTTCTCCTGTTCTTGTGATCTGACTAAGAACAATTTATTTTATTTTATTATTTTTTTTGTTTGCTTTCACGGTTCTAACAGGTAACTATTATACAGTATAAAAATGGAAAGCTGGTCGGCAACGAGTCGTTCCGATCTAACGGTAGATGCCTATAGATGATCTGGTAGATCTTTAGGGACCTTCAGAAGAAAAGACTTTTTAAACTAGGGAAATTTTGGACTAGACCTCTGCCGTCGGCATTTAAAGTCGCGGTAACCCCGGGATCACAGGTAATTTTGTCCACATTTACCGATGATAACTCTCGAGCTTGATATCAAAATATATTTGTGAACTCCATGAGACAGGACCGCGATCTTTTCTGTATACGGTTCATCATCCTCACATCCCTCAACCCACCCCCCTCCATTAAAATGACTCTCTCTCTCTCTCTCTCACACACACACATCTATCTATCTATCTATCTATCTATCTATCTATCTATCTATCTATCTATCTATCTATCTATCTATCTATCTATCTATCTATCTATCTATCTATCTATCTATCTATCTATCTATCTATCTATCTATCTATCTTTCTATCTATCTATCTATGTATCTATCTATATATCTATCTATCTATCTATCTATCTATCTATCTATCTATCTATCTATCTATCTATCTATCTATCTATCTATCTATCTATCTATCTATCTATCTATCTATCTATCTATCTATCTATCTATCTATCTATCTATCTATCTATCTATCTATCTATATATATATATATTTATGTATGTATATGGTCGATCTTTAGAAGAATAAGTTTTACTAGAGCAGGTTCCAAAGGTTGTCGACCCTGGTCTAAAATGACAAAAACTTAACATACTTACAATTTTTCTATTTCAGAATGATAATTGAAAATATAAAGTGTAAATATGTAATGTATGCCCCCAGTCTTAACTCCCTATGATGGAAAACGTATTGCAGATGATCCGGAGGTTTAGGGGGTAAAAACTGAGCTCTAAAACATTGAATGCGCGTCACATCTCGCCGTGGAAGCAAAGTGCCCGCCATGTTTGTTCTCCACAAAGGCAGTGTCCAATAGAGAGAAACTGTATCCGTTTATTTTTAATTAAATTCTGCCTTCAAACGTTTCGTACAAGGTGACTAGTTGTGGTTGTGCATGGGTCTGGCAACCTCATCATGAAATACAAATTGCCACACAAACCACCACTGCTGCAGTGTTCTGAAAGAAAGACTTCTTCCTCGTTCGTCCTGAAAAGGACGTTGGTTTCGTTATGTCGCCGTTTACAGCGAAGCTGCGATATTTGCGTCTTTCAGCCAGACACATCCGACTTCAGCATAGCATTTTTTGGGACCGAGTTTGCCTTCCCTCTTCGATCCTTACTCTCTCGGCCAGACTACAGTGATGTAGTAGAAAATGCTCTGTATTATTAATATATTTTTTTTTGCTAGACATTCTGCACAGTAAGGTTCTTCTATTCTGAAATAGCTCATTCCTAGTTGCAGCTTAAGAAGTTTCTTATTGCTAAGACTTTTTTAGTTCTCTAGATACTTGACACTTTTTTGGTGAAGTCTTGAATAATTTATGTGCACGTCAGCCCTTCAGACTTCCATCTCACTCTACTGTACATTCGTCAGTTATTATTCTTTTAGTTAAGCTTTAGATCTCTGTTTTACTCATCTCCACATTTATTTGGTTTCTATTAGTTCTCCTGTTCTTGTGATCTGACTAAGAACTGTTTTTTTTTTTTTTTTTGCTTTCACGGTTCTAACAGGTAACTATTATACAGTATAAAAAGGGAAAGCTGGTCGGCAACCAGTCGTTCCGATCTAACGGTAGATGCCTATAGATGATCTGGTAGATCTTTAGGGACCTTCAGAAGAAAAGACTTTAAACTAGGGAAATGTTGGACTAGACCTCTGCCGTCGGCATTTAAAGTCGCGGTGACCCCGGGATTACAGGTAACTTTTCCCACATTTACCGATGATAACTCTCGAGCTTGATACCAAAATATATTTGTGAACATGAGACAGGACCGCGATCTTTTCTGTATACGGTGCATCATCCTCACATCCCTCAACCCACTCCCTACACACACATCTATCTATCTATCTTTATTTATATCTAATCTATCTATATATCTATCTATCTGCCTATTTATTCTATATATATATATATATATATATATATATATATATATATATATATATATATATATATATATATATATATATATATATATATATATATATATATAGTTTCTTCTTCTTTCTTCTTCCGTCCTTAACCACCGACCGTCAAAGCAGTCAGTGGCCATTACGCCTAGTGGCGTCTTAGGGAAACAGCAGATAGGTTTTCTTTGCCATTGTTTCCCATCACGCCTACTGGCGTCTTTAGGGCAACGGCAAATCAATCCATTTGCTGTTGTTTCCGTAATCGAAGTGACTGGCAAACGGGTGATCAGCCCGTTGGTATATATAGTTTATGAGAAACTATACCCACAATGAACAATTAGGTATAAAATGGACAAATGGAAAATTCCTGGGGGACCTGGATTTCGCAGATGATTTAGCATTCTTAAGTTCAACACCCAGACAATCCCAAGAAGCAGTAAATAATTTGTGTCATCTCTCGGTTAAAATAGGTCTCCAAATAAATGCCTCTAAAACTAAAGCTATGAACTTTTCTAACGAGACCTTTGATATCATCTTGAATGGGGAAAAACTACAGAAAGTTGAAAGTTTCAATTATTTAGGCAGTAAAATGACTCAGGATGGTGACACAACAAGAGAAATCCATACTAGAATTGCTTTGGCAGCTAGCGCCTTCAATAGATTATCTTCTTCTTCTTCTTCCTCGTTCGCCTTCAGACTTCCACATTTATGACTCTAATAAAGGCAGTAGTCAACTCAAGGCTCCCAACATCTCCAAACAGTTTTTCGTTGACAGAAGTGGGTTGTTGCCATATGCTACTCCGTTCATTACTGTAGGTTGGGCAGTATTGCAGCAGGTGTTCGACTGTCATTGGGCTGGTACCGCAGGTGCAGAGATCTGTTGCACCAATTTTGTATTTGTGGTACAGATGGTATCTCAATCTGTTGTGACCAGTGCGTAGCCGAAAAATGATGACCTGTTCTTTATAAATAGATTATCTAATATTTGGAAATTACGATCATTGAATATACATACCAAGCTTCGTCTGTTTAATTCAAATGTTATCTCAATGTTAACATACGGCTGTGAGAGTTGGAAAATAACAAAATCATTGGAGAACAAGCTGAATACATTCGAGAACAAATGTCTTAGAAAACTCATGAACATCAGTTGGAAAGAATTCAAGACTAATCGACAAATAAGAGAAGACTCTAGGCAGAAATATGTCTCCGACTATATAAAGAAAAGACGATGGTCATATATCGGTCATGTCCTACGAATGCAAAACAACAGAATACCACTACAGGCGCTCACTTGGGTTCCTGGGGGTAAGAGGAAAAAAGGAAGACCAAAAGAAACACTCAGAAGAACAATAATAAGAGAAGGAAGAACGTTGGGCCTAAATAATGTGCAAGAGCTAAGAGGAGTGGCGTCACAACGAACAACTTGGAGAGCACTGGTTTCTGTCTTATGCGCCGTGTTTGGTGCTTAAAGAATTTATTATTATTATTATTATGTATGTATGTATATGGTCGATCTTTAGAAGAATAAGTTTTACTAGAGTAGGGGGAGCCGAGCTAGCGTAGTGGTTACAACACCGCTCTGGCGACCGGGTGATTCAGGATCAAACCCGGGCGACGGCATTTGAGGATTTTTCGTCGACCGGGATTTGGACTGGATTAACTCGAGACCTGGCGAAGACATTTGAAGGAGTGTCGTCGACCAGGGATTGGCGGCTCCTGAGCCGACCCAGCTCTAATGGGTACCTCCGAAATCGGCGAGTATCTGCCTGAATGGCGAGGGACATCTGTCTCTGTACAAGAAAACAGATCTTGGAAGTGTTCAAATGAAACATGTATGTGGTAAATAAACAAGATGAAAAGGTAAATGCATGTTGGACAAAACAGGGGAAAGGGAAAGCAGCACAAAATAGAGTATTTGAGAGAAATATTACAACATTTAGCTCAGTCTAGAACAGCGTGGACCAACTGCAGTCCTGGGGGTTAAATGTCTTCTTCTTCTTCCGTCCTTAGCCAACGACCGTCAAAGCAGTCAGTGGCCATTACGCCTAGTGGCGTCTTAAGGGCAACAACGAATAGATTTTCTTAGCCGTTGTTCCCATCACGCCTAATGGCGTCTTTAGGGCAACGACAAATCAATCCGTTTGTTGTTGTTTCCGTAATCAAAGTGACTGGCAAACGGGTAATCAGCCCGTTGTGTGGGGGTTAAATGTGGCCTGCGTAAAATTGTTTTGTGGCCCGAGCTCATACAAAAATATATTTCTTTAATTACATGGTATAATCAATACTTTTGAGATTAGACTCAAAACTTCAGGTGCAAAGCAATGTTTTACTGCTGCAGTCAGCATATGAAACCATTTGATCTGAGAGCGTTATTAGTTTAACAACAGCCATGAAATCTTGTGAGATGTAAGTTGTTCTTGGTTTTCACAATAAAGAGCTGTTTTGGGACCTTTGGCAATGCTTGTTCACTCACATTTATTTGTGTTTATAGTGAGTATTCAAACTTCATAATCATACATTTTTGCAAGCAGCTGAGAGATAGGATCATGAACATAGCATGTGCATGTCTTGATAACTAAAATATGTATAACAGCATACTCACTCAGGTTACAACCCTCAAAATGAACATGAACAGACAAAGAAAGATTCCTGAGATTACCAGAGTGTTTAACATGAAATCGGAAGAAGGACTGAGAAGATAGCTTTTTGATGAAAATGACAGTGACTGTGGAAAGATGAGACTATTGGCTTCGAGGGTGATAACCGAGATTGAATCTCCCTTGCCACTCCTGACGTCTTTGATAGCTATAGCCTCACCCCCTCTGACTACCATAAAGGAGATACGGTTTAAATAAGACCACAGACACACTATACAGACAAATATATACGTACAGTATAGTTATATATATATATATATATATATATATATATATATATATATATATATATATATATATATATATGTCGGCGTCTGTGGCCTAATGGATATGAACGCAGTTTCATAATCCAGATATACCAGGTTCGAAACCTGCTGCAGGCGGTTTGGTAGCAGATCGCCTTGTGTGGATTTTTAACAATGGTATAAGCGCCGTACCGTTCAGAAAGCAATGGCAAACTACTGATGAAAAAATTGCCTAGAAAAATCACAAACAGCCAATAAAAGCTGGGGTTGATTGCCACGTCCTGTAAAGGATAAGCAACTAACTTATATATATATACTGCTCAAAAAAAGTTAAAGGCCACTTTCAATTTTTAGGTCATTTCAACTAAGCTGTTTTTTTTAAAAACCTGAACACTCAGTCAAAAACGTTTTGCTGCATTTTGTTGCATGCTTAAACAATGTTTGCTAATCTGACAATAAATCAAATCTGTGTTACGTGTGTACCTCCAAGGTCAATCAAATGCACGTGGTGGAAAGGGAAATAATGCATGTTTGAAAATGCTTCCTATGGCAAAGCCTGTTGATAACATTGCTGAAATTTGCTTTTCACGTGCAAGTCGTGACTATGGTGAACACATTTCACCCACTTTTCGGAAGGAACGGGCAATGGGTATGTTTGTAACATTTACCATTTTTTTTAGCAGTATATATATATATATATATATATATATATATATATATATATATATATATATATATATATATATATATATATATATATATATATATATATATATATACACCAGCAAGATGTCAGACCCTGTCATGATCGCTCAATTTACTGCGACCTTCAAGAAAGTGCTCAGCAACCCTCAGCATGGTGATACTATTACAGAGAACTGGGAGCATCTACGGAACACCATTCAAAGTGCTGCACTTGCCACCTTTGGTAAGAAAACGGGAAAGTCAAATGACTGGTTTGATGCTTCATCAGATGTGATGGCACCTGTCATTGAAGCTAAGTGCAGTGCTATGAATAAATACAAACATTCACCGAGTGCTAGAACCCTACAGATCCTGAAGGCTACGAGAAGCAAAGTTCAACAAACTGCTCGACGCTGTGCAAATGACTATTGGCTCCAGCTCAGTGAGAGCATCCAGATTGCAGCGCAAACAGGCAACATTAAACAAATGTATGACGGTATAAAGAAAGCACTTGGCCCCCCAAAAAAGTAAGACGGCACCGCTAAAAACCATCAGTGGAGAGAAGCTAACCGATAAGGATAAGCAGATGGAGAGGTGGGTCGAGCACTACTCTGAGCTTTACGCTAGAGAAAATACCGTTACGCCTGCAGCCCTTGATGCTGTCAAATGTCTGCCAACTATGGAGGAGCTGGATGCCGAACCAACATTAGAGGAACTCAGCAAGGCCATTGATAGCTTGGCCTCTGGCAAAGCACCAGGCAGTGATGGGATTCCTCCTGATTTAATCAAATGCTGTAAGAGCACACTATTACATCCCCTGCATAGGATGCTGTGCCAGTGCTGGGAAGAGACAACTATTCCTCAAGACATGCGAGATGCCAAGATTGTAACACTGTATAAAAATAAAGGAGACAGAAGTGATTGCAATAACTACAGAGGCATCTCTCTTCTTAGTATTGTTGGTAAGGTTTTTGCCAAAGTCATCTTAATGCGAGTACACAAGTTAGATGAGCGCATATATCCAGAGTCACAGTGTGGATTCCAAGCTGGTAGATCAACAACAGACATGATCTTCTCTGTCCGCCAGCTTCAGGAAAAAATCAAGAGAGCAGAAAAGGCCTTTATATATCGCCTTTATAGACCTCACAAAAGCATTTGACCTGGTTAGTAGGGATGGACTCTTCAAAATCCTCCTGAAAATAGGCTGCCCTTCTAAAATGCTGGAAATGATAAAGTCATTCCATGACGACATGAAGGGAACAGTCCAATATGCTGGAAGCACGTCACAGCCCTTTGACAACAAGGCTGTGTTCTTCGGGATCTTCTTTGCCTTACTCTTGAAACATGCATTCAGAGATGCAACTGAAGGAATATGCCTTCACACTAGGTCAGATGGCCGTCTGTTTAATCTTTCAAGGCTGAAGGCAAAAACAAAAATCAGAAGGGTCACTATAAGAGACTTGTTGTTCGCTGAGGATGCTGCAGTCGTCACTCAAAGCCAACAAGAGCTTCAGAACTTGATGAATTGCTTCACTAAAGCATGCAAGGACTTTGGCCTCACAATAAGTCTAAAGAAAACGAATGTGCTGAGTCAGGATGCGGGTGTTGCACCAATTATCACTATCGATAACTATGAATTGGCAGTGGTGCACCACTTCACATACCTAGGGTCTACCATCAATGACAAACTCTCACTGGATACAGAAATCGACAGCCGCATTGGCAAAGCTGCAGCTACCTTTGCCCGCCTCACATCGCGTGTTTGGGGAAACTCCAAACTCACAATGAAGACCAAAGCTGCGGTATATAATGCCTGCGTCACCAGCACACTCCTATATGGCAGCGAGACCTGGACGACCTATGCTAAGCAAGAAAGAAGGCTCAATACCTTCCATTTACGGTGTCTACGCCGCATCCTCGGTATTTCGTGGAAAGATAAAGTGACAAATGTCGAGGTGTTGTCACGTGCTGGCCTTCAAAGTATGTATACACTGCTTAGACAGCGCAGACTTTGCTGGCTTGGCCATGTTCGCCGCATGGAAGATGGTCGCATCCCAAAAGATATCTTCTACGGACAATTAGCAGATGGCAAGAGAACAGTTGGGCGACCACAGCTGAGGTTCAAAGATGTGTGCAAGAGAGATATGAGGGCACTGGACATGGATCCAGCAACATGGGAGGATGAAGCTGCCGATCGCACTAAGTGGCGATGCTATTTACGGCGCCACCTCAGATTGGCGAAGAGAGGCTCACACAACAAGCAGAGGAGGGGAGAAAACGTCGAAAGGAGCACCAGGAAAATAAGCAGCTGAGGGCTGTCACCTCAGGAGCGCATTCCCATAGTCAGTTATGACTGAAGGGGCTATTATTATAATATATATATATATATATATATATATATATATATATATATATATATATAGAGAGAGAGAGAGAGAGAGAGGGAGAGAGAGAGAGAGAGAGAGAGAGAGACTGATCCAGTATATTGTTTAAAGTTTATTTACACCACAAAAATGAAGTACATATCAAATAAATAAAGTGCATGTTCGCACACCTGGAAAAGAACAAACAATTAAAATGATTATAAATGGTAACCCCACAATGTCACCCTCCCCTCAACCTGCAGGGAAGAAAGTTAAGGATTACAACAACCTGTTTGGTGGGGTCTCTAACATCAGATCCACCACTCCTAACTAACCTAATATATTATTAAACAAAATCTAACTCCACTGTCTGTCTGTAGACGTCACTAAATGGACTGCCTACACAGTTTCAAATGCTTTAGGCAATATACTCGCCACCAACACACACCACTGTCTACACCGAAAGCTGATTGAACTTTTTAAAGTCCTACACGAACTGACTGACTAATTTATAAATTTTGTCTATGTTCAGTGTCTGTCTGACACCATTGGTTTCTATTGAGAGGCTTCTCCGCTACGCCCCTTCTCTCTCTAGTGCATTTGTAAGGAATTTTGACCCTTTCTCCTCCAAACGAATATTGTAGCTGATGACTTGGGTTTTTAGACTGGATACTTGACTCGGAATGTAGCTGCTTCACTACTGACAAAACTTAATTCACTGCCCGGTTACCCCTCTTTGGGTTTAGGGCCGTCGTTTTTATTATGACCGAATTTAAACAAACACAACCCAACCCAACCTCCAGGCCACGCGCCATTTTGGGGTGGTATAATGAGCTCAGAGCTCTGGGTTTTATAAGATAGACCAGTTCCCGCTGAAGCATGGGGCTTCACTTAAAAAAAAAGAACTTTCTATTTCTGGTGCACATAGAAACCCATCAACAACAGACTGATAAGATTAAGATTGAGAGGTAGATTCACCAATACTACAATAATACAATGCTACGCACCAACGAATGACAGTGATGAAGAGGTCAAGGATGAATTCTATCAACAACTGCAGAAAGAAATGGAAGACACACCTAGATATGATCTTATTATAGTAATGGGAGACCTCAATGCGAAAGCTGGTACACACAATACATATAATGAAAGAGTAATGGGGAAATGCGGCAGCGGAACAGCAAACGAAAATGGGGATAAATTAATAAGTTTCTGTACTATTAACAACCTGGTCATTGGAGGAACACTTCCCACATAAAGAAATTCACAAATTAACATGGGAATCACCAAATGGTCGGGACAGAAACCAGACAGACCACATCATGATTGGTACGGGTAAATTTACGAATATTATTTTTACTTCAGGAACTGTCCTCCCGACGTCCTGTGGTAGGAGTGCATAAGACTTAAGGCTTGACACTCCTTATTACCGTGGCCTGCTGAATACCCTCCAGGGTTCTCCTTGTATCTTCCATTTGAGGAATTATAATATATATTTAAATATGGCCAGTCACACACAAGCTCCCTGGCCCGCACCACAGGTACTCAGTAACAAGGCCTAACTTCTTGGCACAATTCATACATTTAATGACACAGTACTCCCCATTGAGCATGGTATGACATCGTAGCTTTTACTAGCACATGTCTCTACTGTCCTTGATTCTGATAATCTCAGTTTTAATGGAACAGTCAACTTACGTGCCCAAGAATTCCATACACACTGCTAAGACTAATCTGACATTATACCGTTAATGAAAGCATAAGGCAGTGATGGTAATCGATCTTGCAGGTGCAATATAAAGATGCCCAAAGGCAATTAACACAATCTAAAATCAGGTCCTACTGGACACATTCCATGCATACTGGTCAAACGACACAAGCAGACTGCCGGTTAGAGACGCTAGCTTGTCCCAAATCAAAACTCACGTCTGCTGTCAATTCAGAGCAGGAGTCAAGACATCACTTCCTGCAACCACGGGATACCGTGTGTAAACAATATATATCAGGAAGTGATCGAATACAACACATGATATGATATTTACTCATATCATTTACTCCCCCCCTGGACTAAAATAATGAAAAGGAACTTTTCATTATTTTCATAGTACAATCTTACAAGGTCACTGGAGAAACCATATGACAATATCCAAATACTTAACTGTCATCATTATGATAGCACCTAGAGGCGTGCTCCATAATCGACAATTTAACACACAAGGTGTGGTATTTAGTAATAACATAACCAAACCCATTATCTTTAGCAGACGCTCTTTTGACACAAATGTGAGGTAACTACATTAATTAGAAGGCAGTGAAGAAAAGTCAATATGTCAGTCATGGCACTCACACAGCATACCATGTCAACAAACGCCCTAAGTCATGTCGGTATGTAAGTCTACCTATCTATCAAATGAAATGCGTAATAAGCAATCAAAGACAGAATAGAACAAATGAGGCAGACAAGTCAAAATATAAATGGTGACTGTGACAATATGTCAAAATAGTTATTAATATTTGTATGTATGCAATGTCATGTGGTGAATGACAATGTTAATGAGATGTCATATGAAGATATATTACTTAATATCTACACATATGAAGGATATAGGTTATACTAAGTGTAAGCACCAATGTAATTCAATTCACATAGTGATACATTAATGACCCAATGTAATATCATTAGGGTTATTAAAACTGGTCATGTTAGACCATACAAAGTTCGTATGCACTATATGAGTTAAAAGAAGGCATGTGCCTTAGTTCATGATGCTACCTTTTTGCGAAATAATTCCTGACTTGTCCCAAAGGAAGTAGTGTTATTATTGAGCATCAAAGTTGGATCGAAGCAGCATTTGCGGAGACAACTGGCGATAGCGGATGCTTCACGCATCTGGATAGAACATCGGCCATCACGTTCACCTTTCCTTCGATGGGTTTAATCTGGTAATTATAGGGTTGAAGGGCCAGTGAGGCACGCGCTGCTTTAGCATTCTTGAATCTCGCTGTTTTCAGGTAAGAAAGTGCTCTTTGGTGCGTCTCGAGTGTGAAACTTGCACCAAGCAGGTAGCGCTGCAGTTTAGAGAAGCAGAACACAAGAGCCAGTAGCTCTCTCTCAATGACTGGGTAACGCTGCTCAGTAGGCGTTAGCTTCCTGCTAACATAAAGTGTTGGATGCAAACAGCCCTTCCATTCTTGCAACAGCGAACCTCCAATGGACGTTTTTGAAGCGTCGACTCTAAGAGTAAAATGTTTAGAAGGATCAGGCAACCTCAATATAGGCAACTTGGAAAACAGACATTTTAATCTATTTAAAGTTACATGAACCTCTCGACTACAAACAAACCTATTTGGTGACTCTTTCTTCACCAGTGATGAAAACACGGACGTATACTCTGCAAAATTAGGGATAAACTTGCAATAAAAGTTTAGGAGCCCTAGAATACTTCTAACCTGTTTTTTGGTCTTAGGTATATCAAGGTTTAGAATCCTAGAGATAGTAGTATCCTCTGTTTTCAAAAAACCTCCTCCTACTTTATAACCTAAAAATGAAATCTCCTGAAATCCAATTTTAGTCTTAGATGGGCGTGCAGATAAATTATGACGACGTAGAGTGGTAAGTAAGGATTGAATACCCTCCAAATGTTCATCCCATGATTGATGAAACAGACAAATGTCGTCAATGTAAGTAATTAGGTCGTCTCTGTCAGAGAAGAGTCGTCTCATCATGCGAACGAAGGTCGCAGGTGCGTTTACTAAACCAAAGGACATATAATTGAATTGAAATAGACCTAATGGAGTAGCAAATGCAGTATAAGGCTTGGATCGTTCCGTTAATGGCACTTGGAAATAGCCTTTAGATAGATCAAATTTAGAAAAAAATGTAGCCGTAGCTAGTCTATCCAATAAAGACTCCAACACGGGAAGTGGTTCCGCGTCGTGGATGGAGACCGAATTTAGACGTCTAAAATCTATGCATATACGTATAGATTTGTCTTTTTTCCGGATCAAAACCATCGGAAAACTATAATGGGAATGAGATGGAGAAATGACATTTAATTTCACCATCTGTTCTAGTTCCTCTTTAACTTGACATTGTAAATGTATAGGAATAGGGTAAGGTTTCAACTTAATTGGTTGAAAGTCTGTCAGAATAATATCATGTTCGATGATATCAGTGTGTCCTGGGACATCAGTAAGGACATCAGCAAAAGAACGTAAGATTGAAGTAACCTGTTCTTTCTGGAAAGAAGATAGAGTTGGCGATATATCAACATCTTTCCAACTTTCAGTAGCCAAGTAGTGAAGACTAGGTAATACTAATAGTGAGTCATTACCATCAGTCAAATCAGAATTTTCTTCCTGTATGACAGCCAAAGAAGAATGACGACAGACAGATTGATCAAGAGCTTCAAAGACTGGTCTTAGATATGGTGGACGTGTATGAAACTGCTGTAACATATTGATATGAAAAGTTTTTTCTTTTCCCTCTACTGAGACAATATAATCAACATCAGACAGTTTCTCCACAATCCTATAAGGTCCTCTCCATGAGACTAATAATTTGTTATCTCTCCTGGGTAATAGTACGTAAGCTTCATCACCAGGCCAAAGTTGGCGTAATTTGCGGTTTTGGTTAATAAATAACCTCGCCCTAAGCTTTGCCTTTTCAGATGAACCTACTGCTATTTGGCATGCGTCTATTATTTTTTTCCTCAAATTGACCACATACTGATATGAGGTCTGAACCTCCTTGTTCATCTCAGCACAAATTAAAAGTTGTTTTAATATAGACATTGGGCCTCGTGGTCTGGCGCCAAAAACCAATTCGAATGGACTAAAGCCTGTATGTTCATTTTTTATCTCTCGATACGCAAATAAAATAGCTGGCAGGACTCTGTCCCAATTTTGAGGATATTTAATTGTAACCTTATGTAGCATTTGCTTTAAGGATCTGTTGAGGACTTCTATTTTCCCATTAGACTGAGGATGGTATATTGAACTAAGGGATCTTTGAATCCCAAACATATCCATAACCTGTTTCATAGCATCTGAAACTTACTGAGTTCCTCTATCAGACAGGATGTTTTCAGGAAAACCTATTCTACTAAAAATCAAGAATAATGCATCAGCAATATCTACCGTGGTGATCGTTTTTAAAGGAATAGCTTCTGGCCAGCGTGTGCACATATCTATGCAGGTCAACACATATTGATGACCTCTGGCTGATGTTACCTTTAAAGGGCCAATAATGTCAATGGCCATCTTTGCAAAGGGACGCAAAGAAATATCAGATGCTTGAATGGGCGCATCATGTTTTGGTTTTCTGGTTGCTACAGTTTGGCAGATGGTACATGTACGACAAAATAATTTGACGTCTTTCGTAATTCCGGGCCAAAAAAAATATGACAAAACTCTTTGTTTTGTTCTAGCAACACCTAAATGTCCTGCACATTCAATGTCATGTGCATGTCGTAAAATGAATGGTCGAAAACAAGCTGGTACCATAATTTGTTTCTTTAAGGAATTAGCAAATTGATAGTTTCTTACTAAAATCCCATTTTTGATAGTATACCAGTGTTTTGCACAGTCATCTACCATTACATCATTCAAATGAGCAATATGAAAATATTTTTTTAAGGAAGTATCATCTTTCTGTCTTTGTATAAAGGTTTCCTTATCAATGAGCTCCATCTGAAATAAATTGTCATCATCAGTATTCACATCATTCATTACCTTAATATCATCATTATTTTCCTGTTGATAATGAATTATATCATCATTATTATTTTCCTTTTCTTCTTCATCTTCTGAAGTGGTATCTTCAGTTATATCTTCAGGTAACACATCAATGAGTGGTTTGTGATGATCATTGTCCATGCGAGACTGAGCTCTGGTAGTCACAGCATTTGAACATAATAAGTGTTGTCTTTCCCATATTTCAATATCTTCCTGTGTACATTCATGCAATTTAGGTATGTTTCCCATAATAATTCCAGCAATTGGATCGTCCAAGAGGCATACCAGTGTTCGTCCTGTAAAATAAGGTGTGTCCAAAAACACCTCTGCTGTGGGGTAATATTCCACAGTTCCTCCAAAAGTTATGCATTTCACTTGTTTTCCTGTATATTCCACCTTATCAACCAAGGCCTTGCGCACACCAATGGTGGTTGCTCCAGTATCTCTGAGTAAAGATGCTAACTTATTATTGACAAAACCTCTGTTCAAGATCAATGAACCAGTACTTTCAAAAGATGACATGACTGGGAGGGGGTGTCCGCATAATAATCTTGGCACTCCTTGAGGCTGAAATAAAGAATTGCAATTAGTGCAGTTATCACTATTTGCTAAGTCTACACTGCATGAATTTGCATGTGCTACAATATCATTATGGTTCTGATTATTATCATGAACAATGGCATTGGTACGTTCAGTGTTTCTTGATTGTCTGGAAGTATTGTTATGATAAGTTCTTTTATTTGCATTTTGATCATTTCCTCTATAAAATGATTTCTGCCCTCTATTTGATTTTGAGTTATATTCTCCTCTATTTTGCAAGTTATTGGACTTAAATGAGGTTTGTGGATAAAAGTTATCCTCCTGATATGAATTCCAATGTCTTTGAGGTTGGTATTTATTAAAATTGTATCTACCTCTATTTTGACTGTAATTATGTGATGGTTTAAATCTTTGATTCCTATCCATACTGTTTGATCTATACCTAGGTGCATTGTCTTGGAATGACCTAGCAGATGCAGCTGGTAATGAATCCTTAACATTGTTTTTGCTCAATACTCTATTAGGATGTGCAAATTGATATTGACGTCCTAGGGTTTGTAATTTAGTTAGGTTCTCTGGTTTTCTTTCCTGCAGGAACGCAAGAAAATCAGAACTAATAGATGACAAAACCTTGTCTCTTAGAATTAAATCTGACAAACCCTCAAAAGTTTTTTCAGTCTTGGATAGTTCAATCCATCTAGAAAAATTCAGTTTAACAGCTGAAATAAATTCAGTGAAATCTTTTCCAGAATCAGGGTACAAAGACCGAAATTTCTGACGATAACCCTCATCATCTAATTGATACCTCTGCAATAAAATCACCTTAACAGCTTCATAATCCTTTCTAGTCTGGTCATCCAAAGTGGAGACTACAGTTAATTGTTCACCAACCAATAAATTCATAAGTCTACATGTCCATGTAGATTTGTCAATCTTATATTCTTCACAATAAGTTTCGAATCTATTTAGGAAGCATGAAATGTCATCTATGGATGCATTAAATTTTGGCAAATTAATCCTTATGGCAGTAGTATGATCTTTATTTTTATCTTCACCTACCCCAGGATGCAACAGTGATTGTTGTAATTTTAATTTTTCCAGTTCAATCTCAGCTAGTCTTATAGTTTGAGCTTGTTGAGATTTGATCTCTTCTTGAGCTTTCTCCTCTTGAGATCTGGCATAAGCTAATTTTTCCCTTTCAAGAGCCAATTCTTCTGATCTCCTTTTTTCAGCTAATTCCTCTTTATGGAGTTCTTCTTGTCTCCTTTTTTCAGCCAATTCAATTTCTCTTTCTTGTTTGTGGAGCTCTTCTTGTCTTCTTTTTTCAGCCAATTCTTCTTTGCGAAGTTCTTCTTGTCTCCTTAATTCTTCTTTATGGAGTTCTTCTTGTCTCCTTTTTTCAGCCAATTCTTCTTTGCGAAGTTCTTCTTGTCTATTTATTTCTTTATCCACATAGGCTTGCAAGGCTGGACCTTCCAAATTAAGTTCCTTCCCAATCTTCAATAAATCCTTTAATGAAGTCATGGTTGCTTATTCTTGTGTTTCTCAATAATACACAATATTTTAACTTTTATGTATATGAATATGTCAGCTAAATATTCAATACTTCATCCACCAATCTCAGATCAACTTATAATTGCAATAGTAGATGTATTCAGATAAACAATATGGAGCAATGAAAAAAATAGAAACTACAACAAGTAAGAACAGCAAGACAGGGTTCGAGCAACTAAAGGAAATACAAATGGTAAACAAAGGAAATAACTATAATATATATATGAATTAATTTAAACTAATGCTCTAGTACAACTAGACAAGACAAGACGCATATCACAACAATTATGACATCTATGAAATGAAAGATAGTCAGATGAGGATAGACAATATTACAAACAATAATGCAACGAACTAAATAAAATATAACAATGACAGTACTTATGAGAACAAACAATAGGTAAACATGACTACACAGCTAACAAAAATGGATCTGTTAAATTCAACAGAGGCAAACTTTTATACAACCAGCAGAATATGCTGGGTCCTCTATCTGAATCATACAGATACTGCCCTACAGAACGCTTGATTTGCTCATTCGACCTAGCTTTCGCGGTATTGAATAATCACAAATCAAGTCCCTCCATCCTGCCCGCTAGTTACAAAACCAAAAACACGTAATGAAAACACATATGGTGAAGTCAGATATCAGGCAAACAGATTGTATTCACAGCCAAGCTGTATGTAACAATAAACAGACTTATCTGTTGCCAAGAAAACAATCCTTCTTGAGACTTCGACAAGCAAGGTATGTAGTGATGATCGTAGCCTAGTATTTGGTTAGGCCTAGGATTGCTTCATGCTGACATTGAAGGATATCGATCTGGTCCATAATTTTTGACAGAATACTTGATTCTTGGATGAAGATAGTCAGTTCCTATGACTTCTGTGTAACAATGGGTCACTTTTATAACTTAGTGACAACTTGAAGCACATTCATGTTGATGGAAATCCCTTCCATTCATAAAAAAGTTTGGCAGACGATGCGTGCCGCCATTTTGAAAAAATAGTCCTCGACTCGTTAGGCGTTCTTCGGCTTGTAAGGCATCCAATGGCTTGGCCCCCAGAAATGGTACGGGTAAATTTACGAATATTATTTTTACTTCAGGAACTGTCCTCCCGACGTCCTGTGGTAGGAGTGCATAAGACTTAAGGCTTGACACTCCTTATTACCGTGGCCTGCTGAATACCCTCCAGGGTTCTCCTTGTATCTTCCATTTGAGGAATTATAATATATATTTAAATATGGCCAGTCACACACAAGCTCCCTGGCCCGCACCACAGGTACTCAGTAACAAGGCCTAACTTCTTGGCACAATTCATACATTTAATGACACAGTACTCCACATTAAGCATGGTATGACATCGTAGCTTTTACTAGCACATGTCTCTACTGTCCTTGATTCTGATAATCTCAGTTTTAATGGAACAGTCAACTTACGTGCCCAAGAATTCCATACACACTGCTAAGACTAATCTGACATTATACCGTTAATGAAAGCATAAGGCAGTGATGGTAATCGATCTTGCAGGTGCAATATAAAGATGCCCAAAGGCAATTAACACAATCTAAAATCAGGTCCTACTGGACACATTCCATGCATACTGGTCAAACGACACAAGCAGACTGCCGGTTAGAGACGCTAGCTTGTCCCAAATCAAAACTCACGTCTGCTGTCAATTCAGAGCAGGAGTCAAGACGTCACTTCCTGCAACCACGGGATACCGTGTGTAAACAATATATATCAGGAAGTGATCGAATACAACACATGATATGATATTTACTCATATCAATGATTAACGGTAGATGGAGACATGCATTACAAGATGTGAGGGTAAGAAGAGGTGCAGATGTGGGAAGTGATCACCATTTAGTAGTACCAAACTGAAAGTGAAACTAAGAAGGGCTGGACCAACTGTAACTACACAGAAAAGGTTTGACATCAGCAAATTGAAGGACCCCCTTACCAGAAAAGCTTTTGCGGCTGACATAAAGAAACAATATCAATTTGCCAAAAGTCAGGAAAAGACATTGACTGATGATATAGACCAGAAATTCAACACCATTTCAACAATATATAAGGAAAGCAGCAAATCATGCTTGGGATTCCAGTTGATAAATAACTGTGCAATGAAGATGGCACAAGTGTTTGGGCAAGATAAAGCTGCTAAAAAATTTGAAAGCGTTTCACTGTCTCATCAAGCAGTTGCAAAGAGAGTAGAAGAACTTAATGAGCATGTTTCTTTCAAATTGAAAGACATGATGAGGCAATACAAATACTTTTCTTTGGCTTTGGAGAAAGTACAGACATCAGTGACGTAAGCCAACTGCTCGTTTTCACACGCAGTGTAGATGAAGATTTTATTGTACATGAAGAACTCATGAAGATGCAACCTTTGAATTGTAATACAAAGGGATCTGACATTTATGCAGCTCTCAATTCTGTCGTTAGTGAATACTGAGGGTTTTACAAGTGTTCTTGTATTTTAACTGACTATGCACAATTTTGAATTGCTGTAAACTTGGGTTAGTAGAGTGGATTGTATCATAATAGATTGTATTATTCACCAAGAAATGTTATGTGGCAAAATATTGCAGATGAGTGATGTAATGAAGAGTGTTGTTAGTACAGTAAGCTTAATTAGACGAGATAAATCTCAGAGACATAGGAAATTCGTACCATTTCTTGAAGAGCTGAATGTAGTGACATACCACTGGACTCAAATTTCAGGTGGTTGAGTGCTGGAAAGACTATTCAAAATTTCTTTCCTCTTTGGAAAGAAATACTATTCTTTCTTCAGAATGAGAAGATTGCCAACACTGATGAATTTCAAAATCAAGTGCAAGATACACATTTTCTTTGCTCTCTGGCATTCCCGGCCGACATGACAGGTCATTTGAAAGTACTGAACCTGAACTTACAAGGCAAACGGCAGAATGTGTCACAGCTAGTTAGACATAGTGATGCTTTCCGCAAAAAACTGCAGCTGTTCAGGGCTTGTTTAAGGAAGAATGATCTTGCACATTTTGTTTCCTGCCATGAACTGACGATATCAGAGCGATTTTTCAGGCTTTGCAGAAAGAAACTGAAACTATCTCATATGAGTTTGATAAGAGGTTTGTAGCCTTTGTCAAACTAAAGCATAGTCTTCAGTTGTTTAACAATCCGATGGAAGCTACAGTGGAGATATAATCAACAGAGCTTCAGCTTGAATTATGTGAACTGCGATCTGATCCAATTTTACTAACAAAGAAAAATGATAGTCCTGACATTTTCTGGAAGATAGTTTGCAAAGAGCATTTCCCCAAGCTGGAGACTTTGCACCAAGAATATATTCAATGTTTGGCAGTTCATATATTTGTGAAAGTACATTTTCTGTGATGAAACAGGTGAAGCCTAAATCATGAGATCAAAAGGGGAATGATTTGCTGGATGCTTGTCTTCGACTTACTACCACCAACATCAAAACTGGTTAAAGAAAATCCGCACCCCCAAACTACCAAATTATTTCCACAGAAAGTCAATGCTCATTGTAATTTTTATTTTTCATTTTGATCTCTTCTATTTTCATCCATTTTCACTATACTTTTATTTTAAATAATTTTGTTATCATGAATGACCCGCAAACTTTAAATTTTTGGTTTTATGTGGCCCCCGGGGTTGAATAAGTTGGACCAACTTGATCTAGAAGAATAAATTTTACTAACGGATCACATCCTTTATGCCGATTCTTTAGTGTCAATACTTTTGTTTATATCAATTAATTCATGCATTATGTTGTCTCAATGTTGACTAAAAACTGACATATACAGTTAATTGTTGTATTTCTTTTGGGTTAACCTTAGCTTTAAATTAATTTAATGACAGGAGGACTTGGCATGTGTTTGTTGAAGGCCTATGCTCCTTTGGGAGTGGAGGGTTATGAATGAATGAATGAACCTTAGTTTTACACTTGTTTTCGTTATCTTTATCTTGCACAGAAAACCAAAAATAAAAAAAATATTTAAAATAGAATCAAACAAAGCATTCTATATACCAGGAAATGATTGTTTAATAACATAGAGAAAAAAACAGTTCTGCATGGTAGCAGAAGAATAGGTGAACATAAAGAAGAATTATTATTCTGAAACATCGTTCAATAGATTTCAATAAATTTCTGACCATCCGAAAACCAGGGTGACATCCCCATTTCTTCCATAATCTAGTATTGTTTGTTATGACATATACTAACATCCAAACAAATAACTCATAAATTAAAAATGACAGTCATTTAGTGTTATATACTCTCTTAATTACCGTTATAAACTAGATACACTAACAATGAACAAGGCTTTAGAAAACAGAAGTTAGACCTTCAAGATGTGGATATATAAAAGAATGAGGCACAACTCAAGCAATGAGAAGAAAACCAATAAAGAAATCTTAGAAAAACTAGGAACAAAAAGAGAATTAATGAATTAGATCAAAGTCAGATATATAAAATACTTTGGTCACATAAAAAGATATACTTGAAGGAAAAGTTGATGGCTAACATGCAAGAGGAAGACAGCGCTGTGTGTGGGATGATAACATAAAGAGATGGACAGAAACAGTCTATCAGGGTGTACCATCAAAACAAGAGACAGAAGATGTTAGAGATCCATTGTAGCCAACCTTCGATGCAAAGATAGCAGCTGTTTTAGATCTCTGGTTAAACCACAAAAGTGAATGGGAAGATGAATAACATTTAATTAATCAGGAATGCACAACACTGGTAAAGCAAGTGCAGATAATCTGAGAAACATTTGAGTGTAAAAGTTATCTTTCGTAAATGGCATAAATGCTCATAATTTGGGCACAATGTCAAAGTACGTCAAACATAAATATAAATGAAACACTGTTTCTTTCCCACTGTAGGAAGTAGATCTTTTGGGACCACATAATCTGAAGTGTGAGTAAGATTTTTTTTTTAATGTGACAGCCATCAGGAGTGTAAAATGGTGTAATAAGAAGAATATGATGTTCCAGGTGAGATTCAACAGTTGACCAGAATGTACCACAGTGATATAATATTAGTATCTATTAATAAGACATTATCAAAGTTTATACCAATATAAAGCAAAAATAACAAATATACATGTAAAATGTGATACTACTACTACTAAAGAAATGCCAGGCAATATCAGATGCACATCATTCATAACACAGTGGTTGTCACTTCTATATGCTCACTATCTAATGATCACTTTTTTCCCAACCAAATTTATGGTGGCTTCAAGTTTTTTTTTTTTTTTTTAAAGTACATAAAATAAATGTTTTTCTCCTTCACTGAGAAATTTGATGCATTTAAAAAATCATTTTTATTGAATTGTGACGATGAAAATTACATCTAATGCATCTATTGATGTGGGGGCAAGCGTCAAAGAAATTTTTGTTGCGTTTCCCTCCTCAAGAGCGCTGGCGTCGCTGTCTCGAGAGACTGCGCGTGGTGATGCCGGTACGACCGGGGCCTCCCAGTTCATCGGTTAGTGAGGCAGTAGTTTGGCTCCTGTGTCCGTAAATCGCAGTCCCCGGTCGTGATGTTAGCAAGCCTCCGTACCGTGGCTCGACAAGTCTCGAAAATGGCCCTGCTCTCGCAATGAGTCGTGGGCCGGCAGTCAGTAAGCTGGTGTCGCTTTCGGACCGTCCTGTCCGACTAGGGGAACGTCTTGTCAGCAGGCGGCCAGTGGTTCTCGCAAAAATAAAATCGCCGGGGCCGCAGGGATCCACTCTGCACAGAGCGCTGTCTCCCTCCCCGCGCGAGCGACGAAATCTGTTCGGACAGTTATCTGGTTGATCCTGCCAGTAGTCATATGCTTGTCTCAAAGATTAAGCCATGCGAGCATCTATTGATTAGGTACAATAATATTTTTGCTAAATAAAATGAAAGCTTATTCAATTTCTTATGAAATAGTCTAAAACAAAGGGTCATAAACTGCAAAGCTGAAGCTATCAATAGAACATATAACAAGGATATGTGTAGAAGTTATAAAAGATGAACAAACAAGAGGCTCAGTCATTCTGACGGCTTATGCAGCAATGTGTGGTTAATCTCGCTGATTAATTTGACAAATTGAATGGTGTTAATATCAAATTATTAAGAAGCCATTTGACTTTAATTAGATCAAAAGGAATCATCACTAAATTCATGACCAAAGTGAAGTGTTATTTTAGTTTTCCCTTTAAGTTATTACCTGCAATACACAAACTGCAAAAGGTTTGGAACCACCCGTCTTTGGGTGATAAGAGATTCTTGTTCATGAAAATATGATAAACATAAGAGTAAATTGCAAAATTTAAGTAACCCTCAAGAAAAGGTTGGTTAAATATCCACAAGCATGTGCATACAAAGGTATAAAAACATTACCAAATGTAATACTTCCAAAGCGTTACTATAAAAAATTTATTATATATATATATATATATATATATATATATATATATATATATATATATATATATATATATATATATATATATATATATATATATATATCTATATATATATATATATATATATATATATATATATATATATATATATATATATATCTATATATATATATATATATATATATATATATATATATATATATATAAAAGAATTAGTATCAGTAAAGAGATGTTTATTAAAACTAATTATCAAATGTCGTAATTCATTTTTTTTTCAAAAACCTTTGATGAAATAGTGTAAAAACTAATCTCCACTAAAACTGAAAACAAATATCTAAAGGAACTAACTATCAGCAGCTAGTTATATAAAAAGCACATAAATAATGGTTAGTGTGACAAATAATATACACCACAAGGATACCTTATTGTGCTTATCAAAAGCTGTACGGGTATATAATATCAAAAGGACGTCATGTTATAGAGAATATTCTCAACATTTTATAAGAACATAACTTTTGAATGTGGGCTGTACTGACTGTGTAACTTGGTGGCCACCAAGAGTTTTCAAAAAGTATAACAGAAAATGTGGTAACAGGTCATTCTACTTAATTAAGAATACACATCTTGTACATGATGTCATGAGTGTAATGCCTTAAGTTCTACCCCGTCCTTCCAATAATCAAGTGAATGCATTTTCACTAGTTTTATATCAAATGTAATGTCTCCATACAATGTATGAGGTACACACTTAAACTGACCCCTTGCAAGAGAACTGTGCTAAAGCATTGTACGTCCACTTGCAATGGTGCTTTCTAAAGAAATTTGTTGTACATAATGAGGCTGTTAGTCAAGCACAACTTTCCTCGGTCATTTTTTATGACATGGTTTTGGTAGGGTGCCATGCTAATATTCTTTGATCTTTAATATGACTCCCGTGATATAGTAGTCGAGAGCAGTGTGTTTATACATTAGTTTAATTCTTTTAGCATATAAGATGAATTCATTCATTTCAACATTACATAAATAGCAATAAATCAGACAACAGGCATCAAAACAGCATAACAATGTATAACAACAAGAGAACATGAGCCCCTGCCCAAGAAATATATATACAGATTGTTATGAGTTCTACTCGCATTTTTTCCAAGCCTACCTTCTAGATATATTTCCCTTAATAATTGACAATATAAATACCATTTAAATACGGCACAGGTGTTAAGTGAGCGATCCAGTTTTTCACTCATTTTATGTGGGCCACTAGATCAGCTGGCTCCAATGCAAGTAGTTGGCACCAAAGTATTTCTTGTGCTTTAAAATATGGCTTAGTCTATAAACAAAACAACAAGTGTAAACGCTTCTGATCTAAAGGGTGTAAGTTTTCAATGTCAATCATTCATCTTAAGTCTGTTTCTTGTCGGTTAAATTATTTTAGGTAAAATTTGATGGGAAGCAAATATCCAGCATGAACACATATTCCCAAGTTGATCAGAAATAAAATCAATCATTGCATATTACCGAATTGGTCTAAATATAGTGCGATGTTTTGTTTCCTAAAAATATCCTTCTGAAAACTGTACTCGTATTATATGCGCAGCCTAACATTTTTCACTGAAAAATGGCAGATTCTTACAGAGGTCTATTTTGTAGCATGCTGGGACTGTACCAGCCGGCACAGGCAGGAATCACTGTGCACATCTAATAATAAGGTCAAAACAAAGCAAGAGAATGAGGATTTGCACCCTTCAGTGTCACTGAAATAGTAATTCAATAAGTCAGTGTTAGTTGGTAGCAGAATCTGTGCTGTGTTACTGATATAAAAAAATTACAGTACTCATGGCAGATCCGCAAGTGAGTGAACGAGTTAAAAAGATGGCTTTCTCTGCGTCTCAAGTAAACAAGAGAAAGAGAAGAAGCTACGATATGAATTTTAAATTAAGAGCAATATGCGAGGCGCAACAAACAAATAACGTGCAGGCTTCTTACAAGTTTGGTTTTTTTCTAAGCTAATATAGTATATGACTGGCAAAACAATCAAGAAAAGTTTAGGAGTGCCAGCGCATCAAGAAAAGCATTCAGAAGGCCTAAGACTGGGAAATTTCAAAACACTGACAGACTTGTTTGCAAATACATCCAGGGCAAACGAATCCTTTTATTTTTCACGTAGAACACCTTAAAAATTTTAGGGTCATATTATGTGCGAGGCCATACTATATTCAGACCAATACAGTAATTTGATTAACCTTACATAACAAATACAGTACTCTAAGAACAGACCGAAATAAATTTTGACATCATTGTTAAATCAGGTAAAATAGATACAAATAAACGGTTAAGAAAATAGAGCTTTGAAGATGAAAAACAATGTACTGACTGAACTAGTATGGGGTCACAACACTACAGTAGCACCCATGCAGGAAGCCTGCACCAAGGTATGTATGTGCTTTTGCGGTGGTGGTTTCCATAGCAATTTGTTTTTAAACTGTGGAGTTGCCAGCTGCATGCACAACCTCACCTTAGCTGCCTCTTACAACATGTCTGCTGGGAGCAAAGGGCCTATTCTTTCTTTGCCTCATCACAGGCCCCCAGGAACCACAAAAAACATTGTGTAAAAACATGTCTGAAATGTGATCTAGTATCGCAGCAGAAACGTGTGTTATTATTAGCGGGTCTTTTCCAAAATGACGTCATGAGATATCCTCAATGAAGTAGACTGGAAGGGGAATTAGTGGCGGAAATGTTTCTTAGTGAAGTGATCAGTAAACAACTTTAAAGAAATAGTAGGATGTGAGTCAGTTGCTAGTTAACGATAGGAACTTAGTAGTCTTTTCTAAGTACAGTTGCCAAGTTGTCACTGAAAAGAAAAGACCTCGATTTGTCGCTCCCCCGAAAATCAACTTTGGAATTTTAAAAAAGGCACCTATCTATGCCATGGTAGCCCAAGCAAAATCTAGACCAGTGATTATATATGACGAAATTTCACCTATTTGTTAATGTTAATCAGAATCGACGTCATTGCACTCTGGGCAAACCCATAGGTGCTCAGTCTCCCTCAGCAAATGTTAAAGGGTATGAATGCTAATTTTCCTGTTGCGCACTGGTTGTATACACGGCGGATGCGTCCTCTCATACGTCCATCCCTGTCTTACGTTTGATGCCAAATTCCAGCAGTTTTAGCCTTGATGATTCATCGATTGCAGTCATTCTCTAATAGACGAACATGAATTGCCCTCAGTATTTCTTCCTTATCCATGGCCAATGCACCTTTTATGGGTGCTCTTGAAGCTAGTCTGTCAGCTCTTTCATTGCCACGTACCCTGGCATGACCAGGACAGTAGATCCATATCAGTTCTTGAAGATTCAATGCTTCTATGGAGGTTTTCCAACAAATCAAGCAGTGAATACTCATACATAAGTCAAGGATGATATAAATCACTTAGAAATAGTTTTGATTCCTCTGATATAAGCCAATAGAAATAGTTTTGATTCCTCTGATGATGTGACATAAACCAGTTGGAAATAGTTTTTGATTCCTGTGATCATGTGAGTATATATTTCACTAGAAAATTTAAGGCTCATACAAAAAAAGATTTTTAGAAGATTTTCTCAAAGTTAGTGATTCTACGTCAGAGAAAATCATTATCGGAACTCGTAATGAGCGAATACTACAAATTAGATTAATTCTTAGGAGAAAACTGTTAACACCAAAAACTGGTCCTTTTTGAAATTCCTAGCGACAATTTTAAACAAGACATCGATTTATTATCATGCAAAAAGAAAATGCAGGGCAACTTTAACCTTTTATACAAAGAGAGAGACATGATGTTTTACGATGACCTCACGTGGCATATTGATAACATTTTTTTTACTTGCTAAAAAGAACAAGAACAAACTACGTGACGTAAAAACAGAACTCAGTTTCCAGACTTATTACTCGTTTCCCATCAGATACATCTCATAATGATGTCATTTATTTATGGAGAGAAATTATAGGAAAATAAAGAACGCAAAACCTGACTTGAACAAAATCATTTCAGAACAGTTATGTATTTTTACATGGAAATTCTGAATTTGCAGTTTTCCTAATTCAATCTTTATGTTCTATAACATTGGAACTGTGGAATTTGAAAGATAAGATTCCCTTTCTTATGAATCACTGTTTGGCGGGCTTATGCCTAGAAAACTTTATCTATTGTAGGGAGAAGAATAGGAGAATTTAAATGACACTGAATCACGTGATCCTGGCAATGGAGAATTCCACGGACAAGTAGTCTGAAGCAGACAGAGGCGTATACGTATTACAAAACTGCCCACTGTCAAACTAGCATAATAAACAATTCCCATGTTCTTATTAATGTTTGAAAAAAAAAATGACTTTCAAACATTGGATTTTTAATGTAAAATATCACATCAGAAATTAGTCAACAACATTTACACTGGTGAAAAAATAAGAAATATTTTTACAAAAATGTGATACTTCTGACTTGTACACAGAATAGGTTGTGCCTGGAATGTCCAGTTCTGGGAAAGAAAAAATATATTCAAATTTAAAGTTAATTCTCTACATGCTTTTCTGATGCAGTTCACAAAACGGTAGTTAAATTACCCTCCAAATTAACTTTCAACTTTCAGAATTATATTAGCAGCAAATAAAAACAATGAACTCTTCAAAAAAATCAAAAAGATCGACTACTGTGTTTTCAGTTCACACCAGTTTCTGTTAAATAGTGACTGAGTGTAAGAGTTTGTATAAAATGCAATACTTTACATTTCACATATAAACCAGTTACAAACTTTTATAGTATGAGTTAAAGCTGTATTCAATTTGACTTGGTTCTCAGGGAAACACCAGTTTCAAGCTTGTAAAATGTTGACGACATAGAATTTGATACCAAGAAATGTATAAAGAAAGCGTATGAGCATATTCAACAACTGTTAAAAACAATCATTTTAAAGTGACTTATTCATTACATGATCAAAAGGGTACATTCAAATTTAACTAAAACAAGGAAATAACGTAAAACGCTATACATGATTCTTTGGAACACAATATCTTATTTTTTTCAAAAACCCAATGAGAAATAGAATTCTGCAGTTATGTCTAAGAAAATACTGGCCACAAAAAAACTTTGAAAGGAGGTGTAAACAATTTTATCTGGTATGACATTTTTAAAAACCTCTCACATATTATTTGGTTATATCAGCTACAGAACCTTACACATGGTTATCTGAAAAGAAATGTCAGCCAAAGAATTAAGAATGAGAAAAACTGAAACATTATTATTTGGAAACAATCAATAACAACAACAAAAATACACAAGATACAGATTTTAAGTAGAAGCTTTCTTCATTAACAAAAAAACCTAGAAAAGTGCTTACATTCAACCTATAAAAGTACAAAATAAAACAGTTCAACTCTTTCTGTCCCAGGCAATTTTAAGGTATTACCCAGACATCAAACTAAACGCCAATTTTTTTCCAAAAGTGATGCTTTGAAACAAGGATTAAACATGTATGTTCATATGAAAATATTTTGTAAAATATATTGAGTGATTATAAAGTCCTTGTGTACCTTTAAATGTTAACATCTGTGGATGTACACATGATAGACACACAATGTAAACTGCCTATAAAAGCACAATTTATTAGGTTTTAACACAATACAGGTTACATTTTTAAGGATTCAACATAACCACCATCTTTCAAGATACACCGCTCGATTAGCTTTTCCAACTCGTTGACAACATTCTCCAATTGCTTAGTAAACTGTACTTGTGATCCTGACTAAGTTCAACCAAAGAATCTGGTTTAATGAGTTGACAACAGTTTTAACTTATAGAATATGCTTTTATATGCCATTTCCAGTGTGCAATGTTATTAAAGTTTATTCTGCACAAGGACTCTATAAGCACCCTGTATAACAGCTGTAAAATGGGTGACGGGTATTTTAAAATGTATTAAGTCTTATATGCACCAAATAAGTTTGTATCATATCATGTAAAGTGTACAAATGAAGAAATCTGACAATAACCAAACGTGTTCTCACTTGGGAGAACAATGTATGACCATACAGCTCGTGGGGTAGAAAGAGTTAAATAAATAATAACATAAACAAGACACCAATATTTACTATTACTGCTTTCTTTACCTATCTCCTTTTCCCCCCTAAAACTAATATACCTGATAATGTATAATAATTGTTGCTAGACGGTAAAATTACTCAAAATCTGTCCACATCCAACTAAGTCCTAGGCAGAATTTGTTCTATTACTTAACGTGTAAGGTTGTTTGGTATGCAGTGAAATGTTTTTGGTCCCCTTTTTACACTCAGTTAAATCAGGAAATTGTGATCCTGTTCTTTGCTGCTCTATTGATTAGTGCTCAGAACCACATTTGAAACTTGCTTCAGTTGTTATTCATTTATTTCATTTAGCAGTATATCTCAACGTGGTGTTTTCAAATGACATTATTCGGTCAAGATGATGGTCAGGTCTTGCCAGGATGTCAGTTAGTTAAATTACAGCTGTACTCATAATTTAAATTTTCCCCATTAGTCGAAAATTACAAGATTTTGCTTTCTGGATCATAAAACTAAATGCACTGTGAGGATACACTTAATAAACTGAAGCAGTTTATAAGTGCCTTGTCTATGACAGATGTGGCCAAAATAGCCCCTATATTTATTTTTAGACAATGTACAGCACTTTAACAATGTAATACACAAACATCCTGAAGTCTTAAATTAAAAAAAAAAAAAATTAGTATACTCACTACATGGATAACGTAATCAAAACACTACAACGATAAAGTAATCAAAACACTATATCAATAAAGTAATCGAAACACATCAGATCAAGTCATTGTGATACTGATATGCAGTATACATTTTCACAAAATACAATTTTTCCATAATTTTTACTACTTTGAAATACCTGGTGTAGCAAACACTGCTATAATGTAAAATACCTGCGGTAAAAGAAATGCTCAACTCCCACAATCCTTTAACATTAATTTTTATGAAACTAAAGTAATTTAATGTAAGAAAAAAGGATGATTACCACATATACAAATGGGAAACACCAAGGTCACAAGTAATAACAACAGGAACTGAGGAGATTTGTAAAGCTCACTGTCACTAGGGACTCAAACGTATACAACATAGATCTCGAGACTAATCAAAACTACAGTCTTAATTATCAGGCCAGTCCCATGTTTCAGGCTCAAAGCATTCGTAGTTGGTGTCATACATGAAGGACTGAATGTAGGCCTCCTTGTCTTCTGGTTCTGGATAAGCAGACGCCAAGCCATTTTGATACACATATTCAGCCAAGTCCACAGCAATCTTCAAGGATACACTCTGAATCTGATTTAAAGGGGGGTAAACACGACCTTCTTTCAAATGGTCATCAGTCACCAACTGTGAAACGCACTGTTTAGAAAGAACAATTATGAAAAAAAAAAGCAGAAAATGAATTCACTTTTGCATAAAGAGAAAAAATTATCACAAAGTTCACAATAACTTATAAGGTAATATAGCTATCCTTATCAATGACCTAAGGTTTTCTCACGCCACTTTTAAATTTTTCTTTCTAAGCAAAGATAGCTCAGTTATGTATGCCTTATAAGAGCATTTCAATTTCACTCCATGAGGATTCCATTTTCTCTGTCAGTCATCAGGTTTCTTCTCTGGTGACATATATTTAATTAATCTTAATTTTCATTTAGCTTTCATCATTTGTTCCAGATTTATCCTATTCTTTTCCTCTCCACCTCAAAGATCAATTTGTTGCTGATTTCAATTAAATATGTTAGCATCACATTCAACAATAAACATAATGAAGTCTAGATAGCGTTTACAGACATCTACGTCTTCTATTCTCCACAGAAAAGTGCTGTTAGCTATGTCCTCCACTGTCTTTTTTCACAGACTTAATATTGCTAGATCCTGATCCTCCTGCCTTTCAATTTCATCAGTCAGCACAACAAAGTGTTCATTTGGCTCAAATTTGAATGTTTTCACATGTTGATTCTTTCTTTCTTTGCCCATTAGCCAATGCCATTTCTGCTTCTTTATCATTTGCTATCATATTATTGTCACATCTACTTTGTAACATGGATGACCGCAGGTTTCTCTCATCAACACTTTGTCCACGTCAGTGGTTGTTGGGTTGGTCATGTTGTCAGTGTGATTCTCTTATATCATGGAGATATTTCTGTTCACTTCTGCTCATAACATAGATGCACATTAGTTTGCCCCATTTTGAATTCCCACTGTCACTTAATTTTACAGCGAGATTCAGTTATTTTCTTCAGTTTTCAAGTTCTAATTGCTCTATAGTTATCTCTACCTATATGTCTGGTATCCCTACATGTCCTGTATCCCCAGCGATTATTGTGATTGATGATTACTTCAACATAAATTAAGTAATTAACTGTTCATAAATGTACATATGAATTAGTGATTTGTTTCCTCTTAAAGTAAATCACATTATGAACAAATGACACATAAATGATATCAAGAATACAATGAATCGATGAACAACCAGACAGTATGTGACCTTTGTCAGACGTACCTTTGCTGCTCGTAAAAACAGTGATTCTGGAATATGCCTTACACCACATGTGATTAAACCAAGCGCCACACCTGGGAAAATGTAGGCATTGTTGCCCTGACCAGAATGGAAAGTCTTCCCATTTAGGGTGAATGGTGGGAATGGGCTCCCACTAACAAAAACACAACGGCCCTGGAAAAGGACAAAAACTATATCTGTTACATTCTTATATTTTGTCAAATCTTCCACTTTTAAGTTGTTAAGAGCTCTCTGGTGCAAACTTAATTATTCTTCACCAGTATTTTCTGTTCTTTACTTCAATTATTTACTTGGTCTAATATTTGCAGTTTAATTTCACTTAATCTCAGCTCACTATATATATATATATATATATATATATATATATATATATATATATATATATATATATATATATATATATATATATATATATATGCAGCTTATTCTCTTTGAAGCTAATCGAAAGGAAAAATATTTTATTAAAATTGACTACAGTGCAGTCCAGATAAGTAGAAGTTGCTGGGACCATCTTAAATACTTTTACTTATCCGAAATTCTGGTTATCAGAAGTCTGCTCAAAGATGGACATTTTGCGATCAGAGACAGAAAAAAAGGCATAAAGTTATTATTTTAGCATTTTTTGCAACTTTTTCACTGTAAAACATTATTTTGGGTACGTTTTCCATTTTTAAAAGTCAAATTGACAAAAGCACATGGTATTTTTAGTAGCATGGTTGAAAGTACGGTACCAAAACATTAAAAAGTTTGCATGTCATATTTTACTAATCTTGGATCCTGTACTGTGTTGTCAGAGCATAACACAAACAAGCCTCATGTATGCAGTTCTTGGGGTTTCTGGGGAGATACAGAAAGAATAGGACGTCTGCTACGTCAAGTATGTCATAAGAGGCATCTAATATCTGCTTCCACATAGGGCTGGCAGCCATATTATGTAAAATAAATTGCTACACAAACCACCGCTGTGAGAACACATAAAGTCTTCTATGCAGGGTTCCTGCAAGGGAGCCAGCTGCGGTGGTGGCAAGGAACAATAAGAAGATAACATGAAAATAGAAACTCTAAATCACAAGAGACAGTAAACATTCAGTTCGACTAGTTAAAAATGGGCACACGAGAAACGACATGAAGAATGTTTACCCCAACACCAATTAGCAGATGACCACTCTGAGAACTTGATTTCTGTTCTAGTGTTGCACTTTGAGATCTAGAATAAATGAAATCTTTAAAGCTTCAAACACCCCCCTCTCCTTTTCCCACAGCAGTATCAACCACTGGACTATCGTTACTGTTTTGTTGTTGTTAACTTGGCAGTTTCTACACGCACTTTTTTAAAAAACGAGAGCAAGAACTACTGAGGCAGATCGTTAGTAAGAGTTACTGCCCATAAACCATGTGAATTCTGAAGCATTTGATCATAGTCGCTCGTCATGATGTCTTCGTCTTCTATTACTTTTATGCCGTTTGCTCTAATATAATCACATTATTTCCTCCATAAAGCTAGCTGTCTGTCCCTGTGATAACGTTTTCAGCAGTAACCCTTTATTTCCTGTAGCCGCGGTAGCACAGTGGTTAGTGCACTGGCTTCCTAGCTCGGTGGTCCATGGTTCGATCCCCAGTTGAGGTGGGACTTTTTAGACTGCAAACAGCTCCGGGGTCTACCCAGCCTCATGAATTGGGTACCAGAACAAGTCTGGGAAGGTTAATGCTGACCACATCACCCCTAGTGCGCCGATGGTCAAGAAAATACGGGCCTAATACCATATTCCCAATATGCCTCAATAGGCGTGCAACAGGATCCCTCCCCTTTTATTTCCTAGGTCTGGTCGTTTACAAACATGTAAAAACTGCCGCCAACATCAAACAGTGTATCATCTTCTCTGTTCAAAAATTATGCATGGTCACAAATATTTATTTATAACTTTGGTCTTCTGACAGGGACAGCGACAAAACTTCTGCTTAAACATGGCCAAATTTGATTTGGGACTGAAAAATTACCTTCTTATCCTAATATTCTAGTTATCAGAATTCGGCGTAACCAGAGTTTTTTTAACGAAGCCAAAGAAGACATTTAGGCGGGACCTTCATAAATGCTTCTACTGAAGTGAAATTTGGTTTAAGCGAGTTCTGCTTAAGTGGACTGCACTGTATCTTTTTTATGTAACTGCTTATCCATTTCTTTCTTACATATAACATTAGCTGCTAAAGAAATCATACAAATCATCTCTGGCAGTCATGTGCACACATACATGCATAACATAAAATTCCATTTCTGTGCGCCCACACCACAAAAAACTAAACTTCTATTTCAATTCTTACCTCAGTCAAAGTGTAAGCTTGCTCTGCGGTGCATTCAGATTTGTTAGTGGGGTTGCTGAGAGCAAAGATGATTGGCCGCTCATTATGTTTTCCCATGGATCTAATCACCTTCTCAGTGAATGCTCCAGGAATAGCAGCCGCACCTGTTCAGATATATCAGCATCTTAACTATAATCTGTCACATATTTTTTGATGTCTTCTCAAGTTCTGAAATTTAATATATCCTGTATTTTCACACATTCTTTAGTTTTCCAACAAAATGTAAATTATTAGTTACCTACACACAAAACAAAAGTGAAGCAGATTTTTTTTTTGTGAGGTGGAAAGACTTGTTTCCCAGCCACACAAAGAGAGCTGTGCCCTACAGTAGCACTGGCTGTAAATATGGTCTCCAAGGCAGCAAAAGTCAAAGGAAAAAAGGCAGACTTAGAGAGAAAACCTAACTTTTGGTATTTATAAAAAGGAAGAAAAAGAAATGGTTTTTCATCCATGCGAGCATCTCACAATTTATAAAAGCTGAGTGAAAGTGGCTTTAAAAATGCAGGCACACATTGCCATATTAAACTAACAGTAAATGCTGTCAGAAGCTTACAAGAAGAGCCAACGTCAATCCAGGAGAGTAACACATGCTTCCAGAGATTCTGACAGCAACTTAAATATTAATCATAAAGAGGGAGCTGACAGAAGCAAGACAGAACTTCAGGACTTTTATAAGACGTGCACACAGGAAAATATTACACAGCCTTATGCTTAAAAAGAAGTTAGGAAAAGAGAATGAACTTAACACGCTCCTATTAATTTCTTTGTTAGTTGTAAGAAATACAACAATAGTGATATAAGATCTGTAAACTAAGCTACCCAAAACACAGCTCCTAAATAAGAGTTAATAAAACAAACCAATAATTGCAGTTGGCTTTAGTTCTTCAACAATTTCTTCCAAGTTTGTCATGTGTTTATAATCTTTGGCAAATTCCATTTTGTGGCCAGAAATTCCACCTGAGGGACGACCCTGAAATATAAAATATAATTTGCACAACAAACAGTAATCAGTACATTACTTTTATTGTTGACTTTAAAATGTATTAAAAAGGGCAACCACAATTTTCCAACTGTACCTCAATTTCTCACACTCACATTTATGACTGTAGGTGTATGTATGCACATACACACTAAGACATAAATTCAAACACAGATATATACATTTATTTCCTCTCTCTCTCTCTCTCTCTCTCTCTCTCTCTCTCTCTCTCACACACACACATAAACACAGAAGAAACCAAAAAAGAAAGGGGGGAGGGGAGTGTAAGAGATAAGTAACAGGACTTACGATTGTAATGAGACCCTTAGAATCAACCATCCAGAGTTTGTTATTGGCTTCCTCTTTGGTGGCTCCTTCCTCCTGCATGGCCAAGGATAACAGCTGAGCAATGCCTATTGATGCCTGTTAATTAATGAAGTTGATTTCAAATTCTGAAAGCTCAGATTCTACTTAGTTAAAAGAGTGATTTCAACAATGTTACCCACATGACAGGTACTCTAAAGTGAAAATAAAAAGAATTTGAAAAGGAAGCCCAGACAGAGTACTACCATTCTGCAATAACTTTAACAGATGTCTGTCTGTAACTGCTTCAGTCTGATCATTTTACATGCCATCATAGTTGTAGCTTTAATAACTGGATAGATAGTACATAGAAAGTTTATTACCACTCAACATTCCTTGCTCAAAGAGTGGCTCTGATGTTAAGTGGTGACTGTAAAGTTACACTCTAAATGCTAAGATCAGTATGGAGTGTACTTTTGCCTTCTACCATATGAAACTGTTTTCATAAAGCAAGATGTACAAAAGTGGTTCAGAAAAAAACTCAGAAACTAAGTTTTAAATGTGGGGTGAACAGGAAATAAACAAAAGAAATGCTGTATCTTTTGACTGAGATGGAGACCAAAGTCCCAACAGTGAATCCTCTGCCTTACAGATTCTAGTACCACTTGATTTCAGCTGTAGACTCTGAATACTTAAAAGTGAAGTCATTGCAGAGTCGAGTTCTGCAGATGAAGAGTTTCTAGCAAATCTCATACCATAAACATTTGTTAGTTCTAAGTCTGATAAATGTCTTCTTGCTTGGAGTTAATAATGATAATTACATGTGCAGCACACTTACAAAATATCAAAATACCATGCCATGGTCATATATTTGAGACAAAAGCAGTATGTACAGCCAATCCTCGCTCTTTGCGAGGGTTAGGTTCCTTGAAAACCCCATGAATTCAGAAATCCTCAAATACAGAACCATTGATCATATGGGAAAAAGGGGTATAGGTTCCTGCGGGACCGTTCCCCATACACTTTTGCTACTGATCACCATAAACTCATCATTTTGTGTACCCCTCTTGTAAAATACAGCTTATTTTTTATTCTGTGTATTTTATAAATGTATTTTATACACTTTTTTTTTTTTGGTAATAGTACAGTATGTACAATCTTTTGGTGTTCCAATACTCATGGAGGTAGCCTTTTTTCTAGATGAGCTGAAGCAGGTAGGCATCTCAAAATTGTTTTGCTTACTGAGCATACCCGCGAATGGCAAAATATAGGTTACACTTTATCTTGAGCGAATAGCGAGGATTGACTGTATATGCGTATATGGATGCAGTTACATTTATCCCAGGCAAATAAACAAATTTGTTGTTGCCCTACAAGACGCCACCAGGCGTAATGGCCACTGACTGCTTTGACGGTCGGTGGCTAAGGATCAAAGAAGAAGAAATAAACAAAGCAAACCTCGCCAGCTCCCTGGAAAACAAACTTGTTGTCTGTCAATTTCTTGCCTGTGATGCGAAGACTTGCAAATATTCCTGCTGCAGCCACTGCAGCAGTGCCTGTAGTACATAAAGAAATTATTACAACTGGGAGTGCAATCAGCTACAGGAACAGCCTTGCTAAAAGTCACAGCATCTATTCCCCACTGCATCATGCTTGAGTTTTGAATTAATAAGACCAAATTTACTACACCAGCTCAACACTTTTAAACACTAGGAAGTGTTTACTCCAGATATACATAGATTAATAATAATAAACTGATAAAAATTAAGCTAAAATAACAACCACACTTTATTAAAGAGGAGACCCAGTGAAATGGGTAAATCCACTATCATATCCAGGCAGTATCATGTCACAAAAGTATCATATGTTATGATTAAAATCTGATTCATTCCATGTTTGATTTTTTTTCTGCTCGTTATTTAAATCATATGTTTTTTCACACATAAGAATATTTTTAATAGTGCAGTCTTTAGAATACAGTTGCTGACTCACCTTGAATGTCATCATTAAAAGTACAATATTTGTTCCTATACTTTTCTAGAAGACGGAAAGCGTTGTGGTTGCCAAAGTCTTCAAACTGAATCAGGCAATTTGAACCGTATCTGTGAAAAGAGATGTGCTGTATCAGCATATTTTATTTTTGCTAACCGCCATGATTTATTATTAAATATTTTAACTTCCCTCCCCCCAAATTTTCCTCATCCTTAAAAAAAAATATATCTAATGTGATAACTTCCCCTTTAACAAAGTTTAGCTCTAAGAATATGAAGCTCCAGCCTTAACTATTTTTTAAGCATGTTGCTAAGAATTATTTCAATGACAATATATGCAGTGGACAAAATACTGTCATGGGCTGACAATGATTCACAAAAATGTTTCTGACCACATCATCTACACCTCTAAAAAACTTTGTCTCCCTTTATTTTTGTTCAAGTCATAGGTCTATCTTTCCAGCATGCTCAATGTTGGGTACATCTTCCCAACATATTCTCATGTTCTTTTTAACACCAAATGGCTTGCCCTTGTGTATTTTTTTTTCCATTCAACCATTTTACCCCCATTTTACGGCAGTTCTCCTCATATACTCATATCATACCCCATAACTGACTGCATTGTCTACCTGTTCGCTCACTTTTCACTTTTATCTCTGCTCTTACTTTCGATCTATTCACCTATTTTTATTGTTAGTTATTTTTTATTCATTTATTTTTTATATCTTAAAAAAAATTTGTTTTTTTTCTCTTATTTTTATAGTTTCATGTTCTCCACTTAATTCTCATTTTCTTTCCCTCCTGCCTCTTGTTTGTCTATCCCTGACAAAGGCCTTGTGGCCGCAACGTAGTTTTTTCTTGTCCTTTCTCTTTGTAAGACGTATTACTATTTGTGTATTTTTGTATATATATATATATTTTCCATTCAACCATTTTGCCCTTTTGTAAGCAATATATCTTCCTCTATTTAACTTTTTACATGTTCAGTGTTAAGAATTACTTGTTCTTGTTTTAAATATAACCATTCAGTGTGTGTCCACCATACATGCCAACCCCGGATATGAAAAACTTGTACAAAAATGTGAAATACTTATACAAATATTAAAAAAAAAACAACCTTACAATAAAAAAACCCATACAATGACAGTTTTGTTCTTTGAGAAAACAAAAGAGCATTTTTGTTCACCCATGCTTTCGCTGAAGTTATTGTTTATTGTGGTTTCCTTATTTGTACATCTGGTACAATTCTTCATGTAGGATATAATAGGAAACTCAATAGGAAGCGTTACAACAATAGGCAATCTGATCATCATAAGGATTCCCCCTGTCGGTTAAGTGTTTAGGCCCTTTAATAATCTCCACTATGACTTTTGCTGTGAACCCATCATGTCACAAGTAAGTGGCCAGATAAACTAGATCTACAGTGTGTTCAGGTCACGGGTTTCCTACAGTCACAAACTTTAACAAAAGTATGCTGTGTTGACTACTTCCTTCATTTGATCTGTCATCAATATTATTAGACCTACGCCGTTCCCTGGATTCACTTTTGTCACTGTCATTGTCACAATCTAAATCAGGCCCGTATTCAATAACCGCATCTGATTCAGCCGCATCGTTATTGTCACCTCTCAGCTCCCAAAGCAAAGATTCCAACACTCAGAAAGCATGACTTTTAAAAAATTTAAAAAAACAAAACAAAACAATTTCAGAAAATGGAAGCTTCATGCGTACCGGAAATCTATCTATAACTCAGGTCTCGCTAAACAGTGTTCCGACTCTCAATTTTAGACAGTAGACTTTGCGAACTGGCATTTTTGACCGATTTAAATTGTAAAGGGTTAATAATTAGCGAAAACCTGTACAGAAAGTATGGGACCCCAAGATGCAGCAATAGTGAATGCAGTCAGCGACTCATAGCTTGACTGCCTTCGTCAGGACCAGCGAACCAGAGCTGGTCAAGACCGTGCTCCACCTCCACGTGGTGGTCCTGGAAACAGTCTGCAGCAGTGCAGGCTGGCTGAGCGAGCATGGATCGAAATGGGAAGGCAAACCCGGTCCTTAAAAAATGCCGTGCAGAAGTTGGATGTGTCGACCGAAAGGTGCAGATATCACAGCTTAGGTGCAAACAGACACAACGCAACCACCGTCCTTTTCAGGACGAACGAAGAAGAAGAAGAAATACAGAAAGTATGGAAGTACAAATCTGAAAATGAGAATAACTTGCACAGAATACGGGTAACTCGTACTAGTTGGCATGTATGGTGTTCACTCAATTTCCATTCACTGTCCTCCATTTTCAGTTTCTCTTTCTGTTCTTTGGTTGTAATTTTCCACATGCACAGGCTGCCGAATTAACGCCATAACTTCTACTGAGAAAAATATAAGACTCCTTTCAACTATTTTTGTCATTTTCATCTCAATACACATAGTACAGAAAATTTGACATGTGAAAACAACATACTAGTATAGGAAATAACCACAATGAAGATACTTCAATGCTCTAAATGCTTCAAACCTGCGGGAAACAGCCTGCATGAATTCATCAATGAAATCATCATATTCAGGACCAGTCACTCTTGGTTTAACACGACCAATGTAAAGTGGGTCCTCATGCAGTTTCTACAGGTGGTCAAACAAACATTTATTATAAACAGTTAGTATTTACATTAACTAGTACAACTTAATATGCACTTACATCCAAACAGAATAACCACAACTTTAAAATTAAGACCTACTTCTCAAAACCTTATCTCAGCTCCACAAAGTGACCATGTCTATGAATGTCATCTTTATGATTAAAAATATAAGATAGGCCTTTGCTTTTCTTTGCTAACTGTGAATTACAATTTTATTATCATTATTTTTGTGCTGGGTATGAATCACAGTGTTAAACAGATTTTAGTATAATATATTATTGTGTTGTAACATTTAAAATCACATTAGAAGCATTTTATTAACTAGCAACTAGCATCTGTTCTATACACATCATTATCAACGTTCAGGGCACAAAGCAAGTTATGATCTGACATTGATCCATTAAAATTATTCTGAAATCTTACTTTGTTATTTGTCCCAACGTCAAGTAAGATTGGGAGACACTTGGCTGGATGAATGCCCCCCAAAGCTGTGTACAGTGATAGCTTTCCAACTGGGATTCCCATACCATATGCGCCTAAGTCTCCAAGTCCCAAAATTCTTTCACCATCTGTTACAACAATGGCCTGTGAAAAGTCTTGAATTTCTAAATATCAGCACCAAAAAAACATGCATAAAGTATGTATAAGCCTTATGCCTAAATACACAGGAGCCACGGTAGAACAATGGTTAGTGCACTGGCTTCCTAGCTCGGTGGTCCATGGTTCGATCCCCAGTTGAGGTGGGATTTTTTAGACCGCAAACGGCTCCGGGGTTGACCCAGCCTCGTGAATTGGGTACCATAACAACTCTGGGAAGGTTAAGGCGGCCGGCGTGATGCTGACCACATGACTCCTAGTCTGTCGATGGTCAAGAAAATATGGGCCTAACACTGTATTCCCAATATGCCTCAATAACCGTTTAATGGGATCCTTTATCTTACCTTTTTAAATAGATTGTGAACAGGGGAATACACAAGAAAAAGGAAACTACAATGTATTGGACATGGAATGAAGAAGATTAGAGAATTACAATATGTCACCTTAGACCTGCTTTGTTCCATCTCCACTTGAGAAAAACGCCTTCTGATTTTTTGGATTACTAGTTGAAAAAGAATTATATACCCCATTGACATGAAGTTTTTCATGATGATCTAAACAGGTAACTGCATCATACTGTGTAGGATGATAGATTAAACTATAAGATGTTGATTTATGACCTGAAGTCAATTTTGGCCAAAAGTGGAGATGGAATAAAGCAGTACTAAAGTAACAAAAACAAATATGATTTGGCATTATAACAGATTTGACTCAAACAAGATACAACAGTCCAAAACAGCTCAAAAACTGGAAGAATGGAGATTTTTTTGTCAAACTACCATTAGAATAAGAAAAATATGATAACATCATTAACTATAATACAATCAGTAAAAAGGACAAAAAAACTAAAGAAAAACAGAAATGGAAATAAAATATTTCCCCTTATAAACAAGTAAGCCACCTTCTGATAGCCAAAGTAAAAATGAAACTCAAGAGATATGCAACAATGCAAAATTATAGACAACAATTTAATGTAGGACATCTAAGAAATCAAGAAACAAGAGACAAATTTGCGGTCACAATATCCAACAAATTCCAAGTGCTCCAACAGTTCGAAGATGTAGAGAATACAGAAGACTATTGGCAGCAAATCAAAACTGTATGGAAAGAGACATGTGAAGAAATACTAGGGAAAAGGGAACAACAACAAAAAGCATGGATAACAACAGAAACCATCAATAAGATAAAAGACACAAAAAACAAGAAAGCAGATTTAAACACAAGCAAAACCAGAAGTTCCTAAGCCAAGGCTCAAGAAGTGTACACAGAAGCAAACAAAGAAGTAAAAAGGAGTATCAAAAGAGACAAGAGGAAGTTTATTGAGGAGTTGGCAAGAGAGGCAGAAGATGCTGCAGCCAAAGGAAATATGAGAGAACTGTATAACAGCACAAAGAAGCTAACAGGGAAATACAAGCAAACAAGTTGCCTCATTAAAGACAAGAATGGAAAACTGCTCAGCAATATACAAGAGCAAATGAAGAGGTGGACAGAATATTTTGAGGACCTTCGCAATAGACCAGCTCCACAAAACCCCCCGGACATCCAGCCAGCAGAAGAAGAGCTACAAATTAATGGTGAAAGACCAACGAAGGAAGAAATAAAGAAAGCCATAAAGCTTCTAAGAGATGGAAAAGCGTCTGGACCTGATGGCATTCCAGCAGAGGCCATCAAAGCAGACATCGACACGGCTACAGAGATGTTATATAAATTACTTGGTAAAGTCTGGGAAAAGGAAGAGATACCAGCAGAATGGAAGGAAGGATATCTGGTTAAGTTGCCTAAGAAGGGAAATTTACAAGAGTGCACAAATTATAGAGGAATAATGTTACTATCAGGGCCAGGAAAAGTATTAAACAGAATTATCCTTGAGAGATTAAAAGAGTCCATAGACAAGAAACTGAGAGATGAACAAGCAGGTTTTCGACAAAACAGATCATGTACAGACCAGATAGCCACTTTGAGAATAATAGTTGAACAAAGTCTGGAATGGAATTCACCACTATACATCGGATTTGTGGACTACGAAAAGGCATTTGACAGTGTAGACAGAGAATCACTTTGGAAATTGATGAGGCATTATGGAGTTCCCCTGAAGATCATTAATTTAATAAAGAAAACATACGAAGACATGACATGCAGAGTTCTTCATGAAGGACAGCTTACAGAACCGTTTCGGATAAGAACAGGAGTGCGATAGGGATGCCTCTTATCTCCATTTCTTTTCCTACTAGCAATAGACTGGGTTTTGAGATCATCGACAACACACAACAGAAATGGAATCCAGTGGACTCTGACTAAGCAGTTGGATGATCTGGATTTTGCTGATGACTTGGCTCTTCTGTCCCATAACCGTAATCAGATGCAGGACAAATTGAAAACACTCGATGAGAGGTCACAGCAATTGGGTCTGAAAATACACAGGGAAAAGACAAAAATAATGAGAATAAATGCAGGTAATGATAACAGGGTTGAACTTGAAGAAATACCAATACAAGATGTAGAATCGTACACATATCTTGGCAGCAATATAGACAAAGTTGGAGGGACAGACAGTGATATCAAACTAAGAATACAAAAAGCAAGAGGAGCTTTCATTGCATTGGGAAATATATGGGGATCAAGAGAAATCGGATCCAACACGAAAATAAGAATTTTCAACTCAAATGTGAAGTCAGTCCTATTGTATGGCTCTGAGACATGGAGAACAACAAAGACAACAACCAAAAAGCTACAGACTTTCATAAATGGGTGCTTGCATAGAATAGAGGGATTAAAATGGTATGACAAGGTTACCAACGTGGAACTGAGGACAAGATCTAGACAAGTGCCAGTGGAACAAGAGATGAAAAGAAGACGATGGCGATGGATAGGACACACACTGAGGAAACCTGTTGATAGCATTACAAGACAGTCCTTGTTCTGAAACCCCCAGGGCAAGAGAGGCAGAGGTAGACCAAGAAGCACATGGAGAAGAGAGCTGGAAACAGGTGAAAATGATGAGAATGTGGAAAGAACTTGAGATGATGGCATGTGACAGGAGGACTTGGCATGTGTTTGTTGAAGGCCTATGCTCCTTTGGGAGTGGAGGGTTATGAATAAACAAGTAAAGTAGCTCTCACGATTTCCTATTTTTTTCCTCTTTCTAGCTCTCTCACACACATACTGACACCTGCCCCTACATTTATAACAAAAGAAAACCTAAAATCAATTTGTATTTACAAAATGCTATGTCTATTGACTGATATTAACCTTTAGCACGCTGCGGTCGACATATGTCGACGAAGGTAACCTATGCTCTCCCTGCTGTTGTCGACATGTCGACTCCAGCGTGCAACGTTTTTTAGCATTAGAATGTGTGTACACGTGACTTCACCCCCGGATGTTAAGTTTTAAACTTATCTGAGAGAGAGTTAGCTTCCGTTTCCGATCTCCTTAAGTAATGGGTGCATCCGCGTATATTTTCTGTGAATTTTGTTAATCGAAATGAATCGGCATCGAACACGCGGCCATTTTCGCTCTAATTTTATTGGATTCTGACGCCATGCAGTGGGAATGAGATTTTTGTCTTTATAAGCGCTGATATCAGTTCTCAGAATATGTTTGATGGCCGAGATGGAAACGAAAGTAGAATGGCATTGCTAGTATGTATAATTTTAGGGCTTAGGATTAGGAATATCGGAAAGGTTTAGGATTACGGCCGAATGTCACTGCTGACGAGGGCGTTTGTTGCTTTGCTACTGATGATAGGTGTAACGAAAAGATCGTCATTTGATTTGTATTGGTCAAATGACTTTCATTGAGATGCAAGGGATATGGACCCTTCGTTTGCTGGTTATTTAAAAAAAATTTTTTTTACATTTTAAAATAAAAAAAAAATTTTTTTCCGTTTTTTTCATCTTTCCTTTCCTCTCTTCCTATCACATCTGACATGTACACAAACAAATTTTATATCATCAGATTTACGATTTACCATTCATTTATTTATATAAATTCCAAAAATGATAGCAATTGACCAAGAGACACAAAAATTATAGACATTAAGAGTCACCCACTATAGAAACGGGACGCTGTGAAAAAGAATGCAGCTGCAGGGGAAAATTTTCGCCAAAGAATGCAGCGTGCTAAAGGTTAAAGACAATATAATGATTTCAGCATCAAATAAAGCTTTAACGTGGATATTCTGTAACATATTTTCTTACCTTAACATTCCTTTCTGGCCAGTTACATAAAATCTCATATATATGACCTTTATCCTTGATGGAGATAAAGAGACCTCTGAAAAGAAAACGAAGTCTGGTTATATTGCTTGCACCACAGGATGCTAATACCCAATCTTGTTTTACAATTATGAATACAAAACATAAATGTATCAAACTTGCTAACACTGATGATAAACTCATTAAATCCTTAGAGAACACTAAACAGAACAAGGACATAAATAAACTGATGTCTTTTAAAAGATCAAGAAAAACTTGATGGCAGAGAAGAGCATGAAATTAAGGCATCTGAGGTAGAATAAGATGTGAACTGTGAAATATGAAAATGGGACCCAAAGATGCAGCAATAGTGAATGCAGTCAGCGACTCATAGCTTGACTGCTTGCATCAGGACCAGCGAACCAGAGCTGGTCAAGACCGTACTCCACCTCCACGTGGTGGTCTTGGAAACAGTCTGCAGCAGTGCAGTCTGGCTGAGCGAGTACGGATCGAAATGGGAAGGCAAACCCGGTCGCTAAAAAATGCCGTGCTGAAGTCGGATGTGTCGACCGAAAGGTGCAGATATCACAGCTACGGCGTAAACAGACACAACGCAACCACCGTCCTTTTCAGGGCGAACGAGGAAGAAGAAGAAATATGAAAATACAAGTAAAGATGGGTGAAAAATATAATTAGGAAAGTTGCCAATAAATTTTAATACACTGATATATAACTAACAGAAAATCAGAAAGATGAAAGGCCAATGAGAGATGGATACAGGCAATATGACAAGAAATGATGAATGGAGGATACTCATTAAAAGAGATGAAAAAGGGCTACCAAGCACCCTAGGGTTCTGAATATTATTTACAGTAATTGATGAACAGCAATCGGAATGAAATACTAGCAAATCTAATCAACAAATATCATTTTCAAAATTACACAACAATCAGGTTTTAATTTTTTTAAATAAACAGCAGAGACAAACTGCAGAAAACTTAGGATGAAAAATATATCACCAAATATTTAAATTTAAAATAAAAAGGGAAAAGTTTACATAATTATTTTAAAAAGAAACTTATAATGATCAACTGCGACAAAATGGATTGATTGTATTCTGGGATAATCAGTTTTTAAAATGTCCCTTTTAATTATGGTTTTGGGAGCCGCGCTGGTGTAATGGCTTCGGCGTTGTACTGGCGACCAGGTGTTCATGGTTCAAACCCGGGCGTCGGCGTTTGAAGAAATGTTTACGGCCGGAAATTTGACTGAATAGCCTGAACGGCTCCTGTGATGAACCCTCTGTGGATGGGAAGGAGCGAAGCTCCTGACCGGGTTGGAAGGAAAGTCCTCAGGTTCCCCAGCCTCGCAATGACATGTCATTGGTCCGAAGGGCTGAAAGCCCAAGTACCGCTGGTTACGAAAAAAAAAAAAAAAAAAAAAAAAAAAAAAAAAAAAAGGTTTTTTTTTTTTTTTTTTAACGTACACCCGCTATTAATCGAGGCGAGAATCTCGGTTAGTATATCTAACCTGAGACTGATTTTTACGTGAGTATCCCTTTTTTCCCTGTACACTGACAGGTGTCCACTCGCCATTCAGGCAGATACTCGCCGTCTTCGGAGGGTACCCATTAGAGCTGGGTCGGCTCAGGAGCCGCCAGTGTCCCTGGTCGACGACACTCCTTCAAATGTCTTTGCCAGGGTTCAAATTAATCCAGTCCAAGTCCCGGTCGACGACACTCATTCAAATTTTCTCCCCCTGGCTTGAACTTGGATCACCCGATCGCTAGCGCAGTGTGGTAACCATTACACCAGCGCGGCTCCCTTGGTTCATTTTATCACCCAACCTAGTAATCAGTCACCTGATCCCAGATTAAGCGTGAATTCAAATTTATGCTTACCTGGGTCTTCGGAAGACAACACCATACTGCTGACAAGCCAATCCAACAGTAGGGGTGTAGACAATAGGCATCATCTTCTCAACATGATCACAAAGAACCTTAATGAAATTGGCACACAAAAAAACAATTTAAAGGTGAAAACTAACAATAAAAAAGTTAACTCATAACTAACCGTGATATTCAAGTATAACAATGAAATCATACTTTTAAAAAAAGTTGGTGCCAGCTTAAATAAACTTAAATATTAGTTTTAATAAAAGCATTATGACAATACAATTATAATAATAATTGTTAAACAAATTGAGTAAAAACAAAAGTGGGGGTTACACTGCTTACAGGTTACCGAAATGTTTATCTAATATATATGATAAATATCAAAAGGAGATGCAAAAAAATTAATGTAAAACCTTATAAAACAGCTTTTCATTACGATCCTGAAGTGCCATAATATAAACGAATCTGTCAAGGTCACTGCTGCGTTTTTCAAAGTTGGTCATAACTCTAACTGTCTGCTCCTCCATAGTGCGAATAGTTGGCGGAATGAGACCATGGATGCCCATCAGCTGACGCTCTTTCAATGTGAAAGCTGTGCCCTGGGCAGATAACATACAATTAGATCAATTACAATTTCAGTAAAACAGCTGTAAAATATTTATTTTCTCTAGGACAAAATTTCCTACTTTCTTTCAGTGTTATAATTTCTGAGCTAGCATGTATTATAAATGTAAATATATTCCATACTCCCCACTGATCTCCTGGGTAGTGAGATGGGAGGTCTAGCCTTCTCGGATAAGGGCAAACAAAATTAGGTCATGTGTACAAGTTGTGCATGTTAAAAATCACTTTGCAGTTGGAGATCGTAAAGAGCCATACGGCTGCTGCCCTGGGAAAATTTAAAAATTAGGAAATCTACCCACCACAAAAATATTTATAGAGTATGTGATTCCTGTATAATATACACATTGGGATCCTCACAGTGCTACAGAGTTCACGCACTGTGCTGAGATCCTCCTTGTGTGACCTAAGGGAGAAAATCGGAGCACTGATGGAGTTGTTTGTGTGCAATGAAGATGGTCCTTAACACCTAATCAAACTAAATGTATTCCAAAATTTTACTTTCATCCCGTTTTACCGTCCAAGATCAAAATTTGTAAAGAGAGCAAACACTAAACAGAAGACAGAACTAAGATTGATAATTTGATAATATAAGTTTTGGAAAGAGAAGTGGAAAGAGTATCAGGAACTGAAATAAATAAAGAAAACAGCAAAGAAGTTATTGACTTGGAACAACATGGACAGTTACATTTTATATATTGTGTAAATATAAAAAAATTGTCTTTTTACTCACGAATATTAGATATTTTAAAATGATTTACCTTATTCAGCTTAGGGTTGCGCAAGATATCAATTCCTCTAACACGAGAATGGTTGATAAGTTCTCTTCTCTTCTCTTCTTTCTCATGATCTGACTTGCTTCTTATAGAAACTGACGAAACCAGTGGTCTGATGAAAAAAAAAGGGGGAAAAATCTTAATTTTGCAAACTGTCACTGAAAATACTAAATCAGGCTGGTGGAGACAATTAATTAAGATCCTAGTTCTTAAAATCTCCACGCAATTGCTCCAAAAACTTTTCCGCATCATACAGAATTTCAAAGCTTAAATCAAAGTCAATAAAATCAGTGTTGGCATCCACAAGTCAGTAAATTAGCAAATTTTTATAGACGTGCACTGCTTTTTTTCACTGTTCACTTTCATATAACCACATCTATTTCTCTCACATAGTTTGCAGTCTGTCTCAGGTTTCTGTCATGCAGTATCTCCTTCTAAGGAGTTGGAAAAATCCATACTGTCAATCTACTCCTCTCATGGGGTCAACATTCTTGGAGGACATATTCTACATGTCTTTTTCTTGGATCCTTAGCTTTCGACTGACAAAGTAATCTGGGGCCATCACACCTAGTGGCATCTTGTAGGGCAGCAACAAACTGTCTCCACTTTGCTTGGTCGGTGGCCATCCTAAGTGCAGTGCCCCAGCTCTGGCTCATACTTTGCATCTCGGCCTCCATGGTTCTCCGCTAGGTTGTTTTTGGTCTACCTCTCTTTTGCCTTCCTTCTGGGGTCTTTAGCATAGCAGTTCTTGTGATGGTGTCGGGGTCGCTTCTGAGGACATGGCCAACCCAGTTACAGCATCTGCCTGCAATGATGGTGTGCGTATCTTTTTGATAGCTAACATGGATACGTCTTTTTGCTCAATTTTGACTCACCCTTTGTAAATCAATTTGCCTTCTTATTTCCATATATTTTGTCATGGGCAAGAACCCACTGTACTTTCACTTTGCTGAATTTATTGCTTCAGACAGGCTAATTCACTGATTTTGTGGTTCTTTAGAGTATTTATAACTGATACAGAACCAGTATCTTTACTTTTGCATTATCCCTGTTTTACACAACAATTTTTGCAGCTGTTTTTAATGATTCTGCCTCAGCTTTGAACTGTTTGAAAATGTTTCTGTGGCTACTAAGATATGCCCAGGAGTCTCTAATGAGAAAAAGAAAGAAGAATAGGACCACAGCTCCAACCAGGATTGTACAGGTGCAGAACCCAGAATCAGAACACCCAAAAACTGAAATATTCCAAAAATCAAAAGTTTTTTCGGTTGATTTTTGGGTAATTTCAGAGCCAGTTTTTGGACGACTTGGGCTACTTTTGAGGCGATTTGTGCTACTTTGAACTACTTTGGGCAAAATCCAAAAACCTAAACAAATCAGATTTCCGAAACACGGCCGTCCCCGAGCATTTCAGATTCTTGGTTACACATCTGTACACGAGGTAACTAAGGTGAGGTTCTGCATAGGACTAGCAACCCCAACATATAAAACAAATGGCTTTAGGAACTGCCAATGAGTTAGCATATAAGTGCTGTGGTGCAGGTTTCCTGACCTATCACAATATCTGTGCCTGCTACCTCTGTTCGTCCTCTTCTTTACGTTTATATTTTTGTGGTTGGTAATTAGTTGTGCACTAGAATAAAAATGCCCCATTTGTGTCCATCTCAGTATACTTGTCGTGCACTAAAGCGGAAGATAAAAGAGGGACAACTACTACATTTAATAAAATGTAATTGTTGCAATGAATAAAAACGTACTTTATCCAGAAAATCTGCAAGTATGTAGTAATCTGTTTGTGGTGCAAAATCTATTTTCACATTCATTGTAAATACATCTCCATTAAGTCACTAACAGAGACTAATAAAAATAAAAAAACTTTTTTTTAACGCCCACCATCACCACTCAAAAAAATGTTTTTTATTGTTACAATATGGTGTCTCTTTACACTTCCATTAACTAGTATCCACAGTTTTTTTTTAATAAGTGCTGCGGATAATCTGAAATTCTAAAGAAGGCCCTATAGGTAACACTATGAGATACGATAGCTAAAGTATATATTTGCTTGCTGTCTGAATAAACTTAGTACACACCCTGTGTGTAGCTATAATACAGTATATGCATAAATGAGACTCATAGAAAGTACAATTAGTGAATGCAGAGTTATGTTGTGAGGATATGTCGTGTGTTGTTCACATGACAGGAAGGCAAGCATCTAGTTTAGTTCTGGTGAATTTCTTGAGATAGAATAATTGAAGTTTTTGACAGATGGCTTGTGAAAAAAAAATGTTTACATATCATGTATGCAATAAAGAGGACTGAATATGTATCATGTAATGAATCTAAGAATGTAAGTCTAGATGTAATCTTAATCATCATTTTTCTTTATGGTTCTTATGGAGCATGGAGCCACCTCAGCAACTGGTCCCCTTGCAGAAATGCTTTCACAAAGTAGTCATCTGCTCTTGCTGTGGTTTTTCTGTGGCAAATTGTTTGACATGATGAGGTTGCCAGCCTCATGTATAACCTCATATTAGTTGCCTTGTGCGACATACCTGAGGGGACATAAGTCCTATTCTTTCTTTGTCTCTTCAGGGACCCTCGGGAACTACTCTTAGTCATCTCATCTCAACCCATAACCCGTCGTGGGTCGTAGGGAGAGGGATGGTCATAAGCAGCTCTAAAACAAAATCCATGGTGATATCACGAGAAGAAAGAAAACATCAGATTAAGTTGGGAGAACAGGTCCTGGAGCAGGTCGACCACTTTAAATATCTCGGAGCTATTATAGACCGAAAGGGAGGCATCAAAGAAGAGTTGGCCACTCGGAAAGCAGCGGCTGGGAGACTTTTTCAGGCCATAAATCGTGGATTCCTCAGTAAGAAAGAAGTTGGTAAGAAAACGAAGATGGCTGTATACCGCTCCACCTATGTCCCAGTCTTGACATATGGATGCGAGTCGTGGGCAATGACTACAACCCACAAAAGCCAGATCCAAACCTCAGAAATGAGGTATCTGAGGAAAGTGGTTGAAGTAACAAGAAGAGACATGGTCCGCAACCAGACGATCCGTCAAGGCCTAAAATCCCATCCGCTGCAGACCCAAATAGAACAGTCCCAACTAAGATGGTTTGGCCATGTCTGCAGAATGGGAGAAGATCGGCTACCACGACAAGCATGGGAAACAAAGAGCCAGGGATCCAGACCTCCAGGACGACCCAGAGTCCGCTGGGAGGACAACATTAGACAATCTTTGAAGGACCGAGGACTAGAATGGAACCAGGCCAGGAAGAAGACAGCTGATAGAATGGTCTGGCGCTCTCTCTTCCAAACCTCTACACCTCACGGTAGAAGGGGAACGACTAAGTAAGTAAGTAAGTAAGGGTCGTAGGGGTGCCATGGTGGAAGCATCAGCAGACAGGGTCCTCCACTGCTCTCTATTCTCAGCAATGCGTACAAGTGTGGAAAAACCGTGTCCTGCCCATTCTTTGATGTTATCAGCCCAGGATTTTCTTTGCCTTCCTCTTCTCCGTTTACCTTCGACTGTTCCCTGGAGGATCGTTTTCGAAAGGGAGTCATGACGAGTTACATGCCCAAACCAGGCAAGCTTTCGACGTTTCACTATTGACAAAAGTGGTTCTTGGTGGCCTGCATAGGTGTTTATCTTCTCTCTAACATAGACATTTGTTTTGTGCTCTTTATAGCAAATGCGCAAAATTCTTCTATAACATTTATGCTCGAAAGCCTGAATCCTTCGCTCCGTATCTGCAGTGAGTGTCCAGCCCTCACACCCATACAAGAGAATAGATAATATATAAGTGATTTGTATAATTTGATCTTCACAGGAAAACTGATGTTACTTTTCCAGATCACATTCAACCTTGTCATGGCAGCTGAGGCCATCTCAAGTCTTGTCTTGATTTCCTTACTTGATCTTCCATCACTACATATAGTGGACCCGAGATATTTAAAGGTGTTAACTTCTTCTAACGTTTGCCCATTTAACGTAATGTTGGTCGGAACATGTTTCTTATGGCTATTCACCAATATCTTGCTTTTTTCTATATTAATTTCCATCCCATACGTTCTTGTTACTTTCTCCAGTCTAGAGGTAAGGTCTTGAAGTTCTGATTCTGTTCCAGCTATCAGATCAATATCATCAGCAAAACGTAGATTACACAGAGGTCGGCCTCCAATCGATATGGTTGATTTATAATCGTAGAGAGCCTCCTGCATAATATGTTCTAGATATATATTAAACAGTACTGGTGACAGGATACATCCCTGGCGAACTCCTACAGTTGTTTTGAAAAATTCTCCAATGTCGTTGCTTGCAAAAACAGCACTGCTTGCGTCCTTGTATAGTGCTTCAATGATATCTATGATGTTGGTATCAAAATTGAATTTTCTCATTATTTGCCATAAGCCTTCATGCCAGACTCGATCGAAGGCTTTTGTGAAATCGATGAAGTTATGGTATAAATCGTGTTGATGCTGGAGATGATTTTCGATCAGTAATCTAATATTGAAGATTTGTTCTGAGGTACTTCTTTTTGGTCTAAAGCCAGCCTGTTCCTCTGACAAGATTTCTTCTGATTTCTGTTTTATTCTGTTCAAAAGTATCCTTAACATCACCTTGCATGGATGACTAATAAGGCTAATGGTTCTGTAGTTCTTGCACATTTTTAGATTTCCTTTCTTTGGAAGCGGTATTACTAATGACTGCGTCCATTCTTTTGGCCATTTTTTTGTACTCCATATCTTCTGGCAAATTGTTGTCATGATTTTTACTATATCTGGTCCTCCATATTTCAAGAGCTCTGCTGGTATATTATCCACACCCGGTGACTTCCCTCCTTTCATCGAACATATAGCCTCTTCCACTTCTTCCCGTAGTACTGCTGCATTTCCGAGTTCTCTGTTTTCGCACTTAATGTTGTTTAATATGCCTAAGTCAGTGTCAAGTTTACAGTTATATAATTCTTTACAATATTCTGTCCACCTTCTCATTACAGCTGTTTTTTCATTGAGCAGAGCCCCATTGCTATCTTCTATGACAGTTACTACTCTTAGTACTGGAACTAAAACAGCAAAATGGTTACAGGCTGAAACCAACGACAAATAAACACACAGGATTGTTCCTATAAACAAAATGGCAACAGTACTAAAGACAACTACTTTAGAAACTACAGACAGCTACCCTAACACTGCAATACATGCTTACGCAGATGGCTCTGATTTCAATGTTATCGTAAATTCCAGACTTGAAGTAAAGTACCCAAATGGTGACACATCAGAGATATATAAAATGTGGAGAATTATATACTAATTATGATGCAGATATTACAGTAATAAACACCACCCTCACAACAATATTCAAGTTATTTACACAAGAAATCTATAAACCATCAGACATTGTAATTTTCACTGACTCAAAATCAACACTGCAGGTATTGGAAGATTACCTCCAAACTGAAATCAAATAAATAAAACTGGCTGAAACAACTGACAGTCTACTAACAGCATTCAACATCAAAGTCACCCTTCAATAGGTACTAGGAAACACAGACATACCAGGCAACTAGCTTACTACGATTCATTTTATTCATGTAGGCCTACTACATTGATTGGAACGCAGACTTTTCATTGAAGTTAAGTTAACATTCAGTAAAAGATAATTACTAAGTTTGAATGTTCCACACTCTTTAATTGGATTGTGCAGGAAGTAAATCGTTTGGCAGAGATAAAAAGTAAAATGGCTGAAATGAAGAACAAGGGGATGAGTTCTTTGGTGTCCTCCTTGTGAGTAACAAACGTTGTTAGGGTTAAATTTAGGGTTTAGGATTCCTAAACCTAACCCTTATATCGTATTACCGCTCCCTGTTCTTCATTTCTACACGGCAACATATATGTTGTAGCCTACTTATTAACAGACATGATGTTATGAAGGTAGATCTTTGGAGATCTCAGTGTTTCTAAAGCAGACCCTCACGGCTCCTGTATTTCTTACCGCTGCTGCAAACCATCGACTAAATCAATGAATGAAATGCGATATCTGATGAGATCAGTGACTTTTATTTTTTTTTTTTTATATAGCCTAGCCTATTAGGCCTAATGAAGAAAAATATCCCGTTCAACCTCTGATGGGTTATAATTAGGATATATAGGCCTATTGTTTTCAATTCCAAATAATATGAACAACTGCCGATATGAGAAAGTGGCATCACATTTGTCAAATCACTGTAAATAGGGACAATCACAATTGTGCTTATACGTTAAAAATATCAAGAAGAAACTCTCAGTATCAGTGACTGGGGGTGATGAACGTGCATAGGAAAGAAGTAGAATTATTGTAAGTTCAAGTTAACAGCAATATGTATCTGTAACTCACATTTTCGTCGCTATGTTCGACATAGCACTTCTTGTCGCAGACGGGATCAAAAATGCCATAACTAACAATTCAGTCGTGTACTGTTAAGTAAGTACCCAGAACTCGGTATCAAAAATCAAAACGACAATAAAGGAAATCTAACCGGTCACAAGACCTTGAACTTTTGTAAATCGGGGTAGCGAGTGTCTTCCGGTGATGACTGCCTTTATGAATATACTAAACTTCACTGAATTAATTTAGCGGGTGGTATTTAAATTTGTTGCCATATGTTTATTTGAAATATAATATAGGCAATATAAAGAATAAACTTTGACTGACATGTACAACGCAATGACTTAAATATGTCTAAATACCAAAATAATATTTTATATCCCAAGCCCGGCTAGCTCAGTCGGTAGAGCATGAGACTCTTAATCTCAGGGTCGTGGGTTCGAGCCCCACGTTGGGCGCAATTTTTTATTTTTCATGTTATAATAATAATAGCCCCTTCAGTCATAACTGACTATGGCAATGCGCCCCTGAGGTGATAGCCCTCAGCTACTAATTTTCCTGGTGGTCTTTTCGACGTTTTCTCCCCTCTTCTGCTTGTGTGAGCTATTCGCCCAATCTGAGGTGACGCCGTAAATAGCATCGCCACTTAGTGCGATCGGCAGCTTCATCCTCCCACGTTGCTGGATTTATGTCCAGTGCCCTCATGTCTCTCTTGCACACATCTTTGAACCTCAGCTGCGGTCGCCAAACTGTTCGTTTGCCATCTGCAAGTTGTCCGTAGAAGATATCTTTCGAGATGCGACCATCTTCTATGCGGCGGACATGACCAAGCCAGCGTAGTCTGCGCTGTCTAAGCAGTGTATACATGCTTTGAAGGCCAGCACGTGACAACACCTCGACATTTGTCACTTTATCTGTCCACGAGATGCCGAGGATGTGGCGTAGACACCGTAAATGGAAGGTACTGAGTCTTCTTTCTTGCTTAGCATAGGTTGTCGGAGTCCCTAAGGCAGTCTAGTGTCGATTCAACATTATTCTGGCAACTCCTGCGACATGGCTGGTACCAAACTGTATCGGCTACTGCCGTTCCTTTGGATCTACCGGCTGTGTGGAGAGGGGGAACATGCTGCATGGGCAACAGCTTGATCTCCATATAACTGTGCCCAAGCTTGCGCCCTGGAGAGGACACTCCAGCTTCACCCTATAGGTGTCGGCAAAACACGGGAAGTAGCAGTTACCGGTTATAAGCATTTTGCCCAATTGGCGTAGGGCATGGCGCCAGGGGCTACTTCCGACAGTGGGAGAGGTTCTAGGATCTCACTGGACAGCTACCGCCCGCTTCAAGCTGGGCAGCCCCCAGTCAATAAGGTGTTGTCCCGCCACTGTCTGCTTTCCCCATTGGGTGCATGGGGATTAGGGTCAAACCCGAACTGTGGACAGAAAATTTTGCACCAAGCAATTATCGAAAAAATAGAAACAAGCAAACTCTCAGATTGGGATGCTGGAACGTCCGGACTATGTTGACTGGACTATCCGAAAACCTACAGGATGTAAACGATGTAAGGAAGACAGCCATAATTAATGATGAGCTTAAACGACTTCAGGTGGATATAGCTGCACTTCAGGAAACGCGCCTGGCGGGCTCTGGAACGGTGAGCGAGAAGGACTACACATTTTATTGGCAAGGGAAAGATCTTAATAAAGCTAGAGAACACGGAGTAGGTTTTGCGGTCAAAAAATCGCTAACTAAAATGGTTGAACCAGGCGAGAATGGATCAGAACGCCTGTTAACGCTCCGCCTGCAAACTAGCACAGGTCCCATCACCCTTGTCAGTGTGTATGCTCCTACTCTGTACTCTGCCTCAGAAGCTAAAGATGAGTTCTACGAGAATCTAACAGCAATTATCAAAAGCATACCTAGGCAAGAACAGCTTGTTCTCCTTGGTGACTTTAACGCTAGAGTGGGTGCCGATAATGTTTCATGGCCTTCATGTCTGGGCAGGTTTGGTATTGGCAAGATGAATGAAAATGGACAACGGCTCTTAGAGTTGTGCGTCCACCACGACCTCTGCGTGACCAACACCTACTTTCAGACAAAACCCCAGCATAAGGTGTCATGGAGACACCCACGATCCAAGCACTGGCACCAACTTGACCTGATTCTCGTCAGAAGGCCACTCCTCAGGTCTGTGCTCTCCACGCGCTCGTACCATAGTGCAGACTGTGATACAGATCACTCCTTGGTTTGCTGCAAAATCAGAGCACAACCAAGAAAACTATATCGTGTCAGACATGAAGGGAAACCACGCATTGATACCAGCAAGATGTCAGACCCTTTCATGATCGCTCAATTCACTGCGACCTTCGAGAAAGTGCTCAGTAGCCCTCAGCATGGTGATACTATTACAGAGAACTGGGAGCATCTACGGAACACCATTCAAAGTACTGCACTTGCCACCTTTGGTAAGAAAACAGCAAAGTCAAATGACTGGTTTGATGCTTCATCAGATGTGATGGCACCTGTCATTGAAGCTAAGCGCAGTGCTATGAATGAATACAAACGTTCACCGAGTGCCAGAACCCTACAGATCCTGAGGGCTACGAGAAGCAAAGTTCAACAAACTGCTCGTCGCTGTGCAAATGACTACTGGCTCCAGCTCAGTGAGAGCATCCAGATTGCAGCGCAAACAGGCAACATTAGACAAATGTATGACGGTATAAAGAAAGCACTTGGCCCCCATAAAAGTAAGACGGCACCGCTAAAAACCATCAGCGGAGAGAAGCTAACCGATAAGGGTAAGCAGATGGAGAGGTGGGTCGAGCACTACTCTGAGCTTTACGCTAGAGACAATACCGTTACGCCTGCAGCCCTTGATGGTGTCAACAGTCTGCCAACTATGGAGGAGCTGGATGCCGAACCAACATTAGAGGAACTCAGCAAGGCCATTGATAGCTTGGCCTCTGGCAAAGCACCAGGCAGTGATGGGATTCCTCCTGATTTAATCAAATGCTGTAAAAGCACGCTATTACATCCCCTGCATAGGATGCTGTGCCAGTGCTGGGAAGAGACAACTATTCCTCAAGACATGCGAGATGCCAAGATTGTAACACTGTATAAAAATAAAGGAGACAGAAGTGATTGCAATAACTACAGAGGCATCTCTCTTCTTAGTATTGTTGGTAAGGTTTTTGCCAAAGTCATCTTAATGCGACTACACAAGTTAGCTGAGCGCATATATCCAGAGTCACAGTGTGGATTCCGAGCTGGCAGATCAACAACAGACATGATCTTCTCTCTCCGCCAGCTTCAGGAAAAATCAAGAGAGCAGAAAAGACCATTATATATCGCCTTTATAGACCTCACAAAAGCATTCGACCTGGTTAGTAGGGATGGACTCTTTAAAATCCTCCTGAAAATAGGCTGCCCTTCTAAAATGCTGGAAATGATAAAGTCATTCCATGACGGCATGAAGGGAACAGTCCAATATGCTGGAAGCACGTCACAGCCCTTTGATATACGAAATGGCGTTAAACAAGGCTGTGTTCTGGCTCCGACCCTCTTCGGAATCTTCTTTGCCTTACTCCTGAAACATGCATTCAGAGATGCAACTGAAGGAATATGCCTTCACACTAGGTCAGATGGCCGTCTGTTTAATCTTTCAAGGCTGAAGGCAAAAACAAAAATCAGAAGGGTCATTATAAGAGACTTGTTGTTCGCTGATGATGCTGCAGTCGTCACTCAAAGCCAACAGGAGCTTCAGAGCTTGATGAATCGCTTCACTAAAGCATGCAAGGACTTTGGCCTCACAATAAGTCTAAAGAAAACGAATGTGCTGAGTCAGGATGTTGGTGCTGCAAATAAGGGAGGGAAACCTGAGGCCTGTAAACAGTAAATTAATATGAAATTAATATGAAACAAATATAAAGGTATGTTATCAGGCACTCGCATACCTTTATATTTGTTTCATATTAATTTCATATTAATTTACTGTTGGTGCTGCACCAGTTATCACTATCGATAACTATGAATTGGCAGTGGTGCACCACTTCACATACCTAGGGTCTACCATCAATGACAAACTCTCACTGGATACAGAAATCGACAGCCGCATTGGCAAAGCTGCAGCTACCTTTGCCCGCCTCACATCGCGTGTTTGGGGAAACTCTAAACTCACAATGAAGACCAAAGCTGCGGTATATAATGCATGCGTCACAAGCACACTCCTATATGGCAGCGAGACCTGGACGACCTATGCTAAGCAAGAAAGAAGGCTCAATACCTTCCATTTGCGGTGTTTACGCCGCATCCTCGGCATCTCGTGGAAAGATAAAGTGACAAATGTCGAGGTGTTGTCACGTGCTGGCCTTCAAAGTATGTATACGCTTCTTAGACAGCGCAGACTTCGCTGGCTTGGCCATGTTCGCCGCATGGAAGATGGTCGCATCCCAAAATATATCTTCTACGGACAATTAGCAGATGGCAAGAGAACAGTTGGGCGACCACAGCTGAGGTTCAAAGATGTGTGCAAGAGAGATATGAGGGCACTGGACATGGATCCAGCAACATGGGAGGATGAAGCTGCCGATCGCACTAAGTGGCGATGCTATTTACGGCGCCACCTCAGACTGGGCGAAGAGAGGCTCACACAAGAAGCAGAGGTGAGGAGAAAACGTCGAAAGGAGCACCAGGAAAATAAGCAGCTGAGGGCTGTCACCTCAGGGGCGCATTCCCATAGTCAGTTATGACTGAAGGGGCTATTATTATTATTATTATTATTATTATAGGTTGTCCAGGTCTCGCTGCCATATAGCAGTATTTTTTTTTTCCTTGCGTCTGATTATTTGGCTGTGATACCCTGTTCAACCAAATCCCATTGAAGGGTTATAAACGGTTATATTGGGGTATATAGGTAAGGTGACCAGACGTCCCGGTTTTTTCGGGACAGTCCCGGTTTTCGACCATTTTTGATAATTTGTCCCGACTTTTTTTCGATGCAATCCGGGACGCCAATTTGTCCCGGTTTTGGACGAATTTGCCAATTTGGCATAAATCTCACAGATTAAAAAAAAAAATTATTATTCCGTGGCTGACTTGAGGGAATTTTTTATTATTAGTGAACTGGCGCCGAAACAGCACAAGAGGTTGTCAGGACCGCAAATTAGTTTTGTAGTTCCAATGTGATATTCGCAGTTATTTGAAATTTTAGGTAGTGGTAAAGTACCAAGATTTTGCGTACGGTATACGTTTATTTAATTTAAACGATGAACTATTTGTGCATATTTTGTTATTGTTTTAAGAAAATGGTACCAAAGCGTAAATGCAGTTTCAATGAAGATTTACAAAAGGAATATCCGTTTATTAAAAAGAGTACATCAAACTTCAATGTACGATGCAATATATGTGCCTCCGGGTTTTCGATAAGCCATAGTGGACGTGGTGATATTAAGAACCACATAAGCAGTGAGAAACATAAGAGAGCCGTCGTTACAGCTGCATCAAGCTCGTCGTTAACCACTTTCTTCAGAGCTGAAAAAAATTGGTGACCAAGAAGAGCAATGAGCTGCTATAGAAGGCGCCTTTGCATACCATACAGTGCTACACAATCATACTTTCAGGCCTATGGATTGCAACATCAAAATTACTTAGGTTACTTTAGAGCCAAAATTTGCATGTGCACGTACGAAAACAGAAGCCATTATTCGAAATGTCTTGGCACCCCATATTCTAAATGAGTTAAGGTGTGACCTAGAAAAGTCTACATTTATTTCTGTACTGACAGATGCATCCAACCACAAAGAATTCAAGATTTTTCCTTTGCTTGTCAGATACTTTGATCACAGTAATGGAGTGAAAATTAAAATATTAGAGTTAAAGTCATTGCCAGGTGAAACATCTAATATTGTAAGTAGTTTTCTTAATGACTGCATAACTGAAAATGGTTTAGACAGGAAAATAGTTGGATTATGCGCAGACAACACAAATTCCAATTTTGGAGGTGCTGAAAGGAAAGGACAGAACAATGTTTTCAAAAAAACTGCCAGAAAACCTTGGACATGGTCTTATAGGAGTTGGGTGTGCAGGTCATATTTTCCACAACACTGTTCGAACAGCTGCAGATGTACTGCCTGTTGATGTCGAGCTGATTATTGCTAAAATTTATCTACTCTTCAAATCATACACAGTACGAGTTGAAAGACTCAAGGAGTTTTGCCAGTTTGTGGAAACAGACTTCCAGATGATCTTAGGTTATCCTCAGACTAGGTGGCTTGCTCTGCTGCCTGCTGTTGAAAGGGTTCTTTAGATGTCCCTGCCTCTAAAATCATATTTTCAATCTCAAGACAGATGCCCAGTTTTTATACAGACATTCTTTGAAAATCCTCTATCTGAGGCATGGCTTGTTTTTGTTCACAGTCAGGCCTCTCCATTCCACGAAACAGTGCAAAAAATAGAGGGACAGGCGGTCACTGTGTTTGAAGTCATTGACAGCATCAACAGGTTGAAAACTATTTTGAAGTCCAAACTGGAAGACTGTTTCTTGCCATCAAGAGTTAAGCTAATCCTTGAAAAGCTGGAAATGGAAAAATCCTCCAAAGGAGGATGTGAAAAAGTTTCATGCTAGCGTTTCTTCGTTCTATGAAACAGCTGTCAATTATTTAAATAAATGGGCTGCAAAAAATTTTCAAGACCTAGAATCCTACAGCTGGGTAACGCTGAACTGAATACCAATTTGGGCAGATATTGAGATATCATCATCACTAGTGATTCAAACATTACCTTCAGCCCACTTTACAGAAACTGAAATTTATGACGAATATGTCTATATGAAGCAGTTTGTTCTCAGAAAATTAGTGGAGTGCCAAAAAAACATTGCCACCACAACGTTGGATTGAAATGGTTTCCCACTTCAAAAACAATAATGTGACATTTTCAAATATTTTGAAGTTGGCAGAGTTTTTTTTCTGTCTACCTGGAACAAATGCTGCCACAGAAAGAGTGTTTTCTTTGATGAACAGCTTATGGGGAAGTGATAAAACACAGCTAGGTGTTGAAACTTTGAAAGCTATGTTGACAACCAAAGTGAACTGTGAGGAAACATGTGTCGAGTTTTTTAAGATGCTGCTTGCAAAGAAGGACCTATTGATAAAAATCCACTCATCTGAACAGTACAGTAACTCAGCTTCACCTTAAGTAAGGATTATTGATGTTTTTCTCTCTTATTAGTTTAAGTAGTTAAACTTATACAGTAAAATGTATGTTATTCAAATGTATATATAAAATGTATATTATTTTAAATTGACATCAACTAAATTTTTCCGGGACGTGTCCCGACTTTTGACCTTTTCTTTACCCTTTTGTCCCGATTTTTTGCATTGAAATAGGTCAAATCTACTATTTTGTCCCGGATTAGGGTTTTGAAAATATGGTCACCTTATATATAGGGTGTTATCGTCTTCGCTGGTATCTCGTTCGTAGTCCTGGAGGTGATTGGTCCTGAAAAGGACCACTAGCTGGCTGTCTGGATGCCTCTTTGTCCGTTTGTGGTGCCGTGTCGCGTTTATGGTGTTTTTTATGTCCTGCTTCACTTTCTGTCTTGTTTGGTTTTGTGCGTTTCTACGCTCCTAGTTTCTGTTGCTTTTGTCTTCTTGCTCTCTTGTATCTGTGACAGTGCTTTTTCAATTATCGTTGGTATTAGCTGTTCTAGCTTTTCTTCGATGATTTCTTCTACTGTTTGATTGTTCGTTTTAGTTTCTCGCGTGCCGTTTGATGATATTTCCTCAATGGCTATTCTTTCTGCTTCTATTCTTTTGAGTATCTTTGTGTTTTCCTCTGTCAGCTTCTTGACATCTGCTTCTACTTGCTGCTGGATTCTTTTCATTTCTTCCATCATGTGTTTTATGTTCTGCATACCTATTGCATCTTCTCCACTGTCGGTTGGTTCTTCGGGGACCTGCTTGCTTCTGTTTTCGATCTGCAGTTTCATCTTCAATTGTTTGACTTCAGCGGTCAGCTGGTGTAATTGACGTCTGTCAATCGTGCGTTGTTTTTCTGCAACATCCGCAGCCACTCTGTTTTGCCTCCTTGAAGGGGATGTTTTTGGAAACCGCCTCCTTCAGGATGCTCTTTGTCTCCTGGAACCTCGGGCAGCCTTGGTATCTAGCCCCGTGGTTTCCGAGGCAGTTTGCACAGGTGCGGTTTGAGTTTACTGCTTTGTAGTTGTGGTCCTCCTTCGCCTTGGGACAGTCGCGATATAGGCGGCCACCTGCGCAGTACCGACAGACTGCATCTCTAATGCACGTTTTCTTCGTGTGTGAGAATTGCTGGCAGTTGGAACACTGCATCACCGGAGGGATATATGCCTCTGTCCTCTTTGATGTCTCTTTGAGTGTCAGTCTTTCAGGTCTTGTCTCTCCTTCAATTTAACTACCACCAGATTGGTATCTTTTCCATTCCATGTCCTTAACCTCTCGACCTGTATGACCCGGGCACCTGTGTTTTCAGACTGTAGGCAACCCTGGACTTCGCTAGCGGACCATTTTGTGTCCACCCCTCTTAGCACCAATTTCTTTGTTGTCTTGTTGGTCTCCATCATTACTTGTATCTGGTGAGGCAGCATGAATTCTTTCGGTCCGGCCTCCAGTTCTGTCATCAGTGAAGTTGTCTTATCAGTGTTGTTGGGCGAAAGCACGACTCCTTTTTAGTGCCTCCGTACCTTAGAGATGCTTCTCCTGCCTGTTATTGTCTCTAGGATGCTGATCACTTTGTCATCTGGCTCTCGACGTCTGGTGGCCGCTTTGTTGACCTTCACTCATCTCCGCCGCTTGGTGATCTTCCGTCACTGGGTCACGGATAGCGTCTTCGATGCCCAGGTCTGGCACGACGGGCGTGGATGTTGGTGGTGACTTTGCAAGTTTGTCCCTTGCCTCCCTCTGGAGCCTCATACTTATCATCATTGTCTTTGCGAGCCTTTCCAAGGCCTGATCTAATTCTGGGTTCGAATAAGGGTCTTTTCCTTTGCGGCTGTCAATGGTGTCAGGAGCTGTTTCGCTCGGCTTCCCAGGAGGCCCGGCCTCCACGCTAGCACTTGGGACAGCCCTGCTCTTCGGCAATTTGATCTTTTCCTTCGAAGTTTCGGGTCGCTCATCGGTCGTAGTATCAGAGGTTGCGTTGTTCGTCTTCTGAGAAGGACTGGCCACGACGCTGTTAGTTGGAGTATTCGTGCTCTCTGGTTGACTCTGTTTGTTCTTTGCAGGTTCTTGTTTGATGCTGCTGACAAGTGTTTGAGGGCTTGTGTAGACTTTCCTCTTTTTCGCTTGTGGCTTGGTACGAGTCATTTTAGTGAAATCCGACGGCTGCGTTCGCCCTGAAAAGGACGCTCGAATTAATATAGTGCTGTCTTCCCGTGGTAAAAAGATGAAAGATCTATATAGGAGTATGCTGGTGTCGCAGGCGTTATATACCGCAGCTTTGGTCTTCGCTGTGAGTTTGAAGTTTCCCTTAACACGCTTATAATAAGAGGTATATAATATATACGTCGCTATGAACAACCTATGCTACGCAAGAAAAGAGGCTCAGTATCTTCCACCTACGGTGGCCACGCTTCATCCTTGATGTTACATGGAACAGTTCGTGGCAGAGGGTGCCAAATGTCGAAGTACACCTTCGTGCTGGCAATCAAATCATGTAAACCCTGCTTAACGTATTTTTCGCTAGCATGGCCATGTCCGCCGTATAGAAGATGGTCGCATCCTCAAAGATATTTTCTAAGGACAACTGGCATATTGCAGAAGAACAGCCAGACGATTGCAGCTGAGGTTCAAAGATGTGTGCAAGAGAGACACGAAGGCGTTGGACATTATCCTGAGAGGACGAAACTTTTGATCGCACATGGTTTTAATTAGAATTTAAATTGATATTTCTGTATATAGGATGCTGTATAGTAGTCACCCCCGGTCGTAAATGACTATTGGGATCATTTGCCCTTGAAGCGATACGAGACCCTCTCATGACAAGAACCAGACAAGTACCAGTGGAACAAGAGACGAGAACGTGCTGGAGATAGATAGAACACACACTGAGGAAATATGCTGATGACATGATCAGGCGTTCTTGAATATCCAGGGTTAGAAATGTGGAGGGAGACGAAGAAACACACGGAGAAGAGAAGTGGAGACAGACATGGATGGAATGAAGAAGATATGGAAAGAACTTGGGCAGGGCCGTCTTAACAGCATTGTAGGCCCTGGGCAAAGCAATGCACTGGGCCCCTACCAGCCCTAACCCCTACGGGAATAAAAATGATGTCTTATGAACAATATGGCAGCATCCCAGCATGGGGTCCTTAGAATCGTGGGGCCCCTGGGCACTGCCCAGTGTGCCCATGCCTTAAGACAGCACTGACCTTGGGCTGATTGCACGGAACAGGTAGACTTGGCATGTTTGTTAAACGCCTGTGCTCTTTGGGGAGCTGAACGGCGTTGAATGAATGAATAAAAATGAAATTGATCAAATATTGTTGTTTAACTAGAACTACTGAGCTTGTTGCTCTTTCGGTAGTCATTGCCGAGTTGGTGAACCTGTGGCATTATCTACATTGTAGGTTGAAGCTTTTTCTGTGGCTTTTCTGCCATTCCAAAACTTGTTGAATTGGAGTTATTAGCCCTAGTGTCTTTTCTGGCTATTTTATCAGGGCTTAACATGCATTTAAAGGATCCTCACATTGTGACAGAATGAGGCGACCCCTCTCGATCTCTGTTTCACTCCGGCAGTAATCGGTGAATATGTGGTACTGATTTTATTGCGTGCTTTCAATTGTCGCACTTTCTTTCTTTCTCTCTATAACTATGTAGCAGATAGTTTATATTTTCAAGTATTCTTTTACTACTTTCAGTATATTGTGTTTTGTCTGTTATCTGACACTCCTTGTGCATGATAAAGACCTCACATTTGCAAGGAGAGGTAGAGATAATATTACGAGAGGCAGGTTGGTAAAACTTCCTTGTACCAAGCTTGGCTGCTACGGATTAACACGTACATCGCCCAGCGCTATCTGTCTTATCACTGATAAGATGGGTGCGCGCATCACCAAAGCTTGGAATACGGGGAGACAACTGATGGACAGACACAGATAAGATACTACTTTCTGATAAAGTAATGAATAGTTACTTTTGGAACACCTTGTCATATGAGGTTAACGACATGTTCGCGAGTCTGTACGCAAGGCATCGTATGTCTTATTGCCATATATGGTAATACGTGACCTTTTGCTCGGAATATTACCTGACACGTTTAAGTGTTATTCCACTGTGAAGATCGCTTGCCAAGATACCAGACCTTGCTAGAGTGAAGCCTAGAATTCAGAATTCCTTCTTAACATACCCGACACTTTTATTGGAGAATTTTGGACGGGCTTTCATAGCCCAGGAAATCTCTTTCATATTAAATAAGGACACCGGGAGTGAGGAAACTGAAGGACCACACATGAAGTCAGAGAGGGAACTTATTAAATTAACGACACCCCAGACGCGTGTAAGCGGCCGATTCTAGTCTCTTTTATTCATCTGAGCAAAAATTCTGTGAGCCAAGATTGGCGTAAGTTGTCATTTTACATTCTATATTTTTCATTACTAACATGTGAACTAACATATATATGTATATTGCCATGTGAATTTTAATATATGAAAATCGCTAGTGGATGTCCCAGTCATTTGAGATTTGCAACTTCAGCGTATAGAATGATGATTCATGAACCACCACTGTACGGGCTGGTGATTGCTTTATTGCTAGTTTCTTCATTAGAACTAAAAGCAAAAAGTAGTCCCAGGTTCCATATGGAGCAGGGAGGAAAGGTGAAAGAAATGATGTACATTCTAATTATATTACTTTTCAAAGCAATGTAAATGTCCATATAAACATATTCACTTTAAAATTAATGTAAATTTCAAACTTTTCACATCAGTGTAAACATAAACGAAAACATATTCAATTTATATTGTGAACGGGACCCAAAGATGCAGCAATAGAGAATGCAGTCAGTGTCGTAATTTTTTTGATGAGAAAGGTCTGAGAAATTTATGGTCCCGTCCGAGCAGAGGTGATAGTGATAACTCTGTGAGAATAGGGGGTAAGAAATAGATTGCTGTTTCACGAGGGTACACTCATGTACACACACCAATTTGGTGACACAAATGCACAAACGTGAATACAACCTACGTATAACATATAATGGGACAATGGGGTTGACCAACACGGTAAGTAAAGGTTTATTATGTTTATTATCACTAAACAAACGGCACAACATCAATCATGTTACATTTATAAAGCACAGTTACAGACAAGGTGGAAAAAAATAGTATCTCAATAGGCCCTCCCCTCTTGTAAAGGAAAACAACCCAAAGAAAATTACTATCAGAGGTAATTAACCCAAAGAGAGATCAATTTTAACGATGGGATATGCAATAATCAGTAAGGGGTATAGGAACAGGTTCTTAATTTTTTTTAATCTATCCCGTTACTAAGCAGATTAGGGAGGGAAAGAAAAAAAAAACACAGAAAAAGAAATTAAGTATACTGATGTTAGCAAGAAAAAAGAAAATTAAGGTTATCTAATTTCGTTCATTCAATGCACGCTTACAGTGGCCACTTTCATCTGCACTTACCAATCGTTGAAGCAGGCATTCCATGGAATAATAAAAAACTCTAGTAAGTACTAAAACAATCAGAGTCTTTTGCTTTGACTATTTCAGCCCCAGACTGACGGGGTTTGCTGTCGGCTATTTTTCCGTAGTCGCTGAAATCGAGGCGTTACTTTTTTTGTTCCAGGATATTCCTCCTTTCACTGCAGTTAGTGTTTGAGGTAAGGTTTATGTGGGGTGGCACTGTCCTAAGAATTGAAAAAAAGTATATATATATATATATATATATATATATATATATATATATATATATATATATATATATATATATATATATATATATATATATATATATATAAAGATATATTGGTCAGGTGGGGTCTCGCCGCTGGTAGCTAAGACACTCTATGGCGTGATGAAAAAAAGAACTTTAGGAAAATGATACTCCTCGGCTGTTCAATGAAGTGATGGCAGAGTATGACCAGTGAGTTTTCTTTAGGGGGGGGGGGGGGTAATCCAGTAGGAAAACGTTTACTGTCATGTGTAAAAAATAGTGATATAAATTCTGCCACAGCAGATCAGTAATATTTACGGAATGGCTTCTGGCAATTGTTCTTCTCCAGTTATACTTTAAAATGGCTTATTGTTGAATTTCTTGGTTTTACTCCTCTCATGGATGGAGAGGTGGACCACATAGGGGTCACAACACGAAGATTTAACCACAATAATCGCTGGATGGTGTAAGAACCAAAGTCAGTAAGACCATAAGAAACGGTAGGACGCAAGGTATGACCAGCCTATATGTAGAAAATAGATAAACATGTAATCATAATATAAATCATATCCTGACACGCGTTAATTTTTTAGGTAAGACTATTTTAACCACTCCGGTATTTTATATATATATATATATATATATATATATATATACATATATATATATATATATATATATATATATATATATATATATATATATATATATATATATATATATATATATATATATATATATATATATATATATGTAAAAAAAAAACCGCGAGTGTCTAGTTTAGCTTAACGGTTTAAAACACGAGATATGAACGCTAGTCATTTAGAAAATTACACACGTATGAATTGAATTAAATTGCGTTACATCAATTATCAATCGCCTAGCGGCTTATAAATTATTTGAAGTATCTCTCCCAAAAATGCGCGCTAGACCATTCAAGAAATCCTGATAGCAAACTGACAACTGAGTTTGATGAGCATGACTATATATATGAAATGGCGGATTTTCCCCTCCCCTATGAGGACATTCACACCTCTCGTAGATTCTTCATTCAATTAAAGTAAAAAATCACACCAAAGCCTACCTGTCACATAGGGAGTTATGTTCTATAAATTGTCTATATTTTCCTCTTTCTTCCACTCGGGTCCTCTAATTTTTTCTGTCAATCTTTACCCTTTTTCATATATATATATTTTTTCGCATTCGTTAGTTTGCGAAAAATATTTTCTTTTCCCATTCGAAATTTTACCGTCTTTCTTTCTCATGCTGACTGAAACTTGATTATGTAGATGTCAGGGCTGCAGGGCGACAGAAGGCGCGATAATTCGTTTCGCGGGATATAGATGCAGACTTACCGTCTGAAAATTTAACCTGTCACAGCGCTTTCCCGGGCTGAATTTCTCGGCGAAGTGTAAAATCGCTCTCCGCATTAGAGACGGGATGATGAGACTTGCACATGACACGGCACTCACTGTTGGTCATTCTAAACGTAGGTGCTAAAACTGCCAACACGTTTTCGCCCATAGCAGACATATAGTCTGGGTTTTTCCATGACATTCACGCTCTCGGTCAGTTCGTTAACGAAGGTGCGAAATCGCACTGGTGGCAGTTACGACATGCTTCTAAATTAAACGTAGCTGTTATGAGAAGGGGGAGAGATCGGGGCGGGGGAAATAGTTCCTCCTTTGTCTGGTTTAAAATATTAACCCAAGTTTGAAACTTTAATTTCATTCTCACTCGTAAAGCTGCAGCAGACAGATCGCTGTGCTAGATCAAATATCTGTGTTTTGGCGAAGTCTGAGTTTCCTGGCAACATTTTGCCGAGTTCTAGATTACCATTAGATTACAGTATTCTAGTTCATGGTTTAGTCTGTAGTGCTGTGGTTGAGGTAACTATATAATATCTAGTATTTATGAAGTGATTAAGTGTTAAATCGCCGATTTCATTTTACTAGTTCCTTTGTGCAGAGTGATTAAATTTATAAGTATGTATTATTTTCTAGTGACGCATACAGTGGAAAGCAGAATAAATTATATTTCTAGCTTAACAAACATGTAGCCATAATGAATTTAATTTAACTGCTAACTACTCAGTCGAGTATATTTTTCTAAACAAACTTATAACTGCTAGATGTCTCATGAGTGTTGACGAAATATAATTATATGTATTTCAAATTCATGATGATGGATTTTATAATATAACTTATTTCACGGGAAGTGTTAAATGATAAGCTCTACGCTTGCAGTTTAAAATATAAGTTATATCCTTATACATAGTATGTATAATTATTTTATATGTGCTTTTCCATTTTATGTAGTGAATACTGGGGTGACCCAGAACTTGCCGGCGTTTAGTAGTAAAGAGACATACTTGTGAGAAGAATAGACATTTCCTATCTTTAACCACGGGGGTTGTTTCAAGTAACACTGGTCTGACAGTGCATGTGCCATCAGAGATAGACAGTAATACCAATCCCACTAACGGTTTTTCTAAAGACTAAATGTTTATACTGGGCCATTGAGCCAGACTTTATTTCTTCACAATAAACTCAAATATACATGCTGCCGGGCGGTGAGAATAATCACAAGAAATAACATTAATATTTCCGACAAGTATTGAAAGAGTGTATAGTGAACCAAGACTATCTGTTAAAAGAAGTTGTCCACTGGTCAGCTTTTCCCAAATGAAGGAAACCCTCGTGTTTTGACTATGTGTGCCCGTTCAAACTTGCTTACCCTAACTGATCTAAGTGACATGAATAGTAATCTAAAACCATAACTGGTGAAGTGAATGCTCCCCGAAAAACAGTGGAAGAAACCTGTAATTGTAGAGCTGGGATTCGCTTTATCCAAAGAATACAGATTCACTATAGAGAAGTGTCCTAAGGTTGCGCCAGACTGTGAACAACATCAAGTTTTTAGGTAAGCACGTGTGCCAGGGTACCCTGATGAAAGAACCGAGTGAAAGTGGACTGAGTGAGTTTTTTTTTGATAACTATTGCTTCACCCACTTTATAATCTCCTTACGGAAGATTGGCTGCTTAATTAAATTGTTCCTGTTGAAGGACAATATTAGACCCTAACCATATGTATTTGTGACTCTTTGGGCCATCATCTGTCTCATAACGGGGCTGTGGGCTAAACCTAGAGTTAATATCATAACGGGGCTATCTTCCTTGTAGCATTCTCTTGAGATTTTATGACTATTTGTATATGTTTTGATGTAAATTCTATGTGTTGTGAAGAAATTTTAAATGATAATTAAAATTTCCCTTGGAATTAATCAGCGTGTTGGTCAGCTCGTTCTAAATATTTATATAATCATTGTTATAGTTTTCCCACGTCTGTGTGTTGAACTGTCGTCACGTGTATGTGCGTGCCCGTGAGTAGATAGAAATATAGGTAATATATATATATATATATATATATATATATATATATATATATATATATATATATATATATATATATATATATATATGTGTGTGTGTGTGTGTGTGTGTTTAGACTGTCTGACGCTGTAAAGCTGTCGTAGAAGATAGGTGAGAGAGAGAAGAATTTTTTTCGCTTTCAGAGACAGCCTCTATATCACATTCTATCATCTCACTCGTGGAATCTATTTCTTTTACTAACTCTCACTGTGTCTATCACCTATTCTAATCTATTCAGAAGGGACCAACCAAAGTCTTAATTCTCCTATCTAAAAATCTACGACAAATGGCTGCTCGTTACCGGGAATTGAACCCAAAATCCTGAGACGAGCACGACAAACGTGGGCTCGTTTCCGGTTTTTGAACTTAGAATAGGAAGACGAGTACGACAAATGTGGACTCGGCTATCTGGATTTTGAACTTAAGATTCTTTATTCTTAAATAGAGAAAGAGTTTGATGTCTTGTGAGTTGTTATATCTTTAAATAATTTATCCCCTAGACTAACGATCTGTTTTCGGGCGTGCTGACCACACAAACTGATAAGTTTTTTCCACAGCATTTTGAATAATATACATTTGAGTTACAGGTGGATTTTGTCGGAATATATGTTATTGTTGATTTGTAATACTAAACGCTGGTAAAGTTTTGTGAGTGTATAACATTCACATGGTTCTGACGTAGTAGGTGTTTGAGCAAAGCTAAGGAGTGCGTTTCGGACTATTCGTCCAGATTAATTGCCTCCCTCACCCTAACTGTCTTCAGGGGTAAACTTGATAGTGGATAAAAAAATTCAGGGGATTTTTTTCTTTCTCCAAAATTTTTGCTATAATCATTGTGTTTTCCACTGTAGCAACTTATTTTTCAAAAGTAATCTTAACTACCATTTAGTTGGCGTAGTCGTGTTTGCATTAGGTGCTTTATTGACGATTAATAGCAGCGATAGTTAGATTTTATTTTTGGAGGAGGTATCCCAGGGTGAAGTATATCATCTTTATTTTTGGAATTTTCTCGTAAGTGGTAGGAACCAGTGTATCCTTTTTCCTATTTTCTTTCTCCACTAGTCTCAGTCACTGACATAATATGGCCGAGAGGGCAAAGCTTAGACAACTCCTCAGGGTCGAAGCGAGAGAGGAGGGACTGGAAGGCGAAGAAGCGAAAGCTTTTGTAAGAGACGAACTTGAGAGATACGATGCGGAGAGGAAAGCAGCTGAAGCTAAAGAGGAAAAAGAAGAACTAAGGAGGAAAGAAGAAGCAGCGGAGAGGAAAGAAGCGGAAGACCGGCTATTACAGCAGACGAAGATGGATGAGGAAATGGAAATTCGCAGGGCGAACGAACGAGAGAAGGAGAGACAGCATGAGGAACGAGAGAAGGTGAGACAGCATGAGGAAAGAGAAAATGAGCAACGACGACAACATGAGCTGGCGCTTAAGACTCTAGAGTTCCAAAGCCGTGGTGCTGCCTCTACCTCCAGCAATGGAGAGTCTTCTCCTCATTCTTTCTTAACTGATCCTTCTAACACTCAATCTACTCATCTCTCTGCTATGTCTTTTCCGCTAGAATGTTTCCCTTGTCCAAATGAGAAGATTGACACTTGGCTAGAAAAATTTGAGAAAATTGCAACTCTGTACGGTTTAAAGAGGTCGCGTTGGAACATGAAGCTTTCTCAGGCGCTGAAAAGCAGTGCATATGATGTTTACGCCAAACTGGAAAGCAGCCAACAAGACAACTATGATCTGTTGAAGAAAGCGTTACTGGAGCGCTTTGAAATGAACGCTCGCAAATTTTTGCAACTGTTTCGCAACAGCCGGAAAGAGAATTCTGAAACTTTTCAGCAGTTCTCGTCTCGTTTGAAGGGTTATCTGACAAAGTGCCTAGAGCTCTCGCAGCTCCCCTCTACCTACGAAGGTCTTGAGGAATTTGTTTTAACAGAACAAATAAAGAACACATTGTCTGCAGATACCCGGAGATTTCTAGCTGAGCAGGGGGCAGAAAAGCTTGAAGACATCTTAGAAAAGTCTGAGCGTTATCACAATGCGCTGGCTGAACTACCGGCCTCAAAACGTAAACCGACAGAAGAGCATTTTCGGAAAAAATAATCTAGACCAATCTTCTCAGGCTTCTCATACTTCTCATGTTTCTAACCAAAATAACCACAGAGAAACTGGATCTCAAAACCCCCCTCCTGAAAAATCCAAGTTCTACAAAACCAAGTACCCCAACCACCCCAAACAGTCTGATCAACCCGACCGCCCTACATGGCAGCGCAGCCAGAAAGGACAAGGTGGCAAAGGGAGAACCCCTGAGCACGGGACATATGATCAGACCGAGCACACCGAGCCAAAACGCATCGGATGCTTATTAACAGTCTCGCAAGGCGGAATTATTGACAGTGATTCCCAACCTGTTGGGGATGGGCCCTCAACGCGAGGTACTGTTACATTGAACGGTTCTCAAACTTCTTGTTTATTTGACACGGGGCTTTCTTATGATTGCATTGTTGCCAGAAACCTGGTCAAACCCGGTCAAGAGACAGCAGAGACCGTCCAATTTTGTGAAGTTTCTAAGAGTGATGCACCTACAGCGCTTCCCATCGCATTGGTGGAGATACACTCTGACTTTGTCAGAGGCGTGATCAAAGCGGCTGTTATGGATGATCCCATCTACCCAGTCATACTTGGCGGGAGATACGTGTCTATTGGGAAACCGGAAGAGCCGATTGTGGCAGCAGTAACTACTAGAGGGCAAACCAGGAAGGAACGGGAGCCTGCGCCTAATTTGTTACCCATGGAACTTAAAGAAGCGCAATACAAGGACCCTACTTTGGCACCCTGCTTTAGGAAACTGCCCATGGCTAAGGAACCTAGACAGCACGGGGACATTTTTTCTAAGGATGGCGTACTTTATCGCAGAACGGGCAAGCCTGACCAAGGTTACAACCAGCTCCTAGTACCGAAACAGTACAGAAGCCAAATCCTAGAAATGGGGCACTCTCTTCCCTTCAGCGGACATATGGGACAGAACGCCACAAACCAACGGATAACCACTCATTATTGTTGGCCAGGAGTAAACACTGATATTATCAGATATGTCAAATCCTGTGCCCAGTGCCAACGTGTACCACCCAAGCAACGGACACCCCCAGTCCACATGGGTGAAATGCCAATAATGGGAACACCATTCGAACGTGTTGTGATCGACATTTTAGGGCCTTTCGACAGGACTAAAAGAAGGAACAGGTTTATCCTGACCTTAGTCGATACATGCACTTTATGGGCAGAAGCTATCCCGCTAACATGCGCAGATGCCAAGCATGTCGCAGAAGCCCTCGTGCAGATTTTCACTCGGTTGGGATTCCCTCAGCAAGTGTTGACGGATAACGGATCTACATACCGAAACCTGTTGATGGATGAGATCGTTAAGATCTTGAGGACCCAACACATCCACACTAAGCCATATACTCCGGCCGGAAAAAGGCTCGTGGAACGTGTTAATGGAAACCTCAACATGATGTTAAGTAAACTGGTACAAGTGAAACCTGAAGATTGGGATCTTTGTATTCCTGCAGCTTTATTTGGCTACAGAGAATCTCCTCATACTTCCACAGGATTTCCGCCAGCTACGCTCTTATTCGGCAGACCCATTAAGGGCCCGCTTGAAGCCTTACTTTGGTCGCTGACAGACCAGAAGGCTGATGAGACAGTTGTCTCAGCAAGTAAATACGTATCGGATTTAAAGGAAAGGTTGAAACTAGGGTGGGACCTAGCAACGACAAACTTTAAGCGAGCACGCACAAAGCACGCTAACCGATACAGGAAAGTCGCGAAAGAGAGAGAATTGGAAGCAGGAGAGAACGTTTTGGTGTTACTCCCTACCGAGAACAACCAACTGAGGATCGGATTGCAAGGGCCGTTTACCGTCCTGAAAAAGATTTCTAAGGCTAACTACCAGATATCTATTCAAGGAAAGGAAAAGGTTTTCCATTTAAATCTCTTAAAGAGATACTTGGAAAGACCTGTGCCGACCTCCGACCATCTCCTGACGATCGCCAAAACTGACGAAGATGACGATAGTGGCAGGGAAATTCCACTGCAATCACAGGAAATCTTTGAAAAATGTCAGAAGCGGCGACGCTCTTTCAAGCGCGCATGGGAGACATTCCAGAGAAAGGAAACTTTGGGAGTAGACTTGAGTAGGAATTGGACAGAGATGGAGGGGGGAGATGAGAGGGAAGAGGACAGACACCCTGAAGCTACGGATATAGGAAATTTATTTCCATAACGTAGACATGGAGTGCTTCCATATCTTAAGGGGGGACGTCCTGTCACATAGGGAGTTATGTTCTATAAATTGTCTATATTTTCCTCTTTCTTCCACTCGGGTCCTCTAATTTTTTCTGTCAATCTTTACCCTTTTTCATATATATATATATATATTTTTTTTTTCGCATTCGTTAGTTTGCGAAAAATATTTTCTTTTCCCATTCGAAATTTTACCGTCTTTCTTTCTCGTGCTGACTGAAACTTGATTACGTAGATGTCAGGGCTGCAGGGCGACAGAAGGCGTGATAATTCGTTTCGCGGGATATAGATGCAGACTTACCGTCTGAAAATTTAACCTGTCACAGCGCTTTCCCGGGCTGAATTTCTCGGCGAAGTGTAAAATCGCTCTCCGCATTAGAGACGGGATGATGAGACTTGCACATGACACGGCACTCACTGTTGGTCATTTTAAACGTAGGTGCTAAAACTGCCAACACGTTTTCGCCCATAGCAGACATATAGTCTGGGTTTTTCCATGACATTCACGCTCTCGGTCAGTTCGCTAACGAAGGTGCGAAATCGCACTGGTGGCAGTTACGACATGCTTCTAAGTTAAACGTAGCTGTTATGAGAAGGGGGAGAGATCGGGGCGGGGGAAATAGTTCCTCCTTTGTCTGGTTTAAAATATTAACCCAAGTTTGAAACTTTAATTTCATTCTCACTCGTAAAGCTGCAGCAGACAGATCGCTGTGCTAGATCAAATATCTGTGTTTTGGCGAAGTCTGAGTTTCCTGGCAACATTTTGCCGAGTTCTAGATTACCATTAGATTACAGTATTCTAGTTCATGGTTTAGTCTGTAGTGCTGTGGTTGAGGTAACTATATAATATCTAGTATTTATGAAGTGATTAAGTGTTAAATCGCCGATTTCATTTTACTAGTTCCTTTGTGCAGAGTGATTAAATTTATAAGTATGTATTATTTTCTAGTGACGCATACAGTGGAAAGCAGAATAAATTATATTTCTAGCTTAACAAACATGTAGCCATAATGAATTTAATTTAACTGCTAACTACTCAGTCGAGTATATTTTTCTAAACAAACTTATAACTGCTAGATGTCTCATGAGTGTTGACGAAATATAATTATATGTATTTCAAATTCATGATGATGGATTTTATAATATAACTTATTTCACGGGAAGTGTTAAATGATAAGCTCTACGCTTGCAGTTTAAAATATAAGTTATATCCTTATACATAGTATGTATAATTATTTTATATGTGCTTTTTCCATTTTATGTAGTGAATACTGGGGTGACCCAGAACTTGCCGGCGTTTAGTAGTAAAGAGACATACTTGTGAGAAGAATAGACATTTCCTATCTTTAACCACGTGGGTTGTTTCAAGTAACACTGGTCTGACAGTGCATGTGCCATCAGAGATAGACAGTAATACCAATCCCACTAACGGTTTTTCTAAAGACTAAATGTTTATACTGGGCCTTTGAGCCAGACTTTATTTCTTCACAATAAACTCAAATATACATGCTGCCGGGCGGCGAGAATAATTACAAGAAATAACATTAATATTTCCGACAAGTATTGAAAGAGTGTATAGTGAACCAAGACTATCTGTTAAAAGAAGTTGTCCACTGGTCAGCTTTTCCCAAATGAAGGAAACCCTCGTGTTTTGACTCTGTGTGCCCGTTCAAACTTGCTTACCCTAACTGATCTAAGTGACATGAACAGTAATCTAAAACCATAACTGGTGAAGTGAATGCTCCCCGAAAAACAGTGGAAGAAACCTGTAATTGTAGAGCTGGGATTCGCTTTATCCAAAGAATACAGATTCACTGTATAGAGAAGTGTCCTAAGGTTGCGCCAGACTGTGAACAACATCAAGTTTTTAGGTAAGCACGTGTGCCAGGGTACCCTGATGAAAGAACCGAGTGAAAGTGGACTGAGTGAGTTTTTTTTTTTTTTTTGATAACTATTGCTTCACCCACTTTATAATCTCCTTACGGAAGATTGGCTGCTTAATTAAATTGTTCCTGTTGAAGGACAATATTAGACCCTAACCATATGTATTTGTGACTCTTTGGGCCATCATCTGTCTCATAACGGGGCTGTGGGCTAAACCTAGAGTTAATATCATAACGGGGCTATCATCCTTGTAGCATTCTCTTGAGATTTTATGACTATTTGTATATGTTTTGATGTAAATTCTATGTGTTGTGAAGAAATTTTAAATGATAATTAAAATTTCCCTTGGAATTAATCAGCGTGTTGGTCAGCTCGTTCTAAATATTTATATAATCATTGTTATAGTTTTCCCACGTCTGTGTGTTGAATCGTCGTCACGTGTATGTGCGTGCCCGTGAGTAGATAGAAATATAGGTAATATATATATATATATATATATATATATATATATATATATATATATATATATATATATATATATATATATATATATATATATATATATATATATATATATGTGTGTTTAGACTGTCTGACGCTGTAAAGCTGTCGTAGAAGATAGGTGAGAGAGAGAAGAATTTTTTTTCGCTTTCAGAGACAGCCTCTATATCACATTCTATCATCTCACTCGTGGAATCTATTTCTTTTACTAACTCTCACTGTGTCTATCACCTATTCTAATCTATTCAGAAGGGACCAACCAAAGTCTTAATTCTCCTATCTAAAAATCTACGACACTACCGTAGATTCGTTTCCCTAGCGAGCGAGCTTTTAGGTTCGTTTCCCTAGGTGAGCAAATTTGCGTCTCGTGGAGCACGATCAAAGGGCTTGCAGTCGGTGAGTGGTTAACGCCCCTTGATACTGCAATTAACGAACCGTTCTCTCTATAGAAACTACAAAACCCGTGCCTCGCCCTCCCCGTGTTTCATGGATCAAGCGCTGACGTGATGGCGTAATCTTTTTTTTAAAGATAAGACAGTTAATTATGAATAGTTGGATTATTAGTGCTTGAAACAAAGATAGGAGGCGTGGCTAAACTAAGAATCGGACAGTAGGCAATAGAGAGACCTGGCTTCCACGTGTTTAATTCATTCATAACCCTCCACTCCCAAAGGAGCATAGGCCTTCAACAAACACATGCCAAGTCTTCCTGTCATGTGCCATCATCTCAAGTTCTTTCCACGTTTTCCTCATCATTTTTACCTCTGTTTCCACCTCTCTTCTCCATGTGCTTCTTGGTCTACCTCTGCCTCTCTCGCCCTGTGGGTTCCAGAACAAAGACTGCCTTGTAATGCTATCAACAGGTTTCCTCAGTGTGTGTCCTATCCATCGCCATCGTCTTCTTCTCATCTCTTGTTCCACTGGCACTTGTCTAGTTCTTGTCCTCAGTTCCGCGTTGGTAGCCTTGTCATACCATTTTAATCCCTCTATTCTACGCAAGCACCCATTTATGAAAGTCTGTAGCTTTTTTGTTGTTGTCTTTGTTGTTCTCCATGTCTCAGAGCCATACAATAGGACTGACCTCACATTTGAGTTGAAAATTCTTATTTTCGTGTTGGATCCAATTTCTCTTGATCTCCATATATTTCCCAATGCAATGAAAGCTCCTCTTGCCTTTTGTATCCTTATTTTGATATCACTGTCTGTCCCTACAACTTTGTCTATATTGCTGCCAAGATATGTGTACGATTCTACATCTTGTATTGGTGTTTCTTCAAGTTCAACCCTGTTATCATTACCTGCATTTATTCTCATTATTTTTTTGTCTTTTCCCTGTGTATTTTCAGACCCAATTGCTGTGACCTCTCATCGAGTGTTTTCAATTTGTCCTGCATCTGATTACGGTTATGGGACAGAAGAGCCAAGTCATCAGCAAAATCCAGATCATCCAACTGCTTAGTCAGAGTCCACTGGATTCCATTTCTGTTGTGTGTTGTCGATGTTCTCATAACCCAGACTATTGCTAGTAAGAAAAGAAATGGAGACAAGAGTCATCCCTGTCGCACTCCTTTTCTTATCCCAAACGGTTCTGTAAGCTGTCCTTCGTGAAGAACTCTGCATGTCATGTCTTCGTATGTTTTCTTTATTAAATTAATGATCTTCAGTGGAACTCCATAATGCCTCATCAATTTCCAAAGTGATTTTCTGTCTACACTGTCAAATGCCTTTTCGTAGTCAATAAATCCGATGTATAGTGATGAATTCCATTCCAGACTTTGTTCAACTATTATTCTCAAAGTGGCTATCTGGTCTGTACATGATCTGTTTTGTCGAAAACCTGCTTGTTCATCTCTCAGTTTCTTGTCTATGGACTCTTTTAATCTCTCAATGATAATTCTGTAATAATTTTCCTGGCACTGATAGTAACATTATTAGTCTATAATTTGTGCACTCTTGTAAATTTCCCTTCTTAGGCAACTTAACCAGATATCCTTCCTTCCATTCTGCTGGTATCTCTTCCTTTTCGAAGACTTTACCAAGTAATTTATATAACATCTCTGTAGCCGTGTCGATATCTGCTTTTATGGCCTCTGCTGGAATGCCATCAGGTCCAGACGCTTTTCCATCTCTTAAAAGCTTTATGGCTTTCTTTATTTCTTCCTTCGTTGGTCTTTCACCATTAATTTGTAGCTCTTCTTCTGCTGCCTGGATGTCCGGGGGAGGGGGGGGGTGTTTTGTGGAGCTGGTCTATTGAGAAGGTCCTCAAAATATTCTGTCCACCTCTTCATTTGCTCTTGTATATTGCTGAGCAGTTTTCCATTCTTGTCTTTTATGAGGCAACTTGTTTGCTTATATTTCCCTGTTAGTTTCTTTGTGCTGTTATACAGTTCTCTCATATTTCCTTTGGCTGCAGCATCTTCTGCCTCTCTTGCCAACTCCTCAATAAACTTCCTCTTGTCTCTTTTGATACTTCTTTTTACTTCTTTGTTTGCTTCTGTGTACACTTCTTGAGCCTTGGCTTTGGAACTTCTGGTTTTGCTTGTGTTTAAATCTGCTTTCTTGTTTTTCCTGTCTTTTATCTTATTGATGGTCTCTGTTGTTATCCATGCTTTTTGTTGTTGTTCCCTTTTCCCCAGTATTTCTTCACACGTCTCATTCCATACAGTTTTGATTTGCTGCCAATAGTCTTCTGTATTCTCTACATCTACCAACTGTATGAGCACTTGGAATTTGTTGGATATTTTGACCGCAAATTTGTCTCTTGTTTCTTGATTTCTTAGATGTCCTACATTAAATTGTTGTCTATAATTTTGCATTGTTACATATCTCTTGAGTTTCATTTTTACTTTGGCTATCAGAAGGTGGTGATCTGATGCCACATCTGCTCCTCTATATACCTTTATATCCTGCAATGATGATCTAAACTTCTTGTTTATGCATATATGATCAATCTGATTTTCTGTTCTATTCTTCTTCTTTGATCCTTAGCCACCGACCGTCAAAGCAGTCAGTGGCCATTACGCCTGGTGGCGTCTTGTAGGGCAACAACAAATTGATTCCACTTTGCTCGGTCGGCGGCCATCCTTCGTACAGTGCCCCAACTCTGGTTCATTCTTTGCATCTCAGCCTCCACAGTCCTCCGCCAAGTTGTTTTTGGTCGGCCTCTCTTTCGTTTTCCTTCAGGGGTCCATAGCATAGCTGTTCTTGTGATGGCATCGGGGTCTCTTCTGAGGACATGGCCAACCCAGCTCCAGCGTCTGCCAGCTAAGATAGTGTGCATGTCCTCTTGCTTGCTCCGAGTAAGCAGATCTTGGTTGGTGATGATATTCGGCCAAAATATTCGGAGAATTTTTCTTAGGCATGTTGTGTGAAAAGAGGACAATTTCGACATTTCCTTCTCTGTAACTCTCCAGCTCTCCGCGCCATAGAGAAGCACAGAAAGCACACAGCTCTGATATAATCCTAATTTTGTGCTTGTGCTGTACTGAGAGGACTTCCAGATGTTGTTTAGACTAAAAAAGGCTGTTCTTGCTTTGTTCATTCTGATGTTGATGTCTTTGCTTGCTCCGCGGTCTGGTGTTACTATGCATCCTAGTATGTGAAGGCATCTGTCTGTTCCAGTTGCTGATTCCTTACTGATATGGGCTCAGGGTTGCTCACATTGAGCGTCATGACCTCTGTCTTCTTTAGGTTGATGATCAAGCCCACCTGCTGGCAATACTTATTAAGTCTATCCGTTTTTTCCTGGATGTGTTGATGTGAATGTGCTAGCAGTGCAATGTCATCTGCATATTCCAGATCTTCCAATGTAGAAAATGTAGTCCATCTTATTCCTCTTGGATTGCCCTCTGTTGTCTGGCGCATCACCCAGTCTATGACTGTTAAAAATAGAGTGGTTGATAAGGGGCATCCTTGTCGTACTCCTGTCTTCACTTCAAAGGTTAGGTTGCTCTGCCCAATGCTGCACGTAAAGTTGGCATAAAGGCTTTTTATGATTGACACTATGCAGCTTGGAATTCCATAAGCCTTCAGTATTTTCCATAAACTGTCCCTATGTATACTGTCAAAAGCCTTTTTCAAAATCAACGAAATTAATGTACAACTGTCTTTGCCATTCTGAGCACTGCTCTATAATGTTCCTGAGGGTAAATATATGATCTACACATCTTCTGTTCTTTCTAAATCCTGCTTGTTCTTTCCTCAGTTTGTGGTCTACTACTTTTGAGATTCTCTGTATAATTATCCTGCCTAGTATTTTGCTGGGAACTGAGAGAAGAGTTATTCCTCTCCAATTATTGCAGTCTGCAAGATCTCCCTTCTTGGGCAATTTGACAATTATTCCTTTTCTCCACTCTGTTGGTGTTGTCCCTGTTTTCCAGATTTGTGAAAATAGTGGTTCTAATAGTTCTGCTGCTAGCTCTAGGTCTGTCTTAAATAGCTCTGCATTTAAGTTATCATGGTTGAATGAGAAAAAAAAAAAAAACACACACACACACAAACAGTAATACGTCTTACAAGGAGAAAGGACAAGAAAAACCTACGTTGCGGCCACAAGGCTTTCGTCAGGGACAGACAAACAAGAGACAGGAGGGAAAGAAAATGAGAATTAAGTAGAGAACATGAAACTATAAAAATAAGAGAAAAAAACTCCCTTGTGTCCAGTCACATGTGAAGCAAGATGGCTGCCACTAAACCGGAAAGAGGAAGTCGATAGTACATAAAAAACAAAAAATAAGAAATAATGAAAACAAGGACTGGACAAGAGTAAGGAAAAATAAATAAATAAAATAAAATAAATCAATCAATAAAATAAAATAAAAAATAATAATAAATTTTATATATATATATATATATATATATATATATATATATATATATATATATATATATATATATATATATATATATATATATATATATATATATATATATATATATATATATATATATATATATATATATATATATATATATATATATAATTAATAAATTTAAAAAAATAAATAAATAAATTTAAAAAAAAAATGGCACCTCCTTTGTCAGTCGATTTGATAACAATGTCATCTCTGCGGCGGAGCTTTGAGAGGGCATGAGACTCATCAGAAGAAAGGCTTGAATAACGCAGGCGTTGAGGTTGGAGTTGCTGAATGTCGTGGAGGGTATTCTGAGTATATAAATCCAGAGCGTGGGAAGCCCCAGGAGAGGGTGTAAAATGTTTATTCTTGGGAGGAGCGAAGCGTGCAAAAGGCATCATCTGATTCAGCCTGCGATCTCTGAGGACCATCACTGTTGCGGAAATGGAACTGAAGTCGCAGACGGCGATGAAACCGATGGACATCTTGTTTCACTTTCAGTCTTGTTACTACTAGGTGATGATCACTTCCCACATCTGCGCCTCTTCTTACTTTCACGTCTTGTAGTGCATGTCTCCATCTGCCATTGATCATTATGTGATCTATCTAGTTTCTGTCTCGTCCGTTTGGTGATTCCCATGTTAACTTGTGCACTTCCTTGTGTGGAAAAAGTGTTTCTCCATTGACCAGGTTGTTAATACTGCAGAAGCTTATTAATTTGTCCCCATTCTCATTTGCTGTTCCACTGCCGCATTTCCCCATTACTCTTTCGTTATAATTATTGTGTGCTCCCACTTTCGCATTTAGGTCTCCTATTACTATAATGAGATCGTACCTGGGTGTAGTTTCCTCCATTTGCGGGAATTTAGCTGCGAGGATCTCGCAGCTATGCATACCCCAAATGTGTCTCGATGCGCTGTAACTCGTCCTTGATCTCTTCATCGCTGTCGTTTGTTGGTGCATAGCATTGTATAATTGTGGTGTTGGTGAACCTCCCTCTTAGTCTTGCTCTTATCAGTCTGTTGTTGATGGGTTTCCATTCCAGTAAAGACCTTTCCATTTCTTTCTTTAGGTTAATGGCTACACCTTCGTTGTGCTGACCAACCTCTCTGCCAGAATAAAGTACTGTTTCCCCTGTAGCTGTTTTTAATGTGGAAACCTACCTGTCCATCTGCTCTCGCTTATTCCCAGGATATGTATCTTGTAGTTCCTCATCTCTGCTGTTATTTGTCTCAGCTTTCCTGCCTCATTCATAGTTCTGACATTCCAAAAACCAATTCTGGTTTCGTGTTTTGCGGTAGTGGCATCCGTTTTCATGCCAGTGGCTTCCTTTCGGCTTTCACCACTGTCAGTCATACGAGCCTGAGACTCCGGATGTCCGTCCCGCAGCAAAGTTTTTCCATTTATTGTTGTTTCCGTAACGTGCGATTTTTTTACATAGACAGGGGTGTCGGCCCTGTGCTAAAACCCGCAACCTGGAGGACCAGAGTACCAGCTTTTATCTGACCCCTACCCACGCAGACCAGTCCAGCTTGGTTGAACCTACCAGGAGTAAATCTCCCACTGAGGACAGCAAACCATAAGAGAAGATTGTCAGGGTACACCACTGCCATAAGACAAGGCGGTATCCTGTCGCCATTGATCTTTTGATATCCTCATGTTGCCAATGTGTATTCATTATGGGAGAGAACAAGCTTCCTCCTATAGCAGTTGGGGTACTGAAGCAAAGAAGTTTGAGAATAGTTCCCCATTTGCATTCATTATTTCTAGCCCATGTTTTCTCATGACTTTTTCAAAGCCGGTGTTGACTTTTTAAAGAGAAGACAGTTAATTATGAATAGTTGGATTATTTGTGCTTAAAACAAAGACAGGAGGCGTGGCTAAACTAAGAATCGGACAGTTGGCAATAGAGAGACCTGGCTTCCACGTGTTTAATTGTGCATGCTTAATTAGCCAGCGAGTGAAATCCACGTTCGATCGTTGCTTGAACCCAAATAGTGAGGGGCCCCGATGAGAATAAAGTAATTGATCAGGGTTGCCTCAATTTTCATTCACAGTCTGCGACCCATAGCTTGACTGTTTGCGTCAGGGTCAGCGAACCAGAGCTGACCAAGACCCTACTCCACCTCCACGTGTTGGTCCTGGAAACAGGCTGCATCACTGCAGTCTGGCTGAGAGAGTAGGGATCGAAGATGGGCAATGACTACAAACCCATAAACGCCAGATCCAAAAAAATGAGGTATCTTAGAAGGTCGGTTGTGAAGTAACAAAAGGAGCAGATATCGCAGCTCCTGTGTAAACAGACACAACGCAACCAACGTCCTTTACAGGACGAACGAGGAAGAAGAATATTGTGAACACTTTTCCAGATCAGGGAAAGTCCGCTGGGAGGACATACATCTGTATTATAATCTTTTCATTTAAAGTAATGTAAATGGAAGCAGGCCATTTAAATGAAAGCCGAAGTTTTATCCCGGGGCTTAACTTTAATTCTCATCGAAAATTCTGAAATAAATGGTAGAAGTGGAACGACTAAGTAAGTAAGATTTCATTATGAACTCCACCTTGCATTATCTTTTGAAGTTCACATTGCCTCGTGATAAATCTGGTGAAACACATCTGGTTTCATCAAAATCAAACACCTGGGCATAACACAATTTCTTCGGACTATTGTTAACTTTGAGGATGGCGCGGCTGGCACAAAAGATAAGTCTAAGCCGGTCACCATCCCGCACGATACAATGGCTACACAATCAATGAACTCCATGAGTGTGTTATCAAAGGCCTTCAACGCGGAACAACAACCTTTGTTTCCAGGTGGGAGACGACGTTCATTGCGCACGACAAAGGGACTTGTTAGCCGGCATGCAAGAGACAAGGGACAGCCAAATTTGTGACAGAGGACAGGTGGGTTTTTCTAGCCGACCAATCAGCAAACACAACGCGGTCTGGCCAAGACTGACAGGCAACGCGAACGAAAGTTGGTGGCGAATTGCCCAGTCCCCTTTTAGACTGACAGGAGACAAGAGAGATCCAAGGTCTGGGTTGCAAGATGCACGCCTTGTAATTGGTTGAGGGGAGGAGTTAGATTATCTTGGACACATTGGCTAAACCAGCGATATATTGTACCGCATAGCTCGTTAGAGGCAGTCCAGTTTTTTTCAACATTGTGGTGTAGAGAAATCCCTAATGACTAGCCTAAATACGTGTTTATTCAGTGTGGATAAAATAATTCATATCTGTTCTTAAAGGATTTTGCGAAGGGAAAAGATTAGTAGATCTAATACCGATTATTAATACTTTTTCTTATTCTTATTTCTATTTATCTTAGCCGTCTAGCTAAATGTGCGAAAGATAGTTTTTCAATTAATTCTTCTAGTACATGACGAATTAAAATCAGAAGATTTTCCTCTAAGATGATAGGCTAATAGGAAGTAATTAATAGTTCATACATCACCATCTAGCTTGTTAAATCGTCATTACAGTCTTCCATGCGCACACACTCTCATGCACAATATACAAGGGGATTGACATAAGTCTTGGGCCTGACCATTAAGGACATGTCACAGAGAGCTGAAATTTTGTATAGTGTTTATTCCTTTTCAATATAGCCACCGTCTGAATTGACCCACTTCTGCCATCTCTGCTTGACCCTGAAAAGACCTTGGAAGTAGAACACCCTATTTTTCAAACTAAACCAGTCATCACATGCCAGTATAACCTCTTCATCGCTGTCAAAATGATTTCCTTTTAGCTGTTTTTTTTTAAGATTTGGGAATAGAAAAAAGTCTGATGGAGCCAAATCTGGAGAATATGGTGGGTGTGGAAGAATTTCAATATTCAAATCGTTGGCTGCTAGCTGCACAAGCCGTGCTTTGTGAGAGGGCGCGTTGTCTTGAAGCAAAGGAAGATTTTGAGTGCGCGTTATCCCTCGTTTCCTGGTCACAACCTTCCTTAGTTTGGTGAGAAGATCTGCATAGTATTGTCCATTAACTGTGTTGCCACGAGAAAGATAATCTTTCAAAAGGACACCTTTGCCGTCCCAAAAAACAGTCAGCATCACTTTTCCTGCAGATTTCTGCGCTCTCGGCTTGACAGGTGTTGGGGAGCCCGGGGTGTTCCATTGCATGGTGGCAATTTTGGATTCGGGGTCATAATGGTGTACCCAAGTCTCATCTACTGTCACCATGGTCTCCAAAAAAATTGTTGACTGACACTTTTTGAGCAACTGTTGACAGAAATTTACCCTCGTTTGCGTCTGTTCACGTGTCAACAGTCGCGGAACCCAGCGTGCACACACTTTTCTCATGTTCAGTCTGTTGTGTACAATTCTATAAACTGTTCTTTCATTTAGTTTTACTCTACTAGCTATCTCCACAATTGTCATTTTTCGATCCTGGTCAATGATTTTCTTCATTCTTGTTGCATTTTCATCGTTGCACTCTGAAGCTGGTCTACCAGATCTTGGCAGATCAGCAACATTTGAGCGGCCGCACTTAAACTGTTGACACCAGTTTTTTTACCGAAGTATATGAAGGACAAGAATCACGAAACACTGGTTCCATCTCCCTGTGTATTTCTGTAGGTGTTTTTTCCTGAAACATCAGAAATTTTATCACAGCTCTGGCCTCCTTCTTTTCCATTGTTTTGTCAAATCTTTGGAGAAGCAGATTCGGTAAATAGGGTACATTGCGCCGTGCACCAGAAAAAAGTTATCAAAACGGACATTTGGCTAGCAGAATTCGCCATAGCACATCCTTCATTCCTCAATTAAAAAGGAATATTTCTCGCCCACGATTAAGATGGTGGACGCAGCATTTTTCGTCACCTTATATCACGTGCACACAAGTTCAATACACAGATATATCAAGTTCAGCTCCATCGAAAGATTACTACATGAGTCAAGCTAAAGAGCTCAAAAGTTGATTTTCATACTTATACCAAATGCGGCTTACTCCAAAGTATATTTCATAAATCACGATTACATACTCAAGTTAATGAGTCTACATATCAAAAACCTTTTGTGAAAATATTCAGTCTGGCAAATACCCTTCGGAGATTAGACAACGGACATTTTCTAACGACAACTATTAACTGTTGATCTACACTACAGAGATATTGTTAAACAGTGAAGTACTGTATATCGTCAACGTTCTCAGTACAACAAAAGTCCTCGTTTTAGAAATACCCCACTCGACATAACTTATAACACCTTGGGACATTCTATGCATACATTTGAATCATCCTGCCCCGGAGAAGTATTTAGAGACACATGGACTGTGTAGATTACTCACCATTTTGGTAACACGTATCATATCTTCTTTCTTCTTCTTTGATCCTTAGCCGCCGACCGTCAAAGCAGTCAGAAAGGAATGGAAAGGTCTTTACTGGAATGGAAACCCATCAACAACAGACTGGTAAGAGCAAGACTGAGAGGGAGATTCACCAACACTACAATTATACAATGCTATGCACCAACAAACGACAGCGATGAAGAGATCAAGGACGAGTTCTATCAACAGGTACAAAAGTAAATGGAAACTGCATCCAGGTACGATCTTATTATAGTAATGGGAGACCTCAATGCGAAAGTTGGAACACACAATAATTATAACGAAAGATTACTGGGGAAATGCGGCAGTGCAACAGTAAATGAGAATGGGGACAAATTAATAAGCTTCTGCAGTATTAACAACCTGGTCATTGGAGTAACACTTTTTCCACACAAAGAAGTGCACAAGTTAACGTGGGAATCACCAAACGGACGGGACAGAAACCAGATAGATCACATAATGATCAATGGCAGATGAAGACATGCATTACAAGACGTTAAAGTAAGAAGAGGTGCAGATGTGGGAAGTGATCATCACCTAGTAGTAGCAAGACTGAAGGTGAAACTCAGAGCTGCTGGACCAGTTGCAGTCAAACAGAAAAGATATAACATGAAACTTAAGGACACCCTCACCAGAAAAGCTTTCATGGTCGACGTAAAGAGACGATATCAGATTACCACAAGCCAGGAAAGAACAGAGACCGGTGATGTCGACCAGAAATTCAACACCATCTCAACAATATACAAGTGTTGTACGTTAGGTAAAGTGTTTTATTGGGCCCGTCTAAGTAAAGAGTGAATGTTCACAGATACACGAGAATGTATAGAAAATAGATTTCACAAGTGGTAGGTTGAGGGAAAGATATGTCTCTGGAGTGAGTAGGTTTCTCTCATCCAGCCTATCCGTACAACTGTGCTTTGTTATAAGACAGTCTTTGCCTCCCTTATCAAAAATAAGAACAGGTTTTTCTACACACAACAATGTGACAACAATGACACACAAACGTGAAAAAACTAAGGATAAATGGGTATGGGTCTGACCAACACACAAAGTTAAGTTTTTCTTGTTGTTTATTATCACTAAACTGGTTTACAACATCAAGTTACCCAAAGATATCAAGAAAAAGCATTTACATATAGAGTAAATAAAGAAGAATTGTGCACCTTCACCGTATAAAGGAAAATAACTGAAGGAAAATATTTACCCAAAGGTTGAAGGTTAGCACTAGGTTTACAGAATAACAATATTGGTACAATAAAAGACCAAGTAAAGTAAACAGAATCAAATCAAACCACCAAAGATTAATAGATAATTTCCAGCAACAATAAAATCAACACACGCTCTCATTCATGTGGCCACCTCTCACACTCTTACCTATTTTGTATTTCTTCCATTAGGTCTGTGGTATCCCTTGGTAAATTTATTCCATGAACAAAATCTCAATTTTACTGTTGATTAGTGTATCAACCCCAGCTGTCGAGGACACAAATTGGCCCCAGTTCATCCCCCCAAAAAACTAAGGAGGTGAACGCTGAATAAGTTAAGGTCCATGATGAATCCTGGAAATAATATAAATCATAAAGGGTTGTCTTCACTGTTAAAAAAAAAACTATCACTGTTCCTCCGATGTGTGCACATGGGAATGTGATTCTAGATACAGGAACTACAACTGAATAATTTCGTTGCAACAACTCTTGCAGTGCTGAGGCGGGCGGGGAAAACAGTCTTATTTCTCGCTCGGCTGGAACGTCTATTTGAATATAGGGTTTACTACAAATATTGAATATGTGAGGGTCCCTGGTGGTTTACCATTTAAGAGAAGGAAACACTTCTAGAGTTCTGGAATAATCCGGTGCTACAAATGTTACAAATGATGATGATGGATTTTCTATCGGCCGACTCTTTGTCAGATTGCCAGTTCAGCACAGTGTATATTTTAGTACTCCACTTGGATTACAACTGTCAGGTGTTGAGGAAAATAATAATAATGTTTCAGGTATATGCCACTGTTGGCAGATAAAAATAGTATCCTGGATTTGGTAAGTCCAGTATTATAATTTATAGTCATACAGTATCTTCAGCTTGTACACGCTTAACCATGGAAATGGAAAAGAAAAGATCGCTGGTCCGTCCACTTGGGATCAGGTCTGCTAAAAATACAAGAAACATTTTATGGGAAAATGCTACCACTCTATGTAAATATAAAAATGTATAGTTGGGGACACGATAGTCTCTCCTCCGCTCTGTCAAATCCTGACGAATTTAAAAGATACAAGGTGCTTTTCCCTACGCCTTAAACACAGACACCGCTGACCGTGGAGGTGGGTCGGACTGAGTCAATGAAGACTCTCCCGCCCCTTCTCGTGGCTGGCAGTCACACGCAGTGTGTTATTATTTTCCTTTCACAATGCGCCACGTACAAATTATCACCTATCATTTAGCATCTAGTAAATTGTCGGTGTCTGTTAATTTGTCGTATGGCATTAAAAAAATAATAGACGCTATAATAACAATAATTTAAAAAATGAAATATAAACAGTATTTATTTCCCTCCCACTATCAGTCGTTTAGCCTCTAAGTCCGGTCTGGTTATCCATCTTGTTTATCTCTCTCTCTCCTGGAGAGTTTAGTGATGCGTCAGTCTATACTGTAAACAAAATTTACCGTCTCGTCTCAGCTAGGTAGCGGTCGGGGACGTGGTCTAACATTTTAATTGAATATCTGGTTATGGAAATCGCTACGCGTTATTTTATTTAATTCTAAGTGGAGTATTTAACTGTATGTTTAAAGTATTTAAGTGTTTAACTTTAAATGCTATCACTGTAAAATACTTCTAACACTTAGCACTATTTAACAGAACTACAGAATTAAATCTCCACGAATCACTTTTAACAATCCAAAAGAAATGGTTTAAGGCTGCACGCTAGATTCTTCTCAAATTCTGAGTGACGACTGATAGTATGGTTATAGAAACAGTAGTATATATATATATATATATATCATTAAACTCCTCTTGATCTCTAATGCATTATTTCGCGCTCCTGTGTGAGACAAAAATTCAGAAGCTAGAGGTATCAAGATGAAAGGCTTTACGTTTGTCTTCCAAAGTTTCTCGTCTGGAGCTTTGACCGACATCAAAAGACTTTCTGTTCTACTAGCGGGTTTCATTGTAGGATGCCCGTGTTCCCAGATCAAAGGATATTGGGGATTTTTTTATTTCCCCTGAGCAACTTCAAAGAAGTCTGTTATGTGTCTTTCTCTCACGTGCTGTCTGTCAAGTATTTTATGATTGACAGATAAGCTCGCGTGAGTAGAACGCGGTAAAATGAAGCGTGATTTGTTTCCTGTTATGACTGACAGGTCAACGAAGATGGTAAACACTGCGTTAGCCCGTGTTTACAGACAAGAAGGCGGGGACAAAATGGTACGTTGAGGAAATAGACAGTTGGTATAATGCATGTTTAGCTAGCAAATCAGAGAGCAGCTATAAGGTTACAATAAGCTGTCAGATTACTGTAGGCTCTTTTCCAGTACACATCACAACAAGGAAAGCAGCAAGTCATGCTTGGGATTCCAGGAAAGAAAGAGCCAAGACTGGATAACACCAGAAACGCTAAACACCATAGCAAAGAATAGTAAATGAAAAGAAAGACAACAGAAGCTAAGTCTCCCAGGTTAAAGGCAATATATAGTGAACAGTACAGTCAGCTGGACAAGGAAGTAAAACGTCAAACCCGTCCTAATAAAATGACATTTCTAGATGACCATGCAAGACAGCCAGAAGAGGCAGCACTGAGAAATGAAAAAAGCACAGTTTATGAAATAACTAAAACTATCAGTGGAAAACGAGGTGCAAACAACATATCGTTAGTAAGAGGCAAGCAAGGAAATCTCATCACCACAGCACTGGGGCAGGAAACAAGATGGGCAGAGCACTTCAGAGAAACACTGAATAAGGAACCACCAAAGACTCAGCTGAATGTTCCTGAGGCTGAAAGTGACAGACGTAAATACAGACATTCCACGAAAATAAGAAATCATCACAGCTATCAAAGGGTTAAAAATCGGAAAAGCGCCTGGTCACGACAATCAAAATGCTGAGTTATTCACGGCACACCCTGAACTAGCAGCAGAACTATTAGAACCACTATTTACACAAGTCTGGGAAACTGAGACAACACCAACAGAGTGGAGTAAAGGAATAATTGTCAAATTGCCCAAGAAGGGTGACCTTGCAGACTGCAACAACTGGAGAGGAATTACTCCTCTCACCCAGCAAAATACTAGGCAGGATAATCATCCAGAGAATTTCAAAAGCAGTTGACCATAAACTGAGGAAAGAACAAGCAGGTTTTAGAAAGAAAAGAAGATGTGCAGATCATATATTTGCCCTCAGGAACATTATAGAGCAGTGCTCAGAATGGCAGAGACAGCTGTACATTAACTTTGTTGATTTTGAAAAGGCTTTCGACGGCATACACAGGGACAACCTATGGAAAATACCGAGGGCTTATGGAATTCCCAGCTGCATTGTTTCCATCATAAAAAGCCTCTATTCTAACTTTACGTGCAGTGTTGGATTGAGTAATGTAACTTTTGAAGTGAAAACAGGAGTACGACAGGGATGCCCCTTATCAACAACATTATTTTTGACAGCCATAGATTGGGTGATGCGCCAGACAACAGAGGGCAGCCCAAGAAGAATTAGATGGACAACGTTTTCTACACTGGAAGACCTGGAATATGCAGATGACATTGCACTACTTGCGCATTCACATCAACACATCCAAGAAAAAAACCAATAGACTGAATAAGTGTGGCCAGCAGGTTGACCTGAACATCAATCTGAAGAAGACAGAGGTCATGACAAAATGTGAGCAATCCTGAGCCAATAACAGTAAGGAACCAGAAGTTAGAACAGACAGACACATTTACTTACCTAGGATGCATAGTAACACCTGACGGCGGAACAAGCAAGGATATTAACAACAGAATGAACAAAGCAAGAACAGCCTTTGCTAGTCTCAACAACATTTGGAAGTCTTCCCAGTACAGCACAAACACCAAATTAAGACTGTATGACAGCTGTGTACTTTCTGTGCTTCTCTATGGTGCGGAATGTTGGAGAGTAACAGAGAAGGAAATGTTGAAACTGTCCTTCTTCTTCTTCGATCCTTAACCACCGACCGTCAAAGCAGTCAGTGGCCATCACGCCTAGTGGCGTCTTGTAGGGCAACAACAAATTGATTCCACTTTGCACGGTCGGTGGCCATCCTTCGTACAGTGCCCCAACTCTGGTTCATTCTTTGCATCTCAGCCTCCACAGTCCTCCGCCAAGTTGTTTTTGGTCGGCCTCTCTTTCGCTTTCCTTCAGGGGTCCAAAGCATAGCTGTTCTTGTGATGGCATCGGGGTCTCTTCTGAGGACATGACCAACCCAGCTCCAGCGTCTGCCAGCTATGATGGTGTGCATGTCCTCTTGCTTGCTACGAGTAAGCAGATCTTGGTTGGTGATGGTATTCGGCCAAAAGATGCGGTGAATTTTTCTTAGGCATGTTGTGTGAAAAGAGGACAATTTTGACATTTCCTTCTCTGTGACTCTCCAGCATTCCGCACCATAGAGAAGCACAGAAAGCACGCAACTCTGGTATAATCTTAATTTTGTGCTTGTGCTGTATTGGGAGGACTTCCAGATATTATTTAGGCTAAAGAAGGCTGTTCTTGCCTTATTCATTCTGATGTTGATGTCTTTGCCTGCCCCACCGTCTGGTGTTACTATGCTTCCTAGGTATGTGAAGGTATCTGTCTGTACCAATTGCTGATTCCTTACTGATATGGGCTCAGGGTTGCTCACATTGAGCGTCATGACCTCAGACTTCTTTAAATTGATGTTCAAGCCCACCTGCTGGCTGAATTTATTAAGTCTATCCGTTTTTTCCTGGATGTGTTGATGTGAATGTGCCAGCAGTGCAATGTCATCTGCATATTCCAGATCTTCCAATGTAGAAAATGTAGTCCATCTTATTCCTCTTGGACTGCCCTCTGTTGTCTGGCGCATCACCCAGTCTATGACTGTTAAAAAAAGAGTGGTTGATAAGGGGCATCCCTGTCGTACTCCTGTCTTCACCTCGAAGGTTAGGTTGCTCTGCCCAACACTACACGTAAAGTTGGCATAGAGGCTTTTTATGATTGTCACTATGCAGCTTGGAATTCCATAAGCCCTCAGTATTTTCCATAAACTGTCCCTATGTATGCTGTCAAAAGCCTTTTCAAAATCAACAAAATTTATGTAAAGCTGTCTTTGCCATTCTGAGCACTGCTCTATAATGTTCCTGAGAGTGAATATATGGTCTACACATCTTCTGTTCTTTCTAAATCCTGCTTGTTCTTTCCTCAGTTTGTAGTCTACTGCCTTTGAAATTCTCTGTATAATTATCCTGCCTAGTATTTTGCTGGGAACTGAGAGAAGAGTGATTCCTCTCCAATTATTGCAGTCTGCAAGATCTCCCTTTTTGGGCAATTTGACAATTATTCCTTTGTTCCACTCTGATGGTGTTGTCCCCGTTTTCCACACTTGTGCAAATAGTGGTTCTAATAGTTCTGCTGCTAGCTCAGGGTCTGTCTTAAATAGCTCTGCATTTAAGTTATCATGGCCCGGAGCTTTAACCCTTTGATTGCTGTGATGATTTCTTCTTTTCGTGGAATGTCTGTATTTACATCTAGATCGTTTTCAGCCTCAGGAACCTTCAATTGTGTCTCTGGTATTTCCTTGTTCAGAGTTTCTCTGAAGTGCTCTGCCCATCTTGTTTCCTGTCCTTCTGCTGTCTTGATGAGATTTCCTTGCTTATCTCTTACTAATGTAATATTGTTTGCACCTTGTTTTCCGCTGATGAATTTAGTTATTTTGTATACTGTGCTTTGTTCATTTCTCAGTGCTGCCTCTTCTGCCTGTTTTGCAAGATCGTCTAGGAAATTCCTTTTGTTGGCTCGGGTTTGGCGTTTAACTTCCCTGTCCAGCTGGCTGTACTGTTCGCTATATAGTTGCTTTAACCTGGGGGACTTCGCTTCTGTTTTCTTTCTTTTCATTTCCTTTCTCATCTTTATGGTGTTTAGTGTTTCTGGTGTTATCCAGTCTTGCTTCTTCCTTTCCTGGAATCCTAAGCATGATTTGCTACTTTCCTTATATACTGTTGAAATGGTGTTGAAATTCTGGTCTATATCATCAGTCAATGTCTTTTCCTGGCTTTTGGCAAATTGATATCGTTTCTTAATGTCGGCCGCAAAAGCTTTTCTGGTAAGGGGGTCCTTCAATTTGCTGATGTTAAACCTTTTCTGTGTAGTTACAGTTGGTCCAGCCCTTCTTAGTTTCACTTTCAGTTTTGCTACTACTAAATGGTGATCACTTCCCACATCTGCACCTCTTCTTGCCTACACATCTTGTAATGCATGTCTCCATCTACCGTTAACCATGATGTGGTCTATCTGGTTTCTGTCCCGACCATTTGGTGATTCCCATGTTAACTTGTGAATTTCCTTATGTGGGAAAAGTGTTCCTCCAATGACCAGGTTGTTAATGCTACAGAAACTTATTAGCTTATCCCCATTTTCGTTTGCTGAAACTGTCCTCCTTCCACACAATCTGCCCAAGGAAAATTCTCCGAATCTTTTGGCCAAACACCATCAGCAACCAAGAACTACTTATTCAGAGTAACCAGGAGGACATGCACACCATTATAGCTGGCAGGTGCTGGAGTTGGGTTGGCCACATCCTCAGAAAGGACCCTGATACCATCACAAGAACAGCTATGCTAAGGACGCCCGAGGGAAAGCGAAAGAGAGGCCGACCAAAAACAACTTGGTGGAGAACTGTGGAAGCTGAGATGCAAAGAATGAATCACAGTTGGGGCACTGTAAGAAGGATGGCCGCCGACCGAGCAAAGTGGAATCGATTTGTTGCTGCCCTACAAGACGCCACCCGGCATGATGGCACCGACTGCTTTGATGGTTAGCGGTTATGGATAAAAAAAAATAGAATGAGTATAGAATAGATTAAACACACAGTCTAGAATAGATTTTACACACAGTCTAGTATAGATTACACACATACAGTCTAGTATAGATTATACACACAGTATAGTATAGATTATACTATAATCACAGATATCTCGTATAGATAACACACAGAGTCTAATATAGATTACACACACACAGTCTAGTATAGATTATACACACACTCTGTAGCAGAGTATTTAACTACAGATTTAAACTCTGTAGCATACTAATTACAGATCTAAACCCATGAGCTTAGTTGTACATGTACCATGATGTATGTGGAGCTGAGCTTAGTTGTACATCTACCATGATACCAACTACAGATATAAATATAAGCTCTGTAGCAGAGCCTTTGACTAAAGAAATAATCTTCAGCTTTACTCCACAGTACTGACTGCTGAACTAAATCTTAACTCTGTCGCACAGATCTAAGTGCAAATCTACATGTGAGCTCTGTACGACAAGCCTAACTGCAGATTTAACCATTAGGCTCTGTAACTGGCACTCAGAAAGACTTTAAACTCAGCAGCAAATCTGAGGTGTGTCCATGTCATTCCGATTGTCCAATGAAGTGGAGCAAAAAAGCAAACTACATCACGTTACCACGGATGCCATGAAAAATAACTAGGCAAGGTTGTGCATGGGGCTAGCAATCTGAACATGGGGTTAACAACCTCAACATGGGGTTAACAACCTCAACATGGGGTTAACAACCTCAACATGGGGTTAACAACCTCAACATGGGGTTAGCAACCTCAACATGGGGTTAACAGCCTCATCGTGGGGTTAACAGCCTCATCATGGGGTTAACAACCTCTATATAAGAAAAGGTTAGCATAAGAAGTATGTTTAAATAGTTCAGCGGAGACACAAAACCTAAAGATGTCTATCAGCCCATGTGAAAACCATAAGCATACCAGACTAGCTGCAACTGCAGAGCTGTTTGATAACAGCTGTAGCTGTCAGTCTGATACTGGCAGCAGCTGTAATCTTGTTTGCTACCAGCTACAGATATGAAGCCTGATAACAGCTGCAGTTGTCAAGTCATGTGACTTTAATTCTCATGACAAGATATGAGATGAAGCTGTTCTATATTATCATTGACCTATTGACCTCACAAATTTAATTCTTATTAATCAAAATAACAAAACAATTATTTTACATTGATAGTTCATCAATATAACGTACATCTTTTGTAATAAAGTAATAATATAAAAATACAAATTACTGTTGAAAGCAAGTCAATTTTCATTTTACATAACAAAAATTTTGAGAATAAACGCAACTACACATAACCAGATTGCGCTTGAAAAAACAACCTTACAATATGTAGGATCATACACATATCTTGGCAGCAAAACAAAGTTGTACGAACAGACAGGGATATCAAAATATGGATGCTAAAGGCAAGGAGTTTCACTGCATTGGGAAATATATGGAGATCAAAGGAAATCAAGCCTGACATACAAATAATAACTGAATATAACAATAGAAGCGATACATCATGGTCTATTTGCTCATTCCAAATCAAATCTACAGCAGCATCTGCGAAGACATGGTGGTACTCAACAATGTCAAATGTAAGGTATCAAAGAACTTGGACTCACTAAAAGGTTCTTCATTCTCTAATGCTGTCCATGTTTTGACTTAAAAATTGTTATAAAGTTTTCATGGACCTATGACAAACTGGCAGCTGCGTTTATGGCCTCTAATATCATTAGTCTCCAGGTTGAGATGTAAAATATTTCACAAGTCACGAAAACTATCTGAGAAGATGGCTGTAATAATGAGGTATATTCAGTGAGGTCATTAAGACACTTTGTTTCACTGCACATTGTAATGAACTAAATAAAAATCATGACAATTTAGCACTGACAGTTCTCTGTCTGTCTGTGTGTGCAGTGTATGTTGATAAAACTCCAGCATTTTCTTTTACATGATGATCAGTTGACTTTGTCACCTATGGCTAGCAGAAACATGACACAGTGTGAGAAACTTAACTGATAATGTAACAGAATGTCATAAAATATGAGTTTTCGGTTACATTCCTGTTGTCACATAACTTCTTAACAATTGTTTACAAATTTGTCTGTTCTTGTGAACAATTCTATTACTAGTTGGTATGCAGTAAGGAGGAGTAAAAAAAACACAATGCTAGTAATTTACTAATATGAGCTAAATTATTTGTTTTCACCACTTTTTAATTTACTTAATTTTTAATGTTTTCTTTACCAACAACCAGACCATTCCCTTCAGAATGTTTTGATAAGTTTTTATTTTTTCATTATAAAGAAAAATATCTCGTTCAACCTGTGATGGGTTATAATTAGTATACCTTGTAGCAGAAGTTGGCAACCAGTTGATCTTGATTTACCTGTAGATCCCACAGTGGCGGGGCACGCGAGAGAGAATTTTTAAAAATCTGCCAGCTAGCTGACTAAAATTCACTTTATTTGTTAACTGTATAAGATAGAACATGATCTGTCTTTGAAGTCAAGTTAACATCCTGTAAAATATTTAGTTTTAATTTTTCCACAGCTCTGTTGATGAGATGCAGGAAGCCGATCATGCGACAGAGATAACAGTTACATAAAGGCTGGACGTATGCCAGATAGGCCTACTCTGTGACCTGATAACAGACATATTTTATCTAGTTAGATTTTTAGACAGCTCAGGGGTTCTAAAGTAGATCCCCACAGCTACTAGGTTGCCTACCACCAATATACAGTGTCTCTATGTTCATATAATATGTTCAATTACATGATAGTAGTGTCATTTCTAATGCCCCTAGTGTCTCTATGTTCATATAATATGTTCAATTACATGATCATGGTGTCATTTCTAATGCCCCATTATTGTAGAGTCATCATCATCATCTCAACCCATAACCCGTCATGGGTCGTAGGGGTGCCATGGTGGAAGCATCAGCAGACAGGGTCCTCCACTGCTCTCTATCCTCAGCAATGCGTACAAGTGTGGAAAAACCGTGTCCTGCCCATTCTTTGATGTTATCAGCCCAGGATTTTTTTTGCCTTCCTCTTCTCCGTTTACCTTCGACTGTTCCCTGGAGGATCGTTTTCGAAAGGGAGTCATGACGAGTTACATGCCCAAACCAGGCAAGCTTTTGACGTTTCACTACTGACAAAAGTGGTTCTTGGTGGCCTGCATAGGTGTTTATCTTCTCTCTAACATAGACATTTGTTTTGTGCTCTTTATAGCAAATGCGCAAAATTCTTCTATAACATTTATGCTCGAAAGCCTGAATCCTTCGCTCCATATCTGCAGTGAGTGTCCAGCCCTCACACCCATACAAGAGAATAGATAATACGAGTGATTTGTATAATTTGATCTTCACAGGAAAACTGATGTTACTTTTCCAGATCACATTCAGCCTTGTCATGGCAGCTGAGGCCATCTCAAGTCTTGTCTTGATTTCTTTACTTGATCTTCCATCACTACATATAGTGGACCCGAGATATTTAAAGGTGTTAACTTATGTAGAGTTATGTTTATGTAGAGTCATAAACAATTTTAATTAGCTTCAGTACTTTTTGTCTACTTTAGTTCTTGCAGTGTTGTGGTATGTTATGAATAAACAATGTATAAGTACAGTTGTACAAGCTGTGTGTACACATTTATTTTTTAGTAATAAAGTGTTTTTCACCTTCAATTATTTTTTTTTTGGCAAAAGGTATCTGTACTGTATATAATGCAGCACATCCAAAATTAGAGGAATAAAGTTAAGTTTAGCTAAAAAATGTGTAACTTTGTTTAATTTTTTTAATATGTTTAATTTTTAAATATATTTAAACATTTGTTTTACAAAAATGTACATTTGTTTTTTTACTTTGTACGGTCTTTACTGGTATTGCATAGGCCTACATGTTTGTTTTTTTTTTTCAAACATCAAAAGGTTGACAGGTATGGACATCTGTTTCTAAATAGGCCAACTTTCTACATGCCCATTGTCTGGTTTACTGGACCATGCTCATCATCTTTGTTTTTTATACACATCTCATCAGAGATCAAAATATTTACTAATTTAAATGTTACAGTAGTTCGTGTTCTATGTTTAACGTATTTTTGTAGGCCCTACACACTTCCTCCTTGCCATTATTCTGTTCGTGTCAGCGTTAAAATAAAAACACATGAGCAGTGAGCCGGTTTTCTGCTTGAGTGACTAGTCCCAGTACTGACTGAAATTGTAACTACAAGTTTGGACCCCACCAACTTTGTCCTCTACTTTTAATTCAAGTTATGAGTCTCCATTCTCGGGTCAGGGGTGCAATGTTTCAAAGATGGCTGCCCACATTTTTGCTACTTAATGTGTCGGAATGTGGCTTTTTTTCTCGGATAATAATACTTCAAGTTATTAAATTACACTACACCTCGCACAATTAATGTTATATCCATTCATTAAATGCAGTAGATTGCACATAACTGGTAGATAAGTAACTTTTACATGCCTTCTGCCGACCTAGCCCCTCGGTCTAACGCTCGATGAATGATAGTAGCGAAGCCACTAGACTGATAAGCCTTGGTCGTTCTTTATTCGTACGAACGTCTTTCAGCGTCTGCTAGAAAAATCACTAACCCAAAGCCTACAAGCAGTCCCAGCTATTGTAACGAACGACATTAAAAGTTCAAGTAGGCCTATGTGGAACACTGCTATCGGTTCAGTTGTAGCCTAGCCTATAGGCTATTAAAAAAAAAAATAACAAAACATACCTTCATCAAGTATTTTCTCCGCATGAATGAATACATTTGGCAAAGCCTGGATCTGTTTCTTGTCTTTTAATAATTGTGCCAGATATTCTGGCGTATTACGATCATCTCTGTTACTTTCAGTTCCCATGTTAGCAAGTTTTGAGCAGTTGACAGACAATCTTATCACTACAGGTTTGTCTAGTCAGAATGTCAAGTTTTCCAGATCTACGAACCACAACTCCCAACAACGAGTAACACTTCATTCCACATCAAAACTTTATTTCAGAACACGTGGGGTCACTGCGCATGCGCCGATCTGGCTGAGCGCACACGGCAAAATAACAAAATAAAAAGAAAGTTGAGAAGGGGGGGCTGAGGATAAACGCTGTGAGAGTCAGATGGTCTTTGATCTTTGGTAGCTGAATGTAAGAGCTGGCACACACGACGTTGGGTGTATATTATATATGCTGGCATATGCACGCACAAAAAACTAAACAGTGATGGAAAATGTGGGCAAACAACCAATATAAGTTACACAACACGAACCATATGTTCTCTGCCCAACTTCACATTTAAACCTGGAACCCCTGCTTGAAAACTTGATAAAATTCATTTCTTTCGCAGGAATCAAGAGCTATGACTTCTGATACGCAGCCGCTGATAAACGGCAGACGAGAGTGCGAAGGTGATAAATAAATATTAGATATCGCTTCCCTTTGATCTGTTTATTTATCCCCCTGCGGGAGCCGTCTTTATTTTTTTCCTTTGGGCATGAATCTAGATACTATTAGCTCCGTCTGGTAGAGCAAGTCTGAGGAAATGTGGTACTGTATATAAACACTTGATGTACTGTAGCTGTTTTAAAACTGTTGGTTCTATCTCGGCTGTGTCATTACGCCTCGTGCGGAGAAACATTGTTCATTCCTGAGTGCACGTGTGAAACTATGGCCAATCTTTTCTAATAATTTCTTCAACGTTTTTTTCACTTTCTGTCGGGTGTTCCCTGGCATGTGCTCTAATCTTCGGTTGAGAGGTTGCGTTGCTATCTGAATTGTTTGCTGTCTAATACGGTGTCCTTTGTGTTCTCAGTCATGTCTGGACTCACGTTACATGCGAGCATGACCATAAATACCACTTACACTGTTCAATATTATAACTGTATCTTCCTTTTCATTTATGTGTGTAAAAGCGCATACAAACACAATGTATACACACACCAATAGGATCCCTCTTCATTGTTCCACGCACACACACACACACACACACACACATGAACAAAACGTCCTCACACTTCCACATCAGCGAACCGAATCTCGGACTGTCTCTTGTGGTGGTTTTTGATGGTATGCAATGTTGTTGTTCTTTATTACTATTGTACTGAATGAAGTCAGCTGTTAAGATCCCTGATTATAACAAATTTTGGGTTGAGTTATCAGGGTACCTTTCTGCTACCACCTTATGACCTCAATCAGACCTATTCTTGACGAGTATGTATGATAGCTACGTCTAATGTCTAGGGTTATGCAAGTGTGGTGTGATGGTAATTTGACACTAACACACACACATATAAACAATTAGTAAAGTCTATGATCAAATGAACTAACACATGGGTTAAATTTTGATGTGTAAATATTTTCTATACAGTTTTATTGGTCCTGAACCTAGTATTCTTCTGGTCAGGGACAGTTTGTCCAAACATATACTGTTAAAATATACTATGAGTGTTACAAAATTTTTAATATTACTGGATTCTAACACTGGATGGCTGTTTGGGATTCTTTAATCATCCCCAGTTCTTTAATACACAACTGTCAATGTTTTATTCTTTGGGGAATATTTTTATTATGTTACACAGGGGTGCACTAGTCTTTGATGCTGATGAAAAGTTGGGTGCCAGATATTATACTTATCTGGCACAACTTGAACTGTCCGTATTCTTGCTGTACAACGATCACTTTGATACTGGCCCAAAAGTAACAGGGTGGACTCTGTAGACCCCTGTCACTACTGGAAATTAAAAGACTTCTCAACTGCTTTTCACAGACATCTGGCACCGGGCTAGTGCCAGATAAAAACCCTGTAACAATGAAATAATGTCTCTTTGTTGATATCATACTTAAACTGTTATTTCTACAAATTATAATACATAATAAATAAAGATCTGGGTCATATCTAATTGACCAACCCAGCGCATCCATTACAAAGTGTACCAGTGTTGTTCACATGTCTCTCCTCTCAAGGCGGCCCTACATCTGCAATAATAATATTAATCTTTCTTTTCTTCCATACAATAGGATAGGTGAGCTGTGTCCATCTGGCCACCTAAGAAAACATTTTTATTTCATAAACATGTGCATTTTACAAAACTGGCAATGTGTTATAGCATAAATCTACCTCTAGGCCCTGCATCAATCAGCTAAGGACCTAATTACTTACAGTCGTAATGGCAGTATCTCTCACTCACATTTTTAAACAAAATATATATGAATAATTTCTGCCTTACCATAAATTCAACGAATAAACACAGGTACATTGATTAGCAGACTTCAGATGTCCTGCTGGCTGGACTGTGATGCCTATTATTGTTTTACTTTATATATTTAATTCAATAAGGCAAGTCACACTTCCCAGAATTTCAACCGTCCTGTTCGAGGGACTGTATTATACAAATGGCGTCGAGACTTTGAATTTTTTCAATATTATAAAAGGCGTTGGCCAATGAGCTAACGACTACTTTTGAATTTGAAAATAAAAGCAAAAACAGACTTGATTTTTGGACCTAACAAGTTTTCTCCTCACTCATTCTTAGATTTCTACTGCTAAAGTATATTTTTAGTGTTAAGCCATCCCATAATTTCTCTCCCCTTGTCTACCCCTCCTCCAACAGAATACATGCTTGCTTGTCTCATTTCCAACAACGCGTTCAAAATTGTAATCGTTAGTGAATGCAAAATGAATGCAAAACCACCAGTCTGTCCGTTTGTCTGCACGAACAAATACAGTCTTTTGTCAATAACTTTCTTATCTACTGGGGAATTTTGTATTTTTAAACATATTAATTATCAGGAGAAGATAAGCCATCAAACTTAGTAGGTTTTATGATTCTAAACCCATTAATAAAGAAATCCATATTTTTTCAGAGTTAGTTTCAATTTCCACTATCATATGCCATCTTTTCTCCTCTCCCGCGTTGTCCAAAACTGAAACTACTAGTCTGTTACGTCATAAAATGGACTCTTTTGCAGCGAAAGCGCTGTATGTGTGTTTATATATATTCTCAGTGTGCCTATAGTTCGAAAAAGTATTGGGTTTTGCGGGGTATTTTTAAATTCTACAAAGCTTGCGACACGTTACCAAACACCTGCCACTGTATCATCTCGCACTGTCGTCTTGGGTAGTTAGTCCAAGAATCTAACGCTTGACAATTTGTGGCATGTTTTCGCTCTCTCTCTCACTTTTATGCGTTCGTTTATGCCTCCCCTGTTTTATTCTTACTATCTTTCTTGGAACAACTAAGCTTATCGTTTTTCAAAATCTTTACCGTTAACCCTTGACGGGCGAGTTATAAAATCCAATACCACTGGCGCGGCAATAAGGTTTCACACTACGTTCTTATCTCAATGCGATGACTGGCGCGGGGGAAGAAGACGCGTTACAACATTACTATTTCTATTTCTACTCATATTATTTTAACTTTTATACTTATAATTAATAATTTTATCGCTGCATCAATGTACTTTATCACATCTCTCTCCCCTCTCTCTCTCTGACCTACTCACACACGCCACCTTACAAACACGGTGCATACATTTTAATCTCGGTGCTCAAAACGAAATATCCCGGACCATGTCCCGTTTTACGCATCAGAATACAAACTACATGACTTATCACATTATTATATTCGCTACAATATACTCATTCCTAGATCCTACTCACGTTTCCATACCCATTCCCCCATTCCGATCTCCACACATATTCTCACATTGCAATTCCTACACGCATTCCCTCATTTCTTCTTTTTTTAACACATACTCCATCGCTCCAATTTTCACACATATTCCCTCACCATCATTTGCACACACACATTTTCATATCAAAATTACCACACACATGGTCATAATCCAGTTCCCGCACATGTATGTACACTTTCTTTTTAATTATGATAAGCACTGTGAATGAAGATAAAGTGTAAAAAAAAGGAAAATTTTATGTGAAGGAGATTGTACCGCGATATGATGCTTAAAATATGCTAAGATAAGTAAATTTTTATGAGATGTTGATATCCGCGAACGTCTCTGATCTTGTTGTTATGATACAACTTGTATTTGTTATATGATAGTATTGATTATATTTACGAGGTATCTTGTGGTTTTAATGTGTATTCCAATGTTGTTTCGTCTTTCTTCTTATCATAAGAGAATACTGTTAGTGTTGCAGAATTGTACGTACCGTATCTAATGTTATATAATTTAAAAATGTTATTGTTGGAGAATTACTTATATCGAATGTTATATAACAGAAAAGTGTTAATGTTGGAGAATTACTTATATCTAATGATCATCATCATCAAAATCCATAATTCTCGCCGTTTGTACATCGGTCACATTTAAGGGATGCATCTGTGGTTGAAAGTTAGACATTAATTCTATTGTTTCCCTTATATGTACTCTCCCGAAAATAGTAACACTCAACGAAGAAAAGTCGGTGTAGAATCCAGTTTCATTCCGGAAACGGATTTAACTCATCATTTTGTTAAAAAAAATAACCTTAAAATGTAAGTTTTTGATTGTTTCTTCAAGACAAAATTTTAATTTAAAGTATTGCAGACTTATTACACTAGTCAACAAATTTTCAAAAGTTTTTTGTACCAGAAATTAAATGTACCATTTCTTATTGATTTTGACATGCTGATTTCAAATATCATAATGAAATTCACCAATTGGCTCTGGTTTTTTTTTAAATGATGAATTTACATTACAGTAATACAAATAATGTATGCTTGTTTACTTCTCTGGGCTAAACAGCTAGTCTTTCTACTTTAACATTATAAAAATTGTGGTTACATACTCAATTAATTGATATTTTAACATAAAATGATAGAAAAAATAAAAACATTATTTAAAGTTCACATATCATGCTTTAAAAAGGCACATTTGAACCCATTCCGTCATTATTCAGTCGCTGTTCGAGCTCTCTTTGCTTGCTTCTTGTAGTCAATCGATGAGGTGTCTCTTGTCACAGTCCAACAGTAATCAACAAGCATTGAAGGGCTCCAATTGCCTTGACACCTTGTCTCCATAGCAGCAATGTCCTGGTGAAATCGTTCACCATGCTCATCACTGACCGCTCCACAGTTTGACGTAAAGAAATCCAGATGAGAATCCAGAAAATGAATTTTCAAAGACATGTTGCAGCCAAGACTCTTATACTTCTGAAGGAGATTTTCTACAATTTCATTGTAATTATCAGATCTGTTGTTTCCAAGAAAATTGTCCACCACTGACTTAAATGCTAGCCATGCTGCTTTTTCCTTGCCATGCAACACGCAAAGAAACTCGTCATCATGAAGAAGTTTTCGAATTTGCGGACCAACAAATACTCCCTCTCTTATTTTAGCTTCACTCAGTCTTGGAAATTTTCTGATGTAATGGTCACTTCGTGCACGGCTATCCCACTCACAGAGAAAGCAACAGTACTTGGTGTATCCACCCTGTAGTCCAAGCAAAAGAGCGACCACTTTTAAGTCACCGCAAAGTGACCAATGATGATGATCGTAGTTTATACACTTCAAAAGCTGCTTAATGTTTTCATAAGTTTCTTTCATATGAACTGCGTGACCAACTGGAATTGACGGTAACACATTACCATTATTCAACAAAACAGCTTTAAGACTTGTCTTGGATGAATCAATGAAAAGCCTCCACTCTTCCGGTATGTAATTGATGTTGAGGGCTGCCATTAAACCAGAAATGTTGTGGCACGCAGAAAGGTCACCCTCTTTGAAAAAGAATGTAATAAGCGGCTTCTGGCGGTTCCTATACACAGAAATTGTAACATCTTCTGCCAGGAGATTCCACTGTTGCAATCTGGAACCCAAAAGCTCCACCTTGTTCTTCGGTAAATTCAGATCTCTTACAAGATCATTCAGTTCTACTTGGGTTAGTGGATGTAGTTTGCTCAAAATCTGTGTCACTTGAGGTTGATGGTTCAGGACCACCAATGTCCTCTTCATCAGTGGAAGCAGCTGAAAAGGATTCTGGCACTTTGGGAACTGGTAGGTCATCGCCATGTGGTACCGGAAGTATTGCAGAGGGGATGTTTGGATATTCCAGTCCATTTTTTCTTCTTTGATATGCCTTTCCCAATTGGAGGGACCATGCAAAAGTAACAGTTGTTGAGATAATCAGTGGGCTCTCTCCAAATCATTGGGACTGCAAAAGGCATAGCTTGCCTTTTGCCAGTCAACCACAGTTTAAGATGTGCTGCACATGTATTGCAGCATATGTGTGGCACCCAGCTCTTATCTTGATCTCCTATTCTGCAGCCAAAATACAAACTGTACGCCTTCTGGCATTTCTAACTACGATACTTTTGATAAGGACAAATGCACTAACTAATGGCAAAATTTTATCAGAGATAAGGTATTTATACACAAAGGTGATGTAATCATAGGTAGGATTGCATCATCAACTTCTAGTAACATTTTTATTGGTCATTAGAAAAAATTATGCAATCGCCCACAACAGTTGCGTCATATATATATAAATTTACCGTAATTAAATAAACTAGTAGCATATATCTTGAAAACTAGAGCCAATCAACATTTTTTAATGTCATTTTCGTTTTCAGCACACCAAAATTAGTTAAGATCAGCTATTTTCATTTCTGGTACATTTTGGTTGTTGACTAGTGTTATTATGGATCAAAATGATAAGATGGCTGCAAAACGAGCTGTCTTGCATCGTAATTCGATTGATGCAGAAATTATCACTGGCAGTAATAAGGGAGAACGAGTCTTAATTCCTCGCATTGACTTAGAACCGAGCGAGCGCAGTTTGCCATTTAGGATGCGACGTCGTCAATTCCCAGTAATTTTAGCATTTGCAATGACGATCAATAAGGCGCAATGACAATCTTTTGATCACGTAGGAGTTTTCCTTCCTGGCCCTGTTTTCGGACACGGCCAGCTCTATGTCGCCCTCGCCCGTGGAACAAATCATGAAAACTTTAAAATATATTACAGTTTTTGATTTACTTCCGGAGCGCTGGCGGTCGCTGTCTCGAGAGACTGCGCGTGGTGATCCCGGTACCACCGGGCCCTCCCAGTTCATCGGTTAGCGAGGCAGTAGTTTGGCTCCTGTGTCCGTAAATTGCAGCCCCCGGTCGTGATGTGAGTAAGCCGTAGCATCTCCGTATCATGGCTCGACAACAGTCTCGAAAAAGGCCCCGCTCTCGCAATGAGTCGCGGGCCGGCAGTCAGTAAGCGGGTGTCGCTTTCGGCCCGTCCTGTCCGACTAGGGGAACGTCTTGTCGGCAGGCGGCCAGTGGTTCTCGCAAGAATAAAATCACCGGGGCCGCCGGGATCCGCTCTGCACAGAGCGCTGTCTCCCTCCCCGCGCGAGCGACGAAATGGTCGAAGAAGACTCACGTCTGTTCGGACAGTTATCTGGTTGATCCTGCCAGTAGTCATATGCTTGTCTCAAAGATTAAGCCATGCATGTCTAAGTTCGAGCTTCTGTCTTGACCGACTGTGTGTGGTACACCCATGTTGGCCCCCCCTGCCAGTATTGATAATCCAGGCAGATCGCTGTGTGTGGTACACCCATGTTGGCCCCCCTCCCAGTATTGATAAACCAGGCAGGTTGCTGTGTGTGGTACACCCATGTTGCCCCCCCCCTCCCAGTGACAGATCGCTGTGTGTGGTACATCCATGTTGGCCCCCCTCCCAGTATTGATAAACCAGACAGATCGCCGTGTGTGGTGCACCCATGTTGCCCCCCCCCCCCCCCCCTTTCCCAGTGACAGATCGCTGTGTCCGTTTCAGATTTTGCTCACTGTCTCTGGCTTTGTCCTCAGACCTTCTGGTCCTGAGTGTTCCTCTATAAATGCCTTCGGGCAGATGAGGAAGGGGCATCCCTCGACACCTTCGGGTATAAGAGGCTCTGTCCATTTTGGCTGGAACAAAACCTGGAAGGCTTAATGGTTTCATAGCGATAAAGAATACACATGAGGGCAAGTTCGGGCACAATGGGCTAATCACCTGTTTGCCAAACATTTTCATTACATGTTTTGCCCAAGAGCCTTGTGCTCCTTGGGTCACCTCTACACCTCGTTTTACGGGGTAGATGAGGTTCCGATTATGAGATGAGATGAGATTTACTTCCGTCATTATTGACGGGTTATTACTAGTGTTATTTAACAGAAAAGTGTTAATGTTGGAGAATTACTTATATCTAACATTATATAACAGAAAAGTGTTAATGTTGGAGAATTACTTGTATCTAATGTTATATAACAGAAAAGTGTTAATGTTGGAGAATTACTTGTATTTAATTATATATAAACGAAAAGTGTTAATGTTGGAGAATTACTTATATCTAACGTTATATAACAGAAAAGTGTTAATGTTGGAGAATTACTTGTATGTAACGTTATATAACAGAAAAGTGTTAATGTTGGAGAATTACTTATATCTAATGTTATATAACAGAAAAGTGTTAATGTTGGAGAATTACTCGTTTTGTAACATTATGTAACAGAAAAGTGTTAATGTTGGAGAATTACTTATATCTAACGTTATATAACAGGAAAGTGTTAATGTTGGAGAATTACTTATGTCTAATGTTATAAAACAAAAAGTGTTAATTGTAGAGAATTACTTATGTCTAATGTTCTATAACAGAAACGTGTTAATGTTGGAGAATTGCTTGTATCTAATGTTCTATAACAGAAAAGTGTTAATGTTTGAGAATTACATGTATCTAACGTTATATAACAGAAAAGTGTAAATGTTGGAGAATTACTTGTATCTAACGTTATATAACAGAATAGTGTTTCCGTAATGTTGGAGAATTACTTGTATCTAATGTTATATAACAGAAAAGTGTTAGCGTTGGGGAATTACTTGTATCTAATGTTGTATAACAAAACTGTTTGACCTTTTTTTAATACAACAATGAGAGCCCAGTTCTCAGACGTTTGAAAATAATATTTCGTGTTTTTCTTGAATCGTTCTTTTGATGCAGCAGTGTCACATAACTGTGTCAGATTATCACTTGTTCTCTTCTGTTGAGCTGGTAATATGCATCATTTTTTGCGTGGCCTGGATGTTCTGCTTCCCATTTGTTTCTGTATCTGCTTCTGATAAAGCTCTTTGCCTCTTCAAAAGATATACTTGTATCAGGCTGAGATAGCTTTCCTTTGCCAGTCCGTCATCTTCTTCATCGCCAGAGATGTTGCAATGAGATGGGATCCACTGTATTACAACTAGGTTGAATTGGTGGCTCAGTTTGTGGAGTTGTCGTGAAACCCCACTACTTTGTTAAATCATTATGTCGGGATACAAATTTGCCCCAGCCAATCAACGCACAGTTGCTGAGCCGGAATAAATTACAAGAAGTTACACCAGGAAAAAAACTTAAGCCCTGTTCTTTTCGGATGTGGGTCGCGGCCATCTTGTTCACGCAAGATGGCGGAAAAAAACAGAATAAAATTAGGCTGTACGACGCTTGGGACTAAACTGCAGACAACCAATCACCTTGCCCCGCCAGGAACCAACCAAACGCTTTCCTTACACAGTAGAAGTTACCTCACCTGCCTATATAATCGGGCGAGATTTTATGCATAAGCACACATCACCGACACGAAGCCAGAGACACGACCGACTGAAGAAGAGGAGCTGTCAACTTTGATTTATAGCTTACCTGGAGTGCATTGACCTGCAGCCTGCTTCACTAAGTCGAGTCAAAACCTGGCCGGTTTAAAAAAATCTTAGAGGGTAAATATAATTTACTATAAACTGGTAGGAAAATAGGTACAGCAGGTCTATAATGTTGGTATTTGTTGTGTGTCATTTATAATACCTACACCTGTATATATTTAATATATTTTGGTTCACTATGAATGTATCAGGTTACTGATTGTATCTTGGGGTATTAGGTATAAGGATTGTATTTCCTGATATGATTGATGAAGACGAAGACTAATAGGACTCATGCTTCAACATATTGTCTCCTATAACTTCAATCTATTATCTCAGACCAGCTGAAATATAACCAAAACAGTCCTTGTTAGGACTCAACCTATTGTCTCCTATAACTCAATCTATTGTCTCACATACTTCAGTCTATTCAGATTACTCCCACCTGAAATATAACCAAACAGTCCTCGTCTCATATACTCCTATCATAAGAACATAACAATATTGTTAGGATATAGGTTACCAGCTAGTATAGCACTTGTCAGAGAGGGCCTGGTATATTATAGGGGGAAGGAAATGGTTGTATCACACCTAGATGTACATATTATTGGATGTATTCATGTATTGAATTTATATTATGGGATGTATTTATGTATTGAATGTATTCATGTATTGAATTTATATTATTGGATGTATTCATGTATTGAATGTATCCATGTATTAGTTTATCAGAAAGAATGTTTTGCAAGTAGACACCTGTCTTGTCTCGCTATCGCTAAATCATACTGAGCCATGTTGTTATTCATACTACATGCAGACACCTGAGACACGCTCATATCATATACACTAGAAATAGGTGGGCTCGAGGACAGAAATTAGCCCCTATTTTTCCTTGTTACATTTTTTATTCGTATCATCAAAACTGAGATCGTGGGTCGTCAATCCAGCTGCCTGGAACTCCGCAGGAGCATAGAGATTGCACAGAATCTACATCTTTGGTCCCCCTCAGTCTTGGGTGGGCTAAAGGAACGATCCTCAGCCGTTGTTGTGTGAACCAAACAAAGAAGAACAGACCTTAGAGAGATGAGTACACATTAGTACCATTTCTGTCAGCATTGTGAGCAAAAGTTAGTGTCAGTGACGAGAAAGTGATTTAGCGTAGAAAGAGACAAGATTAACAGCATAGCTAATAATTGTTATAGACGTAATTAACAGCACAGCTGATACCTGTACTATAATTGAATAACAGCACAGCTGATATAAATTTTGTTCCTATAATTGGAAAACGTGTTGTAATATATTTATATATCTATATAAATATTTGTAAATCATATGTAAACTTACAAATCCATTACATTCCATTTGTCAACATTCACCCTTCAGCACAAGAGTAGATAGTGTATATACTAAATAAATTATAAGGAAATTGTATTTGAAGACTTGTCAATTTTATCATTGTTAAGTAAAATCTGTTTCCTTGTCTTAATATCACAGTTAGTTACACAGCGGAGGTGGCAAGTTATGTCGGTCTCCTCTCTACTAATTTTTCGAGATCAGATCATTCACAGCCGTAACTAATTTGTGATACCAGTAGTTCTCTCAGACACTGGGACTTCACCATTTTCTGCAGAAATTCTATTTCTGTAATTGTCAGTACTATACTGATCCAAGAGCCAAATAAAAACCTCACGCCACAGGAGTACTACTCTTAGGTCATCTAGACCTGCATTGTTCTGGCTCTTCAGTGTTGCAATTGCTGACAGCGCATCTGTAAAGAAAACAACTTGTCTCTATGTGCTTTCCTCTGTCATTAGGACCTGTGCTGCAGTTTTCAAGGCCTCTGCTCTGAAGTTGCTTGAGAATTTTCCTGTTGCCACTGACAGCCTTTTTTTGTGTACCAGTGCTTATGTTCAGCAACACTCCTCCGCCTCCATCTTCTGTTGCATTTGTTGCTGATCCATCTGTGTAGGCATGGACCCAGGTGTTGATTGGGTAATTTTTGTGTATGTATTCTGTGTGGTTATGGCTCTTCTCTCTATTTCAGTCTGGCTTGTCTTTCTCTCAATACCAGGAATGTTTTCTATCATTTCTAGGAAGAGCTGTTGGGAACAGATTGGGGAGCAGATGAGAGTGTACCAAGGAAGCTATACACAGGGCGAATGAGACCAGTCCTAGAATGTGGCAGTGCAGCATGGGCAACAGCAGCTAAGTCAAACTCCGATAAAATTAATAGACTCCAAAATTAAGCAATGAGAATCGTAACTGGAACTCAAAAAGATTATATTTCGTCAACCAATGGAAAATAGAAGAGATAGCAGGGCACAGAAACAAGCAGTCAGATCTGAGTGCCAGGAACTTAATTCTGTAAATGTGTAAAGGTGCCCGGCCTTTTCGCAGGAAATCGCTTCCGTACGTGAATATTTCACGAGACTTAAAATCTTTTAACATGTCAGCGCCGGAGTAATTGTTTTGTTCGTGAATTTCATCATGATATTATCTCCTGTAGATGATGTCCATACGCTGTACATTATTCAGTGAAGTGAGTCAAGCAGTGAATCGGGCTTCTTCAGCGTGAACATAATATTTTAATTACCAAAGTCATAATTATTGTAAACTTTTCAGGGATGTTGGGGGGAGAGAAGGGGTAAGACAGTCTGCGAGCATTGTAGGAGTGACATGAGAAAGTTACCTTTCTTCCTGTGTCGGTTTTCTGGTATTCTCTAGGAAGTACAAGTTGAAGGCCAGTGTTAATCTACAGTGTGGGCTAAAGGTGGCGTTTCTCTGAAGTTCTACGTAACACACGAGAGAGAGAAAGAGAGAGAGAGAGAGAGAGAGAGAGAGAGAGAGAGAGAGAGAGACATAGAGAGAGAGAGACATAGAGATAGAGAGACATAGAGATAAACAGAGAGAGATAGAGTGAGACATCGAGAGAGAGCGAGAGAGACATAGACACATTGAGAGAGAGATAGAGATAGACATAAAGGCAGCGAGAAAGACAGAGAAATAGAGAGACATAGAAAAAGAGAGACAGAGAGAGAGACATAGAGGGAGCGAGAGAGCGAGAAACAGAGAGAGAGTGATTTATACTTTACTACGATCAGACGTGAAATGTTTCTTCTTCTTCTTTCACCTTTCACCTTTCACCTTTCAATTTCTCAGGGAGCATAGGTCTTGAATAAACTTAGGCCAAGTCTGGATGTTCCGTGCCGTCTGCTCAAGGTCTTGCCACGTGTTCTTGATCCTTGTCATGCCTGTCTCCAGTTATCTTTTCCAATTGTTCTTTGGCCTTCATCTACTTCTTTTACTCTGGCGATTCCAGAACAAGGACTGTCCTGTAATGCTATCAACAGGTTTTCTCAATGTGTGTCCTATTCATCTCCAGCGTTTTCTTCTCATTTCTATTTCCACATGCGTTTGTCTGGTACGGTGCTTGTCATAAGTTCCCCATTAGTCATAACATTTCAGTCCTTCTATTCTACACAAGCACCCGTTTATAAAAGTCTGTAGCTTTTTGGTTGTTGTTTTTCTTGTTCTCCATGTTTCAGAGCCATACAACAGGACAGAATGTTTTGCCGACTCATATTTGTCCACAAGATTTATGAGGTCAATAGATTTATTATGCTCATAAATAGTTGAATCAAGAACAACAGCTGGAGTATGTTTGATATCAGTTGATTTTTTTTTTTCGATAGCGTAGGCACGCGGCGACATTGTTAGTCACAGTGGCGTAACCCCCACCTGGGTGGGCCGGGGCATGTTCGGGTCCCCAGCACCGAGTGGGTTCCAGAAAGTAATGGCTGGAATGTACACTTTAGATAAGTCGAAGACGTCAGCGTTACTAATGCTGTATTAAAATCAGTTGTTCGCCGATCTCTCTTGCCCATGTCGTTAAAGAGTACGTTCTGACCAATAAGAAAGTTCATTTCAAAATTCTAGCAGATGACATCACAAATTAGTGTATTCTTTATAACAATTTAAAAATTAATTGTAAATACTTATTTTTGTACATGTGACAAAATGACCGTGCTCTTCATTTTATCATGTTCTACCTGTCTTCGTTTTCATATTGTGCCTTCCTTTCAGTTCTTCTTAACCCATATTTCCTCTCATATTGAACTCATGACTAAAGTTTCATGTTGTTATTTTGCCTGATCTACTATGGGTAGAGATAACGTTAACACCCAGCTGGGAACATGCAGATAAACACTGCCCTACTTTGTTTAAAAAAAAAATCCAGGTGGATCTCTTACGCGTGGCAAGCTGGGCGCCCATACTTCTTGTATTGACAATGGGAAGATAAACACGAATTTGCTGGCAGGACAGTTACATAACACTTCCGGAAGATGGACACTCATGTGTGGCAACATTTATAATAACAAATTAAACTGAAAGGTTTGTTATGAATTACAGACATGAGTCATTTATAAAGCGGTAGTGCCAGTACCTTATATGGGAGGAGTTTGAAATTACCTGTGTCATGCGGAATTTCATGAGTGAAAGGAAGAGAGGATACATAGTAAAGTCAACGTTTAAATCTGCTTGGTCTAGCCAAAATATAATAAATTAGACGACGTTTGATTGGCAACTGTTACTGCGTAGGAAGCTAAGGGAACGTAGGCGAAAGGTCCCATATAATGTAGCACATTTGTAGACTCCATCACTGTGTTCCATTGAGTCAAGGTCACACCTTTTTACTACCCATGACCGAAGAAATATAAGACTTCAATAAAGATGATTAGGCCAAATACTGAGGATATTCAGAAATTAACTAACAAGAAAACTCGACTTTATAATATTGGAAACCACAAAGTCATCGGAGCCTATAAACAGGATAATAGTGGGATTATAATTAAAGTAATACTCGATTACCTGTACGATAGCCTCATACCGTGTGACCCGATAATATTGGGAAGTCTTCTTGTGCCAGACGTCTGTAAAACGTATAACCCGATACGGAATGAGTTGTAACAAATACAATTTTATCATTTTATATTTTACATTTGGCATGTTTAACCCGCTGCTGGGCGTACAAGTTCACACGAGGTTGGCAACCTCGGCATATGAACATGATAGAGTCATGAACCACCCCAGCAAGAACTGGTGACTGGTTTATGCCGGTTCTCTCACAGGGAACCAAAAGCAGAGGTAGCCACAGGCTCCAAGTGGAACAGGGAGTGGATGATGATGACATAGTGTACATATTTTAACATTTTAATAAGTTCATATGTCTATTTTAACATATGTAAACTAGGTAAAAGTCGTTTTCCGCTGTCCAGCAAAATTTTTTCCCATAAGATTACCTGAATTAACGATGAATTTTCATCCTATCCACTGGGTTTATCATTGATTCAGGGAGCGTAAATTACTGATATAAAGGGGCGTGGAAATGGCAGCGGATAGGCGCCTGACTAGTGTCAGTAAACCAGGATTGGCACCTGGAATGTTTGCACTCTGTGCGAACACGGGAAAACTGCACAGGTAGCTGCAGAAATGACAAATTACACGATTAATATCCTGCGTCTCTGCGAGACACGGTGGAAAGGCATAGAGAAGAGGAGATTGATCACAGGAGAAACGGTGTTGTTTTCAGGACATGAGGAGGAAAGAGCCCACCACAGTGAAGGAGTGGCTCTAATGCTATCCAAGGAAGCACAGAAGGCACTTATAGAATGGGAAGCAATGGGACCCCGAATTATAACAGGAAGGTTTGAATCAGCCAAAAAGAAAGTAAATTTAAACATCATCCAGTGTTATGCACCAACAAACGATAAAGAAGAATCTGTGAAAGAAGACTTTTACACCAGACTACAAAATGTCTTGGACAATAAGAACAGAAAGGACATCACAATTTTGATTGGGGAGGGGGAGGGCCTAAATGCGAAAATAGGAACAGACAACACTGGCTTTGAATAAATCATGGGAAAGCATAGATTATGTATGATGAACGAGAATGGGGAACTATTAGCAAACTTCTGTGCTTCAAATCAACTAGCTATAGGAGGAAGCATATTTCCATATAAAAGAATACATAAAGCAACATGGATATCACCAGACCACAGAACTGAGAATCAGATTGATCACATATGCATAAGTAAGAAGTTTAGGTCATCATTGCATTATGTGAAAGTGTAAGACAACAGTATAATGTGGGATATCTGAAATCAGGAAATAAGAGAAACATTTTCAATCACAGTCTCCAACAAATACCAAGTACTCCAACAACTGGAAGATGAAGCAGATACGGAAGACCACTTGCAACAAGTAAAATATATATGGAACGAGACATGTGAAGAAGTACTGAGAAATAGAGAACATCGGCACAAAGCATGGATAACAACAGAAACCATTAGTAAGATAGAATGCAAATTTAAACAGAAGCAAAACCAGAAGCTCCAAAGCCAAGGCTCATGAAGTGTACATAGAAGCAAACAAAGAAGTAAGAAGAAACATCAAAAGAGACAAGATGAAATATATTGATGATTTGGCAAGAGAAGCAGAGGAAGCTGCAGCCAAAGGAAATATGAGGGACCTGTACAACAACACAAAGAAGCTAACAGGGAAATATAAGCAAGCAAATGGCCTCATAAAGATAAGAATGGACCATTGCTTAGTAATATACAAGAACAAATGAAGAGATGGACATAACATTTTGAGGAACTTCTCAATAGACCAACTAGTCCCCCATACATCCAGCCAGCAGAAGAGGAGCTACAAATCAGCTGTGAACGACCAAGTAGAGAAGAAATAAAGATAGCCATAAAGCTTCTGAAAGATGGAAAAGCAGCTGGTCCAGATTGCATTTCAGCAGAGGCCATCAAAACAGATATTGATACCTCTACAGAGATATTATACAAACTACTTGGCAAAGTCTGGGAGATAAAGGAAATACCAGCAGAATGGAAGGAATGTTATCTGGTCAAGTTGCCTAAGAAGGGAAATTTACAAGAGTGCACAAATTATAGAGGAATAATGTTACGATCAGTGCCAGGAAAAGTATTAAACAGAATCGTCCTTGAGAGATTAAAAGAGTCCATAGACAAGCAACTGAGAGATGAACAAGCAGGTTTTCGACAAAACAGATCCTGTACAGACCAGATAGCCACATTGAGAATAATAGTTGAAGAAAGTCTGGAATGGAATTCACCGCTATACATCGGATTCGTGGATTATGAAAAGGCATTTGACAGTGTAGACAGAGAATCGTTTTGGAAATTGATGAGGCATTATGGAGTTCCCACGAAGATCATTAATTTAATAAAGAAGACCTATGAAGACATGACATGCAGAGTTCTTCATGAAGGACAGCTTACACATAACTTAGCTCTTCTGTCCCATAACCAAAATCAGATGCAAGAGAAAATGAAAATTCTAAATGAGAGGTCACAACAATTGGGCCTGAAAATACACAGGGAAAAAACAAAGATTATGAGAATAAATGCAAGAAATGATAGTACGGTTGAACTTGAAGAAACACCACTAAAAGATGTATAATCGTACACATATCTTGGAAGTAATATAGACAAAGTTGGAGGGACAGACAGTGATATCAAAATAAGAATACAAAAAGCAAGAGGAGCTTTCATTGCATTGGGAAACATATGGAGAACAAGAAAAATCAAATCCAACACGAAAATAAGAATCTTCAACTCAAATGTGAAGTCAGTCCTATTGTATGGCTCTGAGACACGGAGAACAACAAAAACAACAACCAAAAAGCTACAGACTTTTATAAACGGGTGCTTCCGTAGAATAGAAGGACTGAAATGGTATGACAAAGTCACAAATGTGGAATTGATGACAAGAACCAGACAAGTGCCAGTGGAACAAGAGTTGAGAAGAAGACGCTGGCGATGGATAGGACACACAATGAGGAAACCTGTTGATAGCATTACAAGGCAGTCCTTGTTCTGGAATCCACAGGGAAAGAGAGGTAGAGGTAAACCAAAAAACACATGGAGAAGAAAATTGGAAACAGAGGTGAAAATTATGAGGAAAACATGGAAAGAACTTGAGTGGATGGCCCAGGACAGGAAGATTTGGCATGTGTTTGTTGAAGGCCTATGCTCCTTGGGGAGCTAAAGGGTATTGAAAGTTTGTGGTTCAAGTTGGTGATACCAGTTCGTGATATAAGTTGGAAATACCAGCTTGATACGAGTTTGTGGATCAAGAGCTTGTGGTCTACGCTAGATGCATGCCTTTGACGGGTTGTGAAGATACTTGCCTTGACGTTAGGAGCGGTTACCCCCTGCAACTACGACTGGCACGTGCCCTCACTAGTGAAGTTATAGATTACGGAGCAGTCAGGAATCCATTTCAACATCTGAACAGTTAAGTCATTTTAATCTGGCCAAAGCAAAATAATTCTCACCACCAATTCAAAACACCCTCACCCTTTGATGAGGAAAAACTCCATAGTGTAAATTCACTCACATCGTTTATGTTTTTACTCGTGTTAAACAATAATTAATAATTAAATTTGTTATATGTATTTATAAATTTAAAGTTTATTTAATTATTACAGAGAGAAGTGCACACGTATGAATCAGTGATCTTAAATATAAATACAACAGAACTATTTCAATAATATTTTACTGAATAATTCAGTTGGAGGGTCAGAAACGAGTTAAATTACCTTTGTCTTCATAGAAGGGGCGAGCTGATACAAAGTTCACGACTGCTTTGATAAATTCAGCGTTGTGCTTGATTTCTGAAATATCCTATGAAGACTCCCTAAAATAGAAGCACCATCCTTCTATTTACAACTCTGCCAAGAGTAATCTTGAGCGAAGGTAGATACCTTTAAAGACCCTCATTGTATACTCTAAATTTTGGCCATTGTTGGACCATCACTGCAGAGCAGGGGAGACAATCCCGTGACAGTACCAAGAGTACTTATTAAGTAAGTAGTTTTCATTTTCTATACGGATTAGCCGCATATTGATTATGGTTGTTGGGTCAACTACATAAAAACGGTCCCACTTAATTTGTGCCCAGGTGTTATGATTAAAATTCATAACGATTATGTCGGTATAATAGTTGGCTCGACAAGGCTCCTTTTCTGATAATTTTATGCGGACTTACTTATTAATAAAGGAAGTGATGTCATGCCGATATGGTGTAGAGGCAGACGTGAATATTTTGAAGCAGAAGTGAGGTGATCGTCTGCAAGAGAGATGCGGCTTGTGTTTGAATGTGAGCGGACGTATGTGTATTGAGCTCCTGCAGTATACTGTGTTTTTCCTGCATCATTCCATCACCAGGACATCAATATACTTAGTTGAGGTGTCCCTGGTTTATTATATTCAGGAAATGTACGCCTATTCATGAAGATGTCCAGTGGACTATTAAAAATAAAGTTTGTATGATTGCCATTGACCTGCGTTTGATAGTGAACGGACGGGACAACTACTTATTACTGCATTTGCCTTTGGGCGAGAACTGATTTCATGGAGCTTTGTGTCAAATATTATAAACTGCATATTTGTGAATTGTGAAGGAGGTGTTTGTCAGTGTTAAAAGTCTATTTACTGGTCACCACTGTAGATGTCGAGGCCACCACTATTGCAATGGCTTTTTCTATGTGGTACTAACAATCAATATAACCACCAAATGTTACCTCTGATAATGTTACAATGGAGGGTTTGTTTTAGAAGTACAGTAGGTACGCATATGAAATAACTTGACAGAAGTCTGGGTCACAGTTCCATTACATATAATCTCAACAGCATAGTCCTGGACATCAGCAACAATAGTACAAATACTTGCATAATTAGAATATGTAGTACAGTCATCCTTACGTACTGGTAACAACTGCATTCAATGTAAGTGCGGCATTCACCCCTCGCACATAAATCTCTATCTCTGATCTATATTCAATGTAAGTGCGGCATTCACACCTCGCGCATATATCTCCGTGGTCCTACTTTCAATGTAAGTGCGGAATTCACTCCTCGCACATATATCTCTTACCAACGGGCTGATCATCCGTTTGCCAGTCACTTCGATTACGGAAACAACAGCAAATGGATTGATTTGCCGTTGCCCTAAAGACGCCAATAGGCGTGATGGGAAACAATGGCAAAGAAAACCTATCTGCTGTTGCCCTAAGACGCCACTAGGCGTAATGGCCACTGACTGCTTTGACGGTCGGTGGCTAAGGACGGAAGAAGAAGACATATATCTCTATCTCTGGTCTAATCACCAGGCATCCAAGTTCCTCCAGAACTTAACAGCGCGGGAAAACCACAACGCGCTTACGTAGACCTCCTATTGGCGCGGGAAAGCACACAACGCGCATTCAAATAATAGCATATAATGGTCTTAACATAGACCTCCTTTCTACACGGGAAAACGACGTGTCTTTTTAATCCAAAGTGCGGCATTCACTCCTCGCACATATATCTATACCTCTGGTCTAATCACCAGGCATCCAAGTTCCTCCTGAACTTTACAGCGCGGGAAACCCACAACGCGCTTATAAATAATAATATATAAAAGCCTTGTAAATACACCTTACGCGGTACATCATCGCGTCACATCCAATATATTATAATGAAAATCACATACACTATTCACATACTCTAGAAACACTGACCGTCTCCCACGACGGATGGCCACAGACTCCCCTTTAACAACTCAGTATTCTTCTCTGACACGTATGCTAACTTCATTCACTTCGCACGCTTTTCTCATGTCCTGTAAACCTCAATTCACACATGAACGCTCCTGAGTATTCTTCAACCATACTCTACGTGCTTCTAACAGTGAACTTTTAAATGTAACATTCCAAGCTTGCATACTTCAATAATAATACACTCTAAACAGAGTTACACCATTCTCTACCCACACACATGTATATACACGTCATGTATCTCATGACCTTAACCTACTTACTAACAAACTCCAGCCCCGTACACCAAAATCCTTAACACCTAACTGTAACTTCGAATATGACTTAACAGTCAGCTCACTGCAGTTATGCTGATTCGTGTTGTTGGACTATGCCCTAGTGTATACTTTGGCCACGGAGACCTTCTCCGGAACTTTAATTAATACGACACGCATCACCAAGATCCCCTTACATTGTAGGTACGCCATTGTTAGACAGCCCAGTCGAGAGGACCTGGGTTACTGACAGTCTTTATTACATGTATCAACATCCGACCATTCGTCGGTCTAACATGTGACAAGACAATTTGAGTAAGAATGCTATATTTGTTTCCTTTCATCTTTTAACTCAACTCATCCAGCTACGACAACAGAAACAATGACAAACTTATAATGCTGTGAGCATCACGGGATGGTGAAGAACATACATTTGATTATGATGATAACCAGATTAGACATTATTCCTATTATTATTAGTGGTAACACCCAGGCCCATCTTTTCCCAGTAAATTTGCAATCTTTTCATAACGCGTCCCGGCCTGAGAACTAAATTGCAATTATTGAAACAAAACGCATTTCTTCCCATTATTCTTCAAGTCGCAGGGTGTTTTTTTAGAAACAGTCCTGCCTCTATTGTTGTTCGTGGACTAAATTTCTAGAATTGTCCCCATTTATGTTAAGCAGCTCGGATAAGTATAAATAAGTGTGAAGCCTCATTGTTTATTATAGATGAAGTTTCTATGCTTTCGTGCCACTGTTTCCGTGTCATTGATTTCATTCTGAAACAAAATGAAAATAAATGAAATGACCTCAGCAGAATATAGTGCCGTCATCGGGACGTGCAACAGAAAGCGCGCAACACAATTGTTATGGTGGGTCAGATGCTCGTTAAATACAATTGTCGCACATTTTTGAGTGAAAGTCTATGATATTGTGACAGACTTGTGCAGACGTCAGGCAGAAGATTTACTTCATGCCTCATGTATATTCTGTTACCAGCACGGTGCTTTTTTCAAGCCTTTATCTAGTGTACCTAAACCTGTCACACGTGATCAAACTGATGCCCTCTGTTGGTCATATCTCTGTGTTCTGTATTACAGCCACCTATCAGTTGGACACTACTTAGCTATTTTCTCGCTCAAGTCATTTTAATGAAACCTCGTAGTTTGTAGCACCTTCTTCGCGAAGATAAGTGCCTTATACTCTTCGTTTCGGAGAATATTTACATTAAAGACGCTGTCCAGAGAAGGCGGTCCTGAGATTACCGACCAAATTTATAAAATTCCTCCGAGAAACCTTGTCTGCATAATCTGGCTACAAAGGCGGAATGCACTCGTTCGCCATAGTTCCCCCCCCCCCCCCTCTCTCTCTCTCTCTCTCTCTCTCTCTCTCTCTCTAATTCTAGTCTATTTTCATTTAGTTTTTGTAAGGAGTTGTGTTCGCTTCTTTGCACCACCATTCTTTCTTTCTGTCACTCTCTCACATAGCGTCAGAGGAGGACGCGTAGACATAAATCGTATGTTGTGTATGTGTTCCTGGCATTGATTCCAAGTCGGCTGTCCTGATCTACAACACTGTGTGGCAAGCATGTTAAGAAAGATTATGAGCGTACAATTATCTCCCATGTTATAATAAACTTCCTTCTTTCAAGTCTTCTTATCTCTTGCTATGTCTAGTACTTTCCCTCATTCCATCTACTCGGCCTTACACTTCGCATAGGAACGAAAAATGTTTCCCACCACGACGCTCAGCGGTACACGTAGACAGGAACAAATATACACACCAAAAATCATCATCTCCTGTGGTTCTTTTTAGTGACTTGCTTTCTTTTGATATCTTTCCTTTGTTTTTATCATTCCCTTCTCTCTTTATATACCTCTCTCTTTCTCTCTCGCTCTTTCTCTATACACCGCTTATCTCTCTCTCTCTCTCTCTCTCTCTCTCTCTCTCTCTCTCTCTCTCTCTCTCTCTCTCTCTGTCTCTATTCCTCTCTGTCTGTATCGGTCTAGTCATCCTTACTACAACTCGTGGGACGCACTCTTTAAATAAAAGAAAGGGAATTACACGAGAGAGTATTACTGGACGAGACCAAGAAGTTGACCATGCAGAAATTGTCTGTGAGAGGATGGATAGAAAGGTGGGAGAAGACAACGAGGAAACGTGAGACACGAGCTGAGAAATGGGCATAGATTCAGCTTACTTCAAGATGTAATTATATGTAGATTGGAAACAGCTAATACCGGGCAGTCAGATAGGCGGACGGTAGGACGGACAGGCAGACAGATAGACGGACGGTAGAATGGACAGACAGGCAGACAGACAGGTGGACGGTAGAATGGACAGACAGGCAGGCTAGCAGGTAGACAGACAGACGGAGGGTAGGACGGACAGACAGGAAGGCTACCAGACAGACAGATGGATGGACGGTAGGACGGACAGACAGGTAGGCTAGCAGGCAGACAGACGGACGGACGGTAGAATGGACAGACAGGCAGGCTAGCAGGCAGACGTAGGAACGGTAGAATGGATAAACAGGCAGGCAGGCTAGCAGACAGACAGACAGACGGACGGTAGAACGGACAAACAAGCGGGTAGGCTAGCAGGCAGACGGATGAACGGATGAGCAGACATGCAGACTGACGGACTGAGAGATAAGCATGCCAGCAGGCGGGTAGACAAACAGACAGAATGACAGACAAAAATACAGGCAGAATGACAGAGAGGCAGGCAGGCAAGTTGGCAAACAGACAGACAGTAGCATGACAGAGAGGCAGGCAGGCAGGCAGAGAAACAGACAGGCAGGCAGGTAGACAGACAGGTAAATTGATAATGCAGGGAAGTGGTAGACAAACAGACAGAATGACAGACAGACAGAGAGAACGACAGAAAAGCGCTCATGGAAGACACACGGTTGTTTAAAACATGGCGACTTTTGTAAATGTCTATGTTGTCACCCCTCTCTCTCTCTCTCTCTCTCTCTCTCTCTCTGTCTTCTTATCAACAACACTGTATTCTATCTCTCTTTCCTTTTTTTTCCTTAATCAAAAATTGTTTCGTTTGTCTTCTCTGGACAAATATTGAACTCGCTGAAATAATTACAGGGTAGTTCTTGTTGTGGAACCTCCATGGTAACAGAAAAAGATGGAGACCCAAAAACACGTGACGAAGAGAATAGGAGTCATGTCTAAGTACAGGGTATGATGAAAAAAAAACAAAAAACATGGACTAAATTTGAAAAGAAGGTAAAGGATAGGATGGCGTGATGTGAGTTAGTTGAACGTCTATGCTCCACACGCGGCTGCAGGATGAAGATACTTGCTCCTGCATTATCTTCTTTCATCTCTTTACTCTTGTCACGGGTTGAATCCACAGTAGTGGTCCAACAGTGGCCAAAACGTAAGAGTAACTAATGTGGGTCTTCAAAGATGTCTACCTTCGCACAAGATTACTCTTGGCAGAGTTGTAGATAGAAAGATAATGATGCTTCTACCTCAAGTTAGTGTACACAAGATATACAAGGGAGAACAGTGCTGCATGAGGCTGAGCAAATGTTAACTCTTGTATCTGCCGTCAACTTTTGTGAAAGATACGGTTTTATTATAATTCGTTAGCTCGTTCAAGCCCCCAGCTGAGGTAATTCAGCGATATTCCTCTGATTATTATTATTGTATACATCTGTTTAAGTGTTTATAAGAAATTGTCTGAGGCACACGGATGTAGTACACTCAAAATGATTAAATCAACTTTAGATTTGTCTTTATATAAGTAACAAATTTAATAATCAATTATGTTTTAACAGTTATAAAAATGAATAATTCTTTATAGAAAAAGTTATCATCACTGGGTAATGTTATGGCGTTACAAAATTGGATAGTTCACTTGGCAGCTTTTATGTTTCTACTTAGCTGCCAATGAGTTTGTCTTTTCTGCTCCAGCTGATGTTTGGGTCTTTGCAGATAGATTACTGGATCACACTCGTCACTGGTCAAGTTTGAACGTTGTAGCACGTTCCAAGAAGTGTCAGTGAGTAACTACCAAGCTGGTCTCGCGTCTCTAAGACCCGTCTGATGATGGTGTCTAACGTCGACTTCAGGCCACTTATATCCTCACTTGTTCCAGAGATAGTACCCTCAGTTGGTACCACCTATTAGTGTCATAAAAGAAGATAACAAATACCCTCTTGAGTATTGCGTTTTCCGACACATACTTATGTGTCCCCCTTTTCTTATTCCCATCTATCTCAGAATTTTATCCATGATGAGAACTAATATAAATCCCAATGAGCGGAAAGCTTTATTAACATTTAAATTGAATAGATGTATATTTAACTTTACATTGGTTGAAAAAGTTAATAATATAAATTGAATATGTTTCCCTTTACATCTACCATGTTTGAAAATGTTAACAATATAGATTGAATATGTTTACATTTACATCTACACTGGTTGAAAATTTTAATAATATAGATTATGTACATCATTTCTTTCATCATTCACTCCCTGCTCCATATGGAACTTGAGACTGCCTCTGCTTTTGGTTCTCTGTAAGAAACTCGCAATAAAGCAGTCACCAGCAAAGGCAGTGGTGGTTCATGAAGTCATCATTTTATATGCTGAGGTTGCCAGCCTCAAATGACTTGGACATTCACTAGCAATTTTCACATATTACTATTCACATGTCAATATATACATATTAGTTCACATGTTAATAATTCAAAATATAGAATTACAAATGTGTAACTTACGCCAATCTTTAGGCTCACAAACTGCTGGTTCAGAGAAATATTTTAGGGCAGTTTGACGATGCCTCTAACAAGTGGTCTTGGGTGTTGTTATTTTAGCAATAAGTTCCCACTTTGACTTTGTGTTACAGTTTCCTCAGATTCCTGTTTTTCGTGTTAAAATGGTAGAGTTGACCTGGGCCCTAAGTCCTCAAGATGCTCAAATAAGGTCGGTCTGGTAAATTAAATCTGCTGCTATTCTTAACTCTGGCAAGGTCTGGTTGTCTTCTTGGCGCGAGATGAATTTTCATAGTGCTTTCAACCGACTAAAGTGTCAGGTTATATTGCAACTTTCATCCAACGCACGTTGTTGTTTACCAACGGGCTGATCACCCGTTTGCCAGTCACTTCGATTACGGAAACAACAGCAAATGGATTTTGCATTGCCCTAGTGCTGATTGGCAAAGAAAACCTATCTGCTGTTGCCCTAAGACGCCACTAGGCGTAATGGCCACTGACTGCTTTGACGGTCGGCGGCTAAGGACGGAAGAAGAAGAACGTTGTTGTTTACTATTAGACCAGGCTCCAATAAGAAATGTTGTTACGTTTATATCTCGATTGCCGGCCATTAATTACAATCATGCGTGGTTTGATGGTGTCTATTCAAAAAATGTCTCATAGGAAAATTATGCATGTTATTTAAAAGGTAATTTTCCGTATAAGGAGTTGTTTTATCCGTCGATTGCACTACAACTCCCTACATTATCACAAATAATGTCCTTGTAACACTTTTGTCCGGAAGTTATTACAACATTCCGTCTTTCAGGTGGATGTCTGTAAAATGTCCGCAGACGGGTAATTTATCTCCCCGTCCTTGTGCAAACACCGACCCTCGTTTAACCATCTAGGCTGTGACTCTTCACGACAGTAATTAGTGAATCACAATAGCCATATCAGCGCTAAAAAACATGTGCTGGACCTACTACCATCGTACGTAATAAGTTAAAACCGGAAATAAACAAGTAAGAAACTAAAATAAAAATTAACCCGAAGTTAAGGTAACGAGGAATTTTACCAACTTGACTAGTCAGTTTTTGACACTAGGCACGCTGAAATACCCAGCAGTTTTCATAGAAATATAGGGACGCAATAGAGACAGCTAACATCACGCCTTGAGCTCATGATCTCTGACCAATGGGTTATCGAATAGAATGAGCTCCCAGCCAATGATAACGTACGGAGCACAAAAAAATATTGCCGGCAAGAATGACAGTTAGTTAAAAATGATCCACGTAGATGCCGGACGTGAGAAAAAAGTTTGGCTTTAGTTGAGGTTCTTCAACATGATTTTTGTGAATAACTCTTTAATGTGTAATTGTGCACATTCAGCATTCGTTTTATTTAATGCATGTAAGTAAAGTCTCGCCCTGATGTTATGTATTTCAGCTATATTTTGCGTATTGAAACTTGTCAATGGAACAAATTTAATGGACGATTTAGATTGACCTGGGGAATAACGCAAAAGAATAAACTACAAAAGAAGGAAATCACATTGGAGACTTTGACAATCCAGAAGAATTGAGAAATATGAAAAATGGTAAATAATACAATGAAACCTTTGTGGATGGACATGAAGAATACGCGCCCTGCTAAAGCCGAGATATGCACTTAATATGAAGAAAATACGACCAGTTTTGCCTATTGTACAAATTGTATAAAATGTTGAAAAGTTTTGGTTGGAAACCAATTGATCTGTTTGATATTGTACATTGTCCGCTCTGTACAAGGCCGTTGAGGAGTGTTTGCCTTGCCTGTTGAATAACATTTTTCTGTTGGATTAATATGTCATTTCATGGTTCACAAAAATCTCAACCACAGATGCTCTCCATATATCACCTGTAGGAGGAATGGAACGAGCCGACACCCATAGATTAGGGTCTAAGGAATCAACATCTCTGGCGAGCTTTAAGCCAGTAATACACCAATAACTTAGACATGGAATAAAATGCAAGAAAAGTTATAAACATAATACTGCAACACTGTAAACTATTGGATAGATATTATCACCCCGCCACATAATACATTAATTGCTACCGTACCCAGCCCCACACGGAAATAATACTGGGTGGGACGGCTACATAAACATTGTTGGGCGTACGTCAAGTTAATCCGGCATGGCCAAGGTTTGGACTACGAGAATTTTACCAACTTGACTGTCGGTCAATGTTGCATCACCTGTCTACTCTCTCAGCAAGGATGGTCAGGTAAATAGACAAGATGAATTATTACGGAGAAGAAGTGCAAACAATGACTCTTTAAAAATACTGCCGGAGAGGAAAAGAGAGCAAACCCAATTATGTGACAACTCCGTTACTGCCTTTTTATTTCTTTTTAGTCTACCACCCCAACCCATCCCATTTCTTTATCGAAACAAATCTCCGTCCACAAGATCTGTATTCACAGTTCAACTATCCTACTGGATGAAATAGTCTTTTATATTTGAACACGCGCCCTGCTAAAGCCGATGGCCCTTGTGCCTAGGTTGAACGGAGCGGACATCACCAAAGTAAGGAAAAACTCACAAATATGTTGCGTTGTTCCCCTCAGTACATTGTCGCTCTGTTCTTTGTTTGCTCTGATGGTTTTCAATGCATGTCTTTATTATCCCCGTGATTGACCTGTATTAGTTGTTTTTAATTTCATGTGTAGTTAACTTGTTGTTTTGACTTCTTTTTATTTTCCTATCAAAAAATCAGCGTGTCCACCGCGATTTCTTGCCCAAGAATAGAACGGTTTCGGTCAAATTTACCTATTACTGTCACGTGATATTTATTGTCACATGACTGTCACGCTGCTGTGGTAGCGAACAACAAGGGTGTTCACTGTACATTTCATTAGGGTCTGCTTCCTGGCCATTTATTTAAGGCGTACATTGATTGTGTATTCAGTTATGCCGGTTTTTTTCTCCCTTCAAATCAAACATACTAAAGAAACTAAAACTTCTTTAAAAAAAAAAACCAAAAGAAAAACGTTACTTTAAATGCAAGCTGGAATTAAAGTGAGATACAGAACATTTATTTGTTTGTTTGTTTTGCTGTACCAGTACTGATATAAATTTGAGAACTATATGAAGAATTACTGACTAACGATAACAGGTCATCCAATTTTATTTTATGCAACAGAATGTAGGTAAAACGTATTTTTTTGTTATTTATTTATTTATTTTAAAATGCATATAATAACAATAAATTAAGACCATTAAAACTTGTTTTGTCTGTTATTTGTTTTATGATTTCACGTCATAACTGAATACTAATTTTTCGAAACCGTTGTCGACTCCGTCGATTGAAATTCATGATCAAACAGTTTTAAGATCCTAATGTACAGCTCATGAGAAAGTATGTCATTGCTAGAGTTGTGTCTGTAACAAAAAGACACACTAGTCATTTGTCTTCTCGCGGTTGACCAAGTTGTTTAAAACATCTTGACTAAACCAGCACACCATCATTAATCATCCGACACCCGCACTTTCAAATTCTAAACAATCCTTATTAGCAATTCATTACTTTGATGAAGTTATTTCCACTTTATTTTATATTACCGGATGTGCTATATAAAATCGGTTCGGTCGGTGCAGTAAAAACTTGATACCCTGTAGATTAAAATATATTTAGAAAACAAGCTGCATACACAGTTTCATCTCTCTATAATGATTGGAACGTACATATATTGTGCGTCAAAGATTTGAAATGTGACAAATATATGAACCTTATGTGAAGTTAACTAAAAGTGGTTAAAACATGAGACCCCTTGCTGTTACCCCCACCTCAGGCGTAGACGACAGCAAACGTTGTATATTTATCATTTACCACATAATACGCAACACATTTAAGGCCTGTGGAGTTTCAGTCTCGACATGCAATATAATGGCATCACACGACATCACAGCAATACAGTTATGACATGACATGACATCACGGCAATACAATTAAAGGTCATTGTCGTAGATTTTTTATAGGTATTTAAGATATATTGTGGTCCCGTCTGAACAGAACTAGAACAGGTGGTAACTCAGTGAGAGATAAGGTAAAGGAATAGATTTCACGAGTGAAAAAATGGTGAAGAAGGTAGAGTCTGTCCCTGGATTTTGAGAAAATCCTCTATAGTCCAGTCTATATCTACAACATAACTTTGTTTGTCAGACAGTATACCTCTATATATATATATATATATATATATATATATATATATATATATATATATATATATATATATATATATATGTATATATATATATATATATATATATATATATATATATATATATATATATATATATATATATATATATATGAATGTTATTTTTGTACTTTTGGACTTAGATCCGTTATTCTCCGATTCAGGTTTAGGCGTAGGCTTAGACCGCTGGTAGGTTTTTGGGTAAGTGACCCAGTACTAGATATGAGAAAAAAAAAGAAACAACCATATAATCACAATAACCACTACACCACTATTCTATCCTACTTAACCCGCGCAGAATTGTAATTTATTATACACTCGGTTTTTTTTAACTTTGAATAGAACTAACCGGGTATAGCTTATTTACCGTTAACAAAAAAACCCGTGAAATAAGCGCTAGTCATTTATAAATTTACTCATAATGAATTGGAAATAAATATATATTTCGTCAGTACTCAAAATGAATAGTGCATTTACTAGTCGATTAAAATATCTCTTACTGTTAAATCAGTTAAATAGATTAACGCTACAGCCGGAACAATTTAGCTATAGATTATTTTAATTCGCTAGTCAATTAGCACAAAATCCTAGTGAAATATAATGACGGACTTAACAATTAAATCACTCTACACAGAAAAATCTTAGTGAAATAAAATGACGGACTTAACAATTAAATCACTCAAACTTCTATTATAATATTTACCGGAAACACAGAAATTGAACTACTCCAAATTGAAAATATTAAGAAATCCACTATAACAATGGTCTAGAAATCGAAGCTAGTAAGTTCTTGAAAAATCTGTGGGTACTGAATAATGGATTTTAAAGGCAGATATATATATATATATATATATATATATATATATATATATATATATATATATATATATATATATATATATATATATATATATATATATATATATATATATATATATATATATATATATATATATATATATATATATATATATATATATATATATATATATGGTAGAAAAGTCGCTGACCAGTGTTACACATAACACCTTTGGGGATTTCTGTGTTCAAATTCTGAATGAAAGGAAAATTTGCCACCTTTTCGCCGCCTGCTGGACTCTGGCAACGAGCGGACGGTCTTAGATCTTCGTCGTTCTGTAGCTTAATTACGTTAGACGAACAAATGGATAAGAGGGGAAAATTGTAATTTATCTCCCCTTCTTTCAGATTCTCTCCCCCTTCTACTCAGATTAATTCCTCCTGATCAATGTCTACCTACAACACAAATAACAGCGAACAAACACTAAAGCGACTCAACTTTACACACTCAACATTACAATCAAGCTTTACGCCAGACAACTGCTGCACCAATTTACTCTTTCCAAAGCCACATCTTAATCTTGGCAGCTTCAGCAACCGCACAGAGGACAAATCGTCTGCCTGGCGCTATCGATGTCAACTTGGCTCCTTTTCTCGCGGTCTATGTCACAATAAGAACTCGCACGTGCACCCAACACGTTTTTGTGACCAAATGTTGTTGCCTTCAGCAACAGCTGCAGCAGACGTTAAGTCTGAGATGTGCGCTCATTTCCAAGTCTGGATACTGACTGGACATTCACATTTGGGTTGAATAAGGTTCCATTGTCCCAAAAAACGTAATTACAGTGGAAACATGCGACATACTCAGGTGGTCTCGTAGATCTTGAAGCACACCGCTTGAGCTCACAGGTCAAACGTGCGCAGGTGCTGTGAGAATCATTTCTGGAAGGTACTAGACGTTCATTAAAACTCTATCCGCGAGATCTGCTTGAATTCCAGCGTTAATCTCAGTCTGAAAGTTCCTGATAGACAAATTTGTGTTGTTGTTGTTGTTGTTGTGACTGCCACGAATGTTAACGACGATGTTTCTTCTGTTAACTATTTTGTTTTTTCTCAAAGCCATGGTAGAGCGTGGGCATTAGTTATGTTTGATAAATACATGAGAATTGTGTGCCACCCAAAGAATGATGTCAAACAGAAACATTGTGAACGTGAAATAATTAGACAAGATGTCTGCAGCGTATATCTGCCAGTTTGTGAAACTCAAACTAGAAATACTCAGCCTGGATGTAAACACTCTTTAACCATGTAGATACTAATCTTACTCCGCTTCTTCTTCTTCGTACACTTTCAGACGTCAACTTGAATAAATTAAAAGAAAGCTGTGGTTATCCTAAGGTTGTCGTTATCTTCATAGAGTTTGTCCAGGAATGGTACTGGTGACAGCCACATGTGCTTTCTCTGTTGTTCATATGTTGGACATTTTGGCAGAAGATGTTCAGCTGTCATGTTATCGGTGCCATAACTACAATCATCGGTAGTTCGTATCTTTAGATAATATCTCAGTCTGTTGTGGCCTGTCAGTCTGAAGATAACTACTTATTCATTTGTGTTAAGCTGGTAATATGCATCGTTCTTCTATAGGCCTGAATACCCTGCTTCCCATTTGTTTCTGCATCTGTTTCTGATAAAACTCTTGGCATGATCATAGATTATGCTTGAGGTACTGACCTAATTTCCAAACTTTTATACACTTAATAAATATATGAAGTTCTACAGTAATCTCGACTCTAAGAAATATCTTCACAATGTCAAAGACAGAAATTTTTTTTTTTTTAGCGGTAATTTAAATATTTTAACAGCTTTTCACAGCACAATTAATCTTCTATTGAGCGTTACCTGTCTCGTATCTAGCTCGTTAGAAGATAATCCTTGAGATGAAGGATCTGACAGGCAGATAACAAAATGCGTAAATATTATTTGTGCGCCTTTTTACCTGTTGCCCGACATTGAAACTATCTGTGTATATATTCAAAATGGCGTCATTCATGAATGGACGCGGCTTGAATAAAGATCTATAGTGTAGGGAAAATGGAGCTGAAACATGGACAATTTACAAAAAGTTGAAACACAAAAAGACCGGAGGCAATCGAAATGTTGATAGATAGAAGAACTGGGCGCGTCTCGTGAAACAAAAAAAGAAAGAAAACAAATGACGAAATCATAGACAACTAGACATCAGAAGAGAATTAACGAAACAAATTAGACCAATGAAGTAGCGTGGACATGCACAGAGACACAATACTTGACTGGCAAAGATGACAGATCAACAAGTTCAAGGCAACGAGCAAATAGATGGCAGTGCTGTACGTTGGAAAATAGGCATCGAGAGTTCGCTAAATAAATAGTCTATCAGTGTAGCATCCAGGTATGAGACAGAAAATTATGGATGTTCATAAAGGTTAACTTTGGAGTGGAGATGACACGTGATCTGATCTAAGAATTATGAATGTATAATAAAAAAAAATATGTGGCTAACTACCTCAGTAGATTCTGTGTGGTTTGTGGTGTTCTAGTGTACGAGTATGTGTGTTCATGGGTAGGTTGAGAGATTGTGTTGGGGTTATTGTGGTTCAAAATCCACCACTGCACTTTGGACAAACCAATATGTCCTCAGTATCCCTCAGCGGATGTCGACATATATGAATGCTGAGTGTCCTTATAGAGCTATGGTTGTATGCACGCCTGACTCATCTTCTCATTCGTCCATCTTCGCTAGTTTTGCGTTTCATGCCAGTTTCCTACAGTTTGAACCTTGTTGATTCGTCAACTTCAGCGTTGTTCTCTAATAGGCCAACATTAATTGCCCGTAGCATGTCTCCCTTATCCTAATGTCACCACTACACGGTGTTCTCGAAGCTAGTCTATCAACTCTCTCATTGTCGCGATCCCCTGCACGACCATGACAGTAGATCCACACCTGTTCCTGCAGGTTTAAGGCATCTATATATCCTTTCCATTCGTTTTGTAGCCATCTATTTTGGACCTTCCGAATCATGGACAGAGACCGACGTACAAGACTAGTCGCCTTAGTTAACTGAGTTTCAGACAACCACTTCACTGTTGCAGTAGCTGCATCTATCTCAGTTCTCATGCCGGAGGTTGTTGGCAGATCTTGAGATGAGCCACATCACGATTTGTTAGTAGGCTGAGAGATTATGAGAAGAGATAGTCCATGATTTTTGTTAGTGGGTTGAGGGACGTTGAGAGAGGTAGAGCATGCTATGTTAGTAGGTTGAGAGAAGTTGAGAGAAGTATAGCATGATTTTTTTTAGTGGGTTGAGAAAGGTAGAGCATGCTTTTTTTTAGTGGATTGGGAGAAGTTGAGAGATACAGAGCATGATTTGTTAGTAGATTGAGAGAAGTTGAGAGAGTTAAATGTTGATTTACGAGTACGTTGTGACAGAATGGGGCGACCCTTCTCAATCTCTGTTTCACTACGGCAGCATCAAATACATTTTTGGACTGAATTTTATTGCGTGTTTTCAATTGTCGCACTTTCTTTCTTTCTCTGTTATGTGTAGCAGATATTTGGTATTTTCATTCTTACACCCCTCTCAGTTACCCGTCCCTTCCCTATGTAACAAAACGGAGCGGCCCCTATCGATCTTTGTTTCTCTCTGGCAGTATCGGTACATTTGTGGTACTGATTTTTATTATGTGCTGTCAATTATCGCACTTTTTTTCTTTTTTTCTTCGTTATTTTTCTGCTTGTGTGGCAAATATTTTTGTAGGTGCCAACATTTGTTGACACTCCTCTCTGTGATGTCACCCGTTTGTTACCCAGTCATCCTGGCTTGAGGGGAGCATGAGATAAGATAGTCGCCGGCGTGTTTAGATTAAACCGCTGATAAGACGAAATTACTGTCTCTGTGACACACGTGGGCAGGCAAGTGTGACATAATCGCTTCCGGTCCGACTTATTATGACAACATTACTTTCTAATAAAGTAATAAGTATTACAGCTTACCCATGTTGTCATGTGTGTCTACCAATCTGCCTGTGAGTTTGTACACAAGGACATCGAACATCATATTACCATATATGGGAGAGTGACCTTTGCAAAAATTTTCCCTGTCGGAAATATTTTGAAAGTACCACACCCGACCTGTTTGAATATGATTGGAGCGTTTATTTAACTCCATAACAAACGAAGGCCTGGGAAGATAGGAATATAGTCTGACCATTTTGCAGTTTTATTTCACTGTCAATTTCACGCTCGCCAAGACAACATCAGACCTTCGCCAGAGTGAAGACTAGATTCATAATTCCTTTTGTTAACCGGAACTTTTATTGGAAACCAAATAAGACTTTCAAAGCACAGGCAATCTCTACATTTTAATAAGGAACACCGGGACGAGGAAACTGAAGAAACACACGGACTCAGAGAGGGAATCTATTGTAAAATTAAAGACCCCCCCCCCCCCCCCAAACGCGTGTAAAAGACCGACTTCTCTCTTTTATTCATCTGAGCAACAAGTCTGTGGCCAAGATTGGCGTAAGTAGTGCATTTTTCATTCTATGTTTCATTACTAACATGTGAACTAACATCTATATATATATATATATATATATATATAAAATACCTTAAGAATTTTAATGTGTGAAACTCGCTATTGGATGTCAAAGTCAATTGAGGCTGGTAACCTCAGTGTATAGAATGATGATTCAGGAACCACAACTGCATGGGCTGATGATTGCTTTATTGATAGTTTCGTAAAAAGAACTAAAAGCATAAAGTAGTTCCAGGTTCCCTATGGAGCAGGGAGGGAAAGATGAAAGAAATGATGTACATTCTAAAAATAATACTTACAGTTTCATAGCTTTTCACTCAGTGTAAATGTAAACGAAAAAACATATTCCTGTTAAAATTAATAGAAGTTTCAAACATTTCCACAAGTGTAAATATAAAGGAAACATAAATGAACTTATATTGTGAACACTTTTCAAACAGTGGAGATGTAAATGTAAAACATATTATATCTGTACGTTTAACCTTTTCATTTAAATGTAATGTAAACCTAAAGCTATTAAATGTAAATGTCAAGAAAGTTTATCCCGAGGGATTAAATTTAATTCTTATCGAGGGTAAATTCTGAGATAAATCGGATGGTGGAATGGGAAGATAGGGATCCATAATCATGGGTTGCAAAACGCAATACTCAGAAGAGCGTTTCCTTTCTATTCTTTATCATAGTTATTGGTGGTACCAGCAGAAAGTACTATCTCTTGAACCAAGTGGAGGTATAAGTGGACTGACGTTGTGCGCCATCATAAGAGGGTCTTATAGACAGAAGCAGGACCAGTATGGCCGTTACTCCTTGACGTTCTATGAACGTGCGGTGTCTTTAGCCTTGACCAGCGACGAGCGAGAGCAGCGTAAACAGAACCCATCAGCGGGAGCAGAAACTACTATTGGCAGCTAAGTGAAAAATATACGCTGCAAAAGTGAACTTCCTTCATAAGAATTATATCATCTATCAATGATGAATTCTTTCTTTTAAACTATTCAAATTATTTTCAAACTGTTAAAACTTAAGTGATCATTAAATTTTGTTATTTGTAATGTTACAAATTTAACTTCGATTCAATCATTTTAAATGTACTGCATGTTTGTCTCAGGCAATTTACTAAACACACTCTAAACAGAGCTATACCCGAATAATAATAATTCCACTGCGTAAATCAGAGGTGGGGGCTTGACGATATGGACATTTACACTGCTTTGAAACTGTAAGTATTTATACTTAGAATGTACATCATTTCTTTTATCTTTCCCTCCCTGCTCCGTATTGAACTTGGGACTACTTTCTGCTTTTAGTTCTAATTAAGAAACTAGCAATAAAGCAATCACCAGCCCGTGCAGTGGTGGTTCATGAATCATCATTCTATACGCTGAGGTTGCCAGCCTCGAATGCCTTGGACATTCACTAGCGATTTTCACATATTAAAATTCACATGGTAATATACATATATATGTTAGTTCACATGTTAGTAATATAAAATGTAAAATGACAACTTACGCCAATCCTGGCTCACAGAAATTTTGCTCAGATGAATAAAAGAGACTTGAATATGCCTCTTACACGCGTCTGGGGTGTCGTTAATTTAATAAGTTCCCTCTTTGACTTCGTGTGTGGTCCTTCAGTTTCCTCAGTCCCGGTTTCCTTATTTAATATGACAGAGATTTCCTGGGCCATGAAAGTCCGTCCAAAATTCTCCAATAAAATGTGTCCAGTATGTTAAGAAGGAATTCTGAATTCTAGGCTTCACTGTAGCAAGATCTGGTATCTTGGCAAGCGATTTTCACAGTGGAATAACACTGAAACGTTCAGGTTATTGTTGCGTACTTTTTGGGTCCTTAACAGTAATAAAGTAGTCATGGGTCCTACTTCTGTTAAGAGGGTACGCATCAACATATGTGGTAAGAATATATTGGTAATTTAAATTCATCGCGCACGGAAGAGCACATATTTGTGCATAAGTATTTTCGCGTTTTGTTGCTAAACAGTAGATGACGTAGTGACCTCAGATAGAGATGGCTGGAATGAAAGTCAGACCTTAGTCTGTTTGTTATTTAAACCCCATATAGTGGGTACGCTTCTGTGGATTTTCTATTTTTGACGGCCTTCCATGAGGAAGCTATTGCCGAAAGGATTTTCACAGTAAGTCGTTTTAATGTACGGAATCTATTTATATTGCACCTTACTATGTTGAATCTAGTCGGAACATCCTTAGGGGAATTGTTGTCCCATCATTAAGATGTACTGAAATTGGATTAACAGTAAATGGAAATTATTGGAACCAGCCAGTTCTGTTCAATCACGTTTTCAAATTCAATGAAAAACGTAGTCAGCGCTTAAACCAGTTAGAGGTACCCAAGCCGAGGCTAGATTTGTACAAAAAGAGCTTGGCTTACTCAGCTGCTCATCTTTGGAACAATCTTCCACATGACCTGAAAAACATGCACAGTCCCTTCTCATATAATCGTAGACTGTTCAAATACATTATGAGTGCGGATTATATGCCGCCCTAAGGGATTATGTTTCGATTTATTGTTATCTAATATACTGTATGGAGGGTCTGATGATCTAGTTTTTCATTTTAATATACCTTACTTCTTAATTGTAATCAGATACTGTAAATGTATGCTTTTATACTACTTATAATGTTGCATCGCCATTGAACTAATACCTTAAGTATGTTGGAGAATGTCTGGATACCTAGCAATAAAGATGAGTAAGAGGAAGGGCAAAATGCAAGACGGGCCTATATGTACGATTCTCATCTATCAGTCAATACCCTTTACCTCCCTAAGGAGCATAGGTCATAAAACTGGATCTCGTGTAGTGGAGGCGTCAACAATTCACTCCCTGTGGCAGTATCTGCTTGGGACTCAAAGTTGCTCACCTGTGGGAACATTTTCTGCATGCGCTGACAACACATGAAGTCCCAGCTAATTCAGCAGATTTCCAAAATGTCACGAGTTCTTATTATATGCCCCCATTATCTGATTACGTTTCAAATTATGTCTTATTTACTGGTTTAGATTGTGTTTGTTAGTTTTTTTTTTTTTAAGGTATTAATTTTTGTTAATTTATTTTAATTAATAATTTCCCCCCCCCCCCCCCCCCCCCACCCCCCAGCCCCCCCCCCACCTTAAATTTGATTATGTCTGGATGTTACAAATATATGTTATTATTTTACCTCGATAATGTTGTATGCTTAAATAATGCTAAAAATACATGTGCTATTGAAAGGATACGGTATGTAAGATGACAGAGAGAAGAAGGGCAGAATGTAAGACGGGCCTGCGTGCCCAATTCTTAACCCTTTGAAAATAAAGTTCGTTTGTTCGTTCGTTCGAGACGCAAAGACAACGAGGAAAGTAACTGTTTACCCAACCTCATCTTGATGAACCTAAAAAAAGTCCCTGAGTCATTCAGTTGCACACCGTTTGAAAATTTCACGAGTTCTTATAACATACATCTGAATATGTCTCAAATCACTAACTTACTGTACGAAGAATTCGATTTTTATGTCTTGTTGTTGTTGTTGTTTTTTTTAATGTTTATTTTTATTTACTTTATTTTTAAATTCATTATTATTATTATTTTTTTTTTATTTTTTTTATTTTATTTTTAAATTTTATTTTAAAAACGTACTTTAATTATGATGATTATTGCAAATGTAATATTACTTTTATAATGATAAATGCCTTAATTATGCTTAAAGTAAATGTGAGGATGAAAGGATATAGTATACATGACGAGAGAGAGAGGAAGGGCAGAATGTCAGACGGGCGCCCAATTCTTAACCCTTTGAAAATAAAGTTCGTTCGTTCCGTTTGGGAGAATTTTATTATAAACCTGAATACAGATATAATGGATATTTTCGCCGTCCGTTGGACTACGGCAGATTAATGAGAGGTCAGTCAAATGGACTTAGGATTCTATGATATACTGTTTACTATGATGTCTCAAGTATAATGTTCAAATACGTCAACCAGATTGTTTACGAGGCTATTGAATAATGGAACTTTCTTTAATGAATCACAGACCTCTGATCATAATATGTATGCTTGCCCTTGAGGGGTCAGCCGTTATAAGATGAATATTTCTGTCCATCAATGAATGAATAGAGTTGCCTGATCATAAATGAACATTCTTGCATTTAACCATAATGTCCTGAGATTCTTAAATGAATTGTTATGATGATGTCGTTGATCACGTCCATGCTCGTCTGTTGTTCGTCGATAATAAATGTGGTTTATAAAAATGAAGATCCTGACTTCAGGCTAATACCTAGACAGTTGAACTTTATGAATTAACCTTGGCCCATGATTATGTCATTCGCGTTTCTTGAAGTTTGTCGGCCATTTTTGTAAGCCCGACCAAAGCTGATCGTAATTAAGTCAGCCATCACAGAACAGAGATTACTTCAATGTGTAAAGGTCCCCTACAACTTCAAGAGTATCTATCAATAAATAAAAAACGACCTTTACAGTTATATTCCCGGTCTCCCACGCATCTGTTTGTTAATGAGTTAAAATAAACCCTGCAATCATTTTCAAACAGGCGAGTGAGGGTGTTGTGCTTTCAAAATATTCCACGTGAAATAAGGTGCGTAAAGTAAAAGGTCACGTATTACCATATATGGCAATAAGATATACGATGCCTTGCGTACAGACTTGCGAACATGTCGATAACCTCATATGACAACGTGTTCCAAAAGTAACAATTCATTACTTTATCAGAAAGTAATCTCTTATCTGTGTCTCTACATCAGTTGTCTCCCCGTATTTCAAGTTTTGGTGAGGGGCGCACCGGTCTTATTGGTGATTAGGCAGATAGCGCTGGGCGATGTACATGTTAATCTGCCGCGGCCAAGCTTGGTACAAGGGAATTTTACCAACGTGCCTCTCGTAATATTATCTCTACCTCTACTTGCAAATGTGAGGTGTTTATCATCCGCAAGGAGTGTCAGATAACAGACAAGACACAATATACTGAAAGTAGTGAAGGAATACTTGAAAATATAAACTATCTGCTACATAGTATAAAAATAAAGAAAGTGCGACAATTGAAAGCACGCAATAAAATCAGTACCACAAATGCACCGATTACTTCCGGGGTGAAACAGAGATCGAGAGGAGCTCCCCATTCTGTCACATAGAGCATAAACTGTTGGGCAGCATTTAGACTGACGCTGAACAAGAACCTGTGGGCATTGTGTTGAGGAATAATGAGAGAGAGAGAGAGAGAGAGAGAGAGAGAGAGAGAGAAAGAGAGAGAGAGAGAGAGAGAGAGAGAGAGTAATGTTTCTCTATGTATTTTTGTCGCTATGGATGAAATGAATGATAAATGAGAGAGAATAAAATGAATGATGACAGTTTTGTCTTTATTCCTCTTTCTGGTAGAACTCAAACCTTGTTCCTAAGCAAGCATGCGGTAAACTCGCTGCGGTATAAAAGACGTCTACAGGAGTTACTTAAAAAAAAATCAAATTCTGTATTCCCAGTAAATCGATGTTCATCTTGGTTATCATCCATACGTGTAATAATATCACGTGTCCAGCATCTTGACGCTACACTCAGGAGATAACTTTTTCTCTTCCCCCAAGTCCATCTATGTTTCTCCACATAAGAACCTCCGTTACATTTCATTAGACTTGTTCCTTGTCCTCTCTAACACTAAATCAATATTTACAGAATCGGCGTCTTCCTTCAGCCACAGACGCCATTTAATTCCTTAACTATGTGCACGGACATGGTCTGTGATTGAGTCTTATGTTTAGTACAAGCCTATAGTTAACGGCACGTGCCCAGTAACTGCCGGTAAAACATGAGTAGTGATTGGCTGTCTCTACTAACATTGAACGCTGTATATGGACAACGATCTGATAACTTTTGTTTTACGGAGTAACGGTGGAGGCCATTTTGATTGTAAATATAAATTTAATTAAGGGGAATAATGCCTGAAAATTAACGCCGTTTTGGCGCCAATCTTGTTACTGTCTGACACACCACTATGTAATACTGGGATCAACGTAATTTGTCGACTAGGTCAAGACGTTGAGTGATGAGTCTACGGTATAAGTCGCCTGGCCGTGTGCAGGAGCTGGTGTTTGAGAGTATACAGTTTAAGTTGTAGTGCGCAAGAGTTGGTGTGAGAGTGTAAGAGATAAAGAAGAGCACAGATTATGATAGAATGAAATGTTGGTAATGACGTGTTCGGCTTATGTCGCAGTGTGGAATGACGGGCGAAGTCACAAACAACTGATACTAGTTTTACCTTTAATGTTGTTGTATGATGTTGATGTTATTTATGCTGTTGATGATGTTGTAAACTGTTGATGTTGTTGTATACTGTTGATGTTTGAGGGAGTTCATCTAGCAGAGCGAAGTTAAGCTTTGCACGGGAAATTTATAGAAACTGGTTAGTAGTTTGCGAGACAATTGATCTAGAAACTTCGGAAATAGTTGTTGTTTTAAATCGTTGTACAAAATATAGTCAGTCAGTTTCGAGAACGCGTTAGCGTGGGTTCAGAAATGGGCTCTCTCTCAGGTTTGTGCAAAGATAGTAGTTTATTAGTGGCTGGCGCAATCGAGAGTTATTATCGAGTGATAAGCCCAAATGAGCGTGGGTTGCTTCTGTGGTGACAGGAAATTTATAACTATCATTCAGACGATCGATCGCTTATATGTCACAAGTGACAGTTTTGTGAGTTATTCTGAGACATGAAGACAGTGTTGCTATTTCATTAAATGTGTGTGTTTCAAAATGAACAAGGTACGTTGAATTTAAGAGTCTATTACTGGTAGGCAACATAGTAGACCAGTTGACAGTCTAACGAGTAGCATATAAGTTTGGAAAACGTCAACCCTGGCGGTAGGCCAGTATTCTCACAAATACACCAAGTAAAGACTACAGAAAGTAAAATGAAACAGAAGAAGAATACCAGAACAGTTTGTAAGGACAATGTTTCCATAAGAAGATTTTAGAGGACGAAAAAAATATCGACAGCAGTAAATTTCAAGTCATGACCACCATTACTAATAGAGACAGCTAGAAATACTGAAGCAGCAAGAGTGAACGAGAAAAGCAAGACATTGTAATAATAATTAAATTGAACTGTTGCTGTACAATTCTGCAAACCATAGATGAAGGTTGGGCATATCACTTTTAGCCAACTGTACTGATATTCGTGTAAATAAACTTCAACATAATGTTTACTGCTGTCAGCGTGATGTATTTTCATCAAATTGTTGAATCATCAATCAACTGTCAGTTATGCACTGTTGTAATCGTCTGTGAGAAAGAAGTTAACTTAACATCATTGTGCCCGTTGTGAAAGTCGCGGCACCATAAATGTTCTTATGTGCCCGTTGTGAAATGAGCACTGCGTTGAAATGAAGTAAATTATTTATTTTTGTTTAAAGCTTCTCACAAGTGGTTACTGGCATGCCGCCAGAGATGATAAATCTTGGACATTTTCTTCTTTCCCAGGTTTTTTATTACTCAATCGCAAGTCACACCAATTCAGTTTTAGATGTAGAGGAAAACTTCAAACTTATACAATTGAGTAATGCGTGTAGTTTCCAATCAACAATTTATTAAACAGTTTAACAGCAAAATCCAACGGCAATCATTCTCATTTGTTATACAAATACCACTTTCCAGTACGTTTGTTCCTCATGTAAATTCGTACACCTTGATAAAAGATATCTGCCTCAATGTATCTCTTTCCTGAGATCTCCTGCAAATATTTATACTGAAGCTGGTACTTCAATCAGAAGTTTCATGTTGAAATCTTGTAAGTTAATCGTAATGTCTATTCGAGCGAGATTTTACATACCTATTGACGTCACTAGTTGCCTAGTGAAACCGCTACCTTTTTATCATAATTATGTTCATATCAATTATGTGACGTCAAGGGTTACTAAGTTACTCCCGCCGTTTTGTTTGCACATGGCTTCAATGACGTAGGCAAATCTACTTATCATAATTATGTACATACTAATTAGAACTACGTCATCTCGTAGCTAGGTTACTTTGCAAATGTCCCTAAAGGGAGATAATTAAAATGTCTCATGTTTCTTTAGTAGTTACAATGAATGATCTTTTCTTATAATAATCCTTATACCTAATGCTAACGGGAGTTACTGGCATTAGCGTAGGCCATCCGGTCACATACGTTCCGGCGCCATAAAATTGTATCCCAACAGAGGCAATTTTCAAATACTATCTATTACAAATCATTTAAAACAATAGACATACTAACATAATTTCAACGAATAGTCATATAATAACAATTTGTAACTCCTTAATATCATAAGAACGTATGCAAATAGTGTAACAATGTTAACCATTAAAATCTAATATGTTCATCATGTGTATCATCGTTGTAACTATGCATCATCGAAAGGGAATAATAGGGTAGACTGATGACAATATGGCGCTAACATTCGAAGGGTAGGTGGAAAGAGCAGTCATGGGTATTAGTTCTTGTCGACTCTGCTGTGATTGGTCTGTCGTGTCAATGGTCACTATATCAGGGTAATCCTTCTGTTCTGCTGTATTACTTAGTCGTGTACAACACCTCCTGTACTTGTAAAGCAGGAAGCTGAGTATTCCTAATAAAATAATACCTAACACAGCAGTATACCATACAAAATGTTTGTGACGTCTCGATGAGGTAGGGATCTGAATCGAGTCTAATTGTCGGATGAGGTCTGACATGTCAATAGATCCAACTGGGGGTAAATATATGGTGGAAAAGTGAAGTGTCTCATATTATGGAGGTGCGTAATAAGAGGTTTCCATACAAGGGTCTCGGAGAAGTTGAACTGGGTAACAATGGGAACTGCTGAACGGTTACGGGGAAGTATCGATGAGAAAAAAAATGGGGCGTCGGTGTGAAAGGAGTCTCCAGATATGGAGCAAGTGGGAGATAAATGAAGTATGTGAACTGGTGGAGCAATAGATATGGAAGTATATACAGAAGTATTATTACTGAGACATCTCCTGGATAATGTGATAGGAGTAAGTGTAGTCAGTAACCAAGTTATGGGGTTTACGTTATATACACTTGGGAGGGTAGGAGTGAATAATATCTATCGACGACATAATTTGTGCGTTAAATCAGCATCACCATAAAATATTGACATAATACATGAATGAGCACTTTTAACAATATAGAACGGTCTTTGAATTTTACAAAATGCAAAAGGATTTCTTATACATTGGTCATAGTTTGATTCTGAGATCATAGTGAAACGTGTCTTTGCATTATTAATTGCTAAAGCATAATTTCGGTTATCATACATTGCCATAGGATGAGTGTTCTTGGATGTGGTAAATCAGATGTGTGATGGAAATGGTGTGGGTACATTGTGTATTCTGCACAAATGGTATACATCATCAACTATAATCAATGGCAAGGCAACAAAGACTAATAACTCATCTTGGGTTAAAATCATATCCACTGGTAAAATATCATAGTATGTTAACAATTTTTGCGCGTCTATGTCCGGTGTTCTTCGGTTGTGTGGAAGGAGTGTAGTTAACTGTGTGAAAATGGCCTGTAAGTCTACTGGTGGAAGTAATGTAGATGGTAATTTATGTAACCGAAGTAAACTAACTTGATTTTCCAGTGTAGTAACCGTGTGAGAAATATGAACCAAAACATCTCTTGTCTTGTCTAATGCAGTGAGCATATAAAAATATGTCATAAAAGCATGAATCCTGTTGGTGGTATTCTGTAATTCCACAACAGTGTCTATGGAAAAAATTGCTACTTGTGTAATGAGTCCCTGTAGCTGGTTAATCTTGTCTCTATTGGATTTCACTGCTGTCATAGTGCTAATCACAATGGTTATGCTTTTGGTAAGCACGTGCTTCATCACTTGTTGATTGTCAGATAAAGTTTTCAAATTTCTTCTAAGGTCATTGTGTTTTCATCAGTGGATGTACCGAACAAATATTGTAGAGCGGTCCCAACGAAAGACAATATCGCTCTTCTTGGTCTAGATGTGCTATGTATGTCTTCAAAAGTCTTTTGTATATTGAACATCACATGTTGTAAGGATTCTACTTCTCGTTTCAGAGTAAACAGTAAGTCAATGTAAGACTGCGTCTTCATGTAGGAGATAATGCGCGACATAATATACTGTTTGAGTGCATGGAGTGTGTTTGCCATCACTGTGAAATCGGACTTCAATGGGTGTAAAGAAGTCACAAGTGTTACCGTCCATCGGGAAGAAGAATCAGAGGTATCTTTTAAAAGTTCAAAGATTGTAGCGTCTCTTCAGATAAGATCATTGTCTGCGTTAGCCGCTGAGAATGTTGTAACCCATAACGTGAGAATGAGGAGACCACTCATCATTGTAATAAAAAGAAAATAAACTGTTTAAAATTTCTCTAAGAGTAGTTCGGCCAGGTCTAAGAAAGTTGTATTCTTCTCTGAAAGACGATGATCAAACGGTCGGCCATTCGTGAAGGACGGTGATGTACGTACAGGACTCTGAGTTCGACGTGGAGTGGCACAACATTGTTTGTTTCTGATATTTGTCTCGACTGGAAATATCCTCTGTGTTTTTCGTTTGGGACGAATTCTTTGCCTGACGGGTTCTTGCGGCAATTTCAGCAATTTTGCCAGAGGATTGGAATCGTCTGAGGACGAAGAATAACGATGTGTGGGTGCGTGTCGTACGGAATGCGTCATGTCTGTATCTCTGTCATCAGGTTGATCTGCATCTAAATCAGACTCCACTGGCGATGGGGCTGATCGGTTATCGGCAATGTCTGATTCGATGTCGGAATCTCTTTGTTCATGTACCGATTTGTTTCTACAGGATTTCTCTGTAAGGGTGCTGGATGATTCGTCTTGTTCAGATCTGGGTTGGTGGTATGTACCTTGGTTAGCTGTCGTTGAAAGGTACAAGTTATCTTTTATCGGCAGGTCTGGCGTTTTTGTATAACATTCTTTCACGCAATTCTGGTTCTCATGACACGTGCAATCGCATTGTTCTGGGCATTGTATGAGGTTACGGGGTGGTCGGGATAATTGTGTGAGAGATCTGAGTCTGAGTTTGAGGATGTGGTGGACGGATGGTACTGGAGGGTAGTTTTTCGAACAGGTCTGGTGGTCGGTAACTTCTCTTCATGCATGGGTCTGTGTTCGTCTAATTTGATCCGGGAAGCATGTGCTTTCGTGGTTATGTTACGTTCTTCGTGCCATAAAATATAATTTGTAGGCGACGTTTGTTCTAACATCTTGTAGCCATCAATCCATTTGTGGTCGAATTTGGAGTTTCGAATGTACTTCTTGAAATAGACCTGGGTACCTGGTTTAAGTGATGATAATGTAGCATTTTTATCATGGATCTTCTGTCGTTTTAGGAATGCTTTCTTCGTGTTGTGTTGTACCATACAGTGAGCTCGGTGTTTTTCTCGGAAGATAATTTCAATAGGGTCCTCGCCCATATATCGACGTTGTGGCTTTAGGGGGTTATCGTGGGGAAATGATGGTTCTCTGCCATACAGAAGAAAAAATGGTGAAAATCCAGTAGTGTCATTAATGTTGACTCTTATCGCTTCAAGAGCCTGGTTGATGTAAATGTCCCAATATTGGTGGTTGCCATCTATGTATTTCGCTAGAATGTCATGCAATGTACCGTGCATTCGTTCTTTACGTCCATTGGACTGTGGGTGGTAAAATGAGTTAGTGTTGTTGTATGTTCATTTTCTGTAGTGTGGACTTGAAAGGGTTTCCAGTAAACTGTTTCCCGTTGTCTGTAATGATCCTACGTGGACAACCATGTCTGGGTATAAACTCTTGTAATAAAAAAATCAGTAATCAACGCTAATGTTGCACTCTTCAATGGACAGCTTTCAGGTCACACAGAGTGTTGGTATACTATGGGAATTAAATATATGTTCCCTGCCAGAGTGAGGGGGTAAGGTCCAGAAAGATCTATGCTTATCGTGTCCATTGGGAAGTGGGATGCGGACCTTTCTTGAAGTGGTATCCGATCTGCTTTCATGTTACGGATCTTGCACATTTTGCTTGTTGCAACATATGTGATGACGTCCTTGTATATGACGTTCGTGGAATTATGAAGTGTTTCTTTCTGTTGTTCAAGGAGCTTATCAATTAGATCATTGTTTTCATTCACGGAGATTGCCTCAGTATTCGTACCTGAATCCGTTGTTGTTTCTACGCGGTTGGAGTTGATGATGTTTATTTCCTTTGCGTTATCATCTATTTCTGTAGATGCCTGTGGTTCAATCCTATTCAGCTCATCTGTTGCGTTGGGATAAGGAATTCTTGATAAAAGGTCGGCACATGTGTTGAGTATACCAGCGATGCACTCTATTTTGACATCATAGTTTTGTTGATTTAAAGCCCAAGTTTGCAGTTTGCGGGGTTGCTCGCTTGTCTTTGATAACCAGTTGACCAATGGTTGATGGTCCGTTCGAATGATCACTGCTGTTCCTCGTATGTAGAAGTCTAATTTTTGTATCGCGTAATGGATTGTGAACGCTTCCTTTTCCGTGGTCATCCATCTCTTTTGGGACCGACTAAGGGCATGGGAAATAAAGCAATTGGCTTCTCATGGGGAACATTGGGCAAGAAGGGAGGATCGTCTGCATTACAAGACTGGACTAAACAAGCTCCCACAGCATTGTCAGATGCATCTGTATATAGCACCATCGGTTTGGTTATATCGGGATGTGCAAGGAGAGGAATGGTGGTTAAAGCTCCTTTCAAATACTCGAAAGTGTTGTGGATTGTTGCATGGTTTACGAGCAATTTTGTTTTATCTTGATTGGAGGGTCGCACCATGCAACACCTCAACTAACTAGACTTCAAATGGTACGCGTAAAACGTTGGATGACGCGTTAAGCATAGTAACGAGAGAGTATTGATGTAGCCTTTGGGCTAATAGCTGTGTTTAGATTACGGTATGTGTGGCAGAGTCCACTAATATATGTTGAGTCTTAACTCATATATTCAACCGTCAGTGTGCAGGCTTCCTAGTTAATGGAATAAGAAATAAATAAGGACTTTTGAGTCCCGAGAATATGTGAAGACGTTGATATTAAAACGCAGATCTACAAGCGACATTCTAGATGGAATGCGGTGTATTATAAAACGCGCTATTGAAAGCGATAATGTTAAATGGTGGCGTGGATAGCCAAACTGAGAATAATTGATATAGCCTGTGATTTTATGAAATAGACAAGATGTCTTAATAGAAATACAAAGCAAACGATTAGGCATAATATGTGAAGTGATAATGCCAAGACAGTTTGAATAGAATAGTATTCAACTGAAATATATGAACACAGAATGTTAGACGAAGGTCGACGGTTGATATGACCGCTCAGGGTCAAATAGTTGAGAAATCATGAGACTGTGATGTCATTCCTTATCTTGAAATGAGAACCACGTATTTCATTCATGTTTTCCATAATGTGATATGTCTTCAGATAATTAAATGGAGAGTGTCGTCTTCAGAAGACTTTGTGTTGATTGCCAAGTTTGATGAGATTCACTACAAGAAGTTTTCATAGTTCTGTCAGTTCGAGTGTTATCATTCAACCTATTGAACAAACTAATCTTCAATACATCAATACGAATATAAAATGAAACAAAACGTCACAAACGAATTGAGCACAAAAGACGAGAAATAGAAACATTCCTTCACACAGAATGTATGAAAACGTTAACGAACCCAACTGTTACGGCAGCATTTAATAGACATAAGTCAGAAAAAATCCAGAAATTATTACGATATATTTATAAAAGTCCGTAACAGAAAGCTTGTTGGCATTTATCGTCCCATCGAAATCGTGCGAACTTCTTCGTGAGATTTGTCAGACGTTCTGCTGCTCGAGAAAAATTGATGATGTGCTTTCTGTAGTAACTACAACATCCTATATAACCTCTTATTTGACTAACCGTTGTCGGTCATGGCATGTTCCTTATTGCTATAACTTTGTCATCATCAGGGCATATACCATTCTTATTGATGATAAAACCTAAGTATTTGGTCTCTTCCTTCAGGAACTCACATTTTGAAAGCTTTAATTTGGTGTGGTGTTGTTGAAGTCTACCAAATACTCGTTCAACTTAGGAGATGATCTTCTATGGTACCTGGTGTGTGGATGAGAATGTCATCGATGTATGCTAACGCGTATGACTGCATCTCTTATAGTACTTCGTCCATAAGGGACATGTATATGGCTGGACTTCCTTTCAGCCCGAAAGGCATGACATTCCACGCGTAGCTGCCAATGTGTGTGCAAAATGTAGATTTTTGTTTGGCTTCAGGTGACATTGGTATACACCAGAATCCAGATCTAGCGTCTAATGTAGTGAACCATCGGGAGTTTCCAAGTGTTGCAAGAATATCATCGATTCGTGGTAGTGGGTATGAAATGGTTTTAGTAATCTTGTTTAACGCACGGTAGTCACAGCCAAACCTGTGTGATCCATCTTTCTTGGATACGATGACTACCGGCGAAGACCATTGGGATCTCGATCTTTCAATGATGCCCGCAGCTAACAATTCATTTATTGATTTCTCTACTATCTCCCCGTTTTTCAATGGAGTGTGATAAGGTTTGAACTGAATTGGGGTATTAGATGTAGTTTGTATTTCCATCTGTACTTCTGCGTTCGTTCCAGCTCCATGTCTGACAAGGCAAAAACGTTTTGATGCTTGGTAATAAATTGTCTTAGTCTTTGCACGTATGGTTCTGTCGTTTTTAGTTGTTCATGGAGTAACGTTAGTCTCTCTGGTTGCATCTTCTGTGTGGTTGTGGAACTGTTTATCATATTGATATCATGGTAGAAACTGGTATACCTATTCCTGGGTGTTTGGAAGTGACGCCATGGTTTGGGGTATTTATTACGTTCTACTTGTTATGAATGGTTGCTTCTGTTCCAGAATCGTCTTCTATGTCGGACGTGGCAAACTTCACTGTCTGTCAATAGGGTGTAGTTGCTCTGGTACATTGTAATAAAATTCTCCTTTGGGTAAGTATACATCGTTTTTGTAGATGGGTGTCGTCGGTATGCATCTCTTATGATCTCTTGATCAACTATGTTAGCATATGCTAATTCAGAGGCGGAATCTTTCTTGAAATTTCGCTGTCGATAGTCTCGATTACTCTGATATATGTCCTGTCTATAAGCATCTTGTATGATAGCTTGATCAATAATGTCAGCATAGTGTAAATCTGTCAATTAATCATTCCCATGATGTACGTACTTCAGTCTGCAGTGTCTATTGCTTTGTTGGTTGTGATTCTGATTTCTGACATCTTTACTGGTGCGTTCATAACATTTGCTGTATTGTTTGTCTCTTGCTCGTTTCATAGCTGTGTGTTCTCGAAAAGAGTCATTGGGGTGACGGGAAATATTGAGTGGGGGCTGACGTGGGGATTAGGACATGTGAGGAGGTTTTGACAGAATGATAGTTATGTTTCTGCAAACCATTATGACTCTGTTTTCCTGGATAGGTGGAATCATTATTCAACTTCTATGTGTCTCTCCGTAGTGTATCCGTCTGGATTTTGGCAATAATGGCAACTCTTGCTATTGTTGTTGAAGTACCTGATGTATTTAGTATCATAATGGGACGCGTTTGGTGGACACCTCATTCGTAACTGAAATGTGGGGATCATCGTTAATTTCTGTGTCCGTTAATGGTTCAACGTGTATAGTCTGTCCAACTGCAATATATGGTGATGTCTTAACTCGTCCCTTCACCAATGTCAATGAATTCGGTTGCAACATTATCGGTGTAGTTAGTCGTACCAGTGATGCAATGTGAATGCCATCTTCCAAGGGTATATATTCGTCATTGACTTTGATCTTGTGTAGGTCGAAATAGATCCTGGCGTTATTTTTTGTCAAAAAGTCTCTCTGCCTATAATGAAATTTCTAGACATCCCTCTGGTGATAATAAAAGGATGTTTGATTATCTGCTGTCCAATTTTGAAAGTAATATAAGCAGTTTCTAACGCTTTCAATACTTGTCCTGTTACAGATGCCATATAAATTTCTGATTGTCGGAATTGAACTTGATGTTTAATTTGATGATAGAGCTTTTCTTTAATGAGGCTGATGGTGGTGCCAGTGTCAATAAGAGCTCGGAAAGGTCTGTCTTGAATAATTATGATGCAGGAACTAGGATCTGCTACAATGTTAATGTCATTTACACGGGTTAGGTTATTGTTAGTATCTTTTGGACAACGGACTGCGTTCTGAACTTTGGGAGACGATGCACCTATTCCACTAACCTTGGTCTCCATTAATGAGCGGTTGACCGGTTTCCCTGGCCTGGATAATGACTTGATTGGGGATGGGGATAGCTATTGTTGTTACGTTGGGTGTATGATCGGGCATGTGGGTAGCCATTGTTGGAATATTGGGTGGAATGTTGATTCCTGAAATCCGGCGAACGCGGTTGACGACGTGGCTGCTGTTGTCTGCATAATCGTGCGACGTGGCCGTGTTTCTCACAATTGTAACAAACTATAGGGGCAACATTGTGAACATTATGGGGTCTCCTGGTGTGGTTTCTGGTATGACATTGTCATGATAATGATTGGTACCTCTGTCTTGTTGCGTATATCCTCCAGCATGAGTACGGTCAGATTGCGTGTGGTGTTGCCTGTTCCAGTATGGTCGTGAATGATCAATCTCCATGGGTTCATGGGTGTATTCAGGTCTGTGATCCCTTCCGGTACGTTGGTTAAATCTGCGTCTAACGTTTTCTTCGTAGACTGCCATGCGGATTGTATCTGTAATTGATTTGGAGTCTCGGCGTAACAGATGTAGCTTTAAATTGTCAGACCAGAGACCATCAATAAAAATGCCTACAAGATGTCTCTCAAGTTCTTCGGTGGTTATTTTTCCTCACAGAAATGCGTCTTCTGCGAGATTGAGTAGTCTATCGCCATACATCTGAACAGGTTCATTTTTGTCTTTTTTGATGCGGCGTAAAAGTGTCCAAGCGTGCTGAGAATCAGTAACGTCGCTATATCTATTAATTTTCTCAGGCTCTCAAACGTTTCTTTAGGGTAGGCTTTCATACGTCGTCTTAGGAAATCCGTTACCAAGCCATCCGAGGAAAGGAAAGCAACTCTAACTCTGTCAGCATCCGTGGCTGTGTTGATGACGGATGTGAATTTGTCCATATCGATAAGCCATTTACGAAAATACCTCGAGTCTCCCGAGAATGGGGTAACGATTGTTCTGATGTGTTAGAACCTGGCATAGTGATCGACGTTCCCAAGCGTATTACTAATTTGTTGGAGTGCCTGCATTGCTGGCTCAGGTTCTACCGGTAACGGTACATTATGAGGTTGTTGCGCATTTTGCTGTAGCAAATTATTCTGCTGTTGTGCGTTCAGCATCTGATGTTGCTCGAGGTTATGCATGTGGTCCATTATTTATAGTCGTTTATGTGAGTATATCCTTGGTCTGTAAGTATTTTCGCTGTTGGTGTGAGGGTGTGAGCTGGTCTCGGCACCATAAATGTTCTTATGTGCCCGTTGTGAAAGTCACGGCACCATAAATGTTCTTATGTGCCCGTTGTGAAATATACAATGGCATATAATATGCAGTCGTCGATATACCTTAAGGCAGTTCGTTCATGTCTGGAACGCTGTCCTTTTCATTTTCAACATTTTAAAATATATATTCACACTCGACATTGAGAAGCTATACTCCTTGTAAATGTAGATAACTAAATACACCTCACAGAAGATCTTGATGTATTAGTAATGAAATAACTCAGTGATAGACACTTACATTTAGTAGCTCAAACCCATGCGTCCACTCGCCATGACACACAATGGAAAAAGACTAGCTGACAATCTCCTCACTTCTGCATTTTCAGTTTCACGTCTGCCAAACAACCATATCGGCATGACGTCACTTCCTGTATTAATAAATGACTCCGTATAAAATAAACAAACAAGGAGCCCTGTCGAGCTACATAATTATACCGACACAATCGTTATGAATTTTAATCATAACAGTTAGCAATCTTCTAACAAAGTTGTAGGACTTCACAATCTAAAACAGCATGGTCCGCTGTACGTTTACTCTTCGTAGTAATTTGCGATACTGTCCTAAACTGACGCTACCGTTCTTTTTATAGTCCTATACTAGTGCGGTGCCGCTGTTAGGCGATTCCCGCCAAAACCTATTGACGTCACTAGTTGCCTAGTGAAACCGCTACCTATTTATCATAATTATGTTCATATCAATTATGTGACGTCAAGGGTTACTAAGTTACTCCCGCCGTTTTGTTTGCACATGGCTTCAATGGCGTGGGTAAATCTACTTATCATAATTATGTACATACTAATTAGAACTACGTCATCTCGAAGCTAGGTTACTTGCAAATGTCCCTAAAGGGAGATAATTAAAATGCCTCATGTTTCTTTAGTAGTTACAATGAATGATACTTTCTTATAATGATCCTTATATCTAATGCAAAAGAAAGTTACTGGCGTTAGCGTAGGCCATCCGGTCACATCATCAAACAAAGGCTGCCTAATTTTTAGGGAGGTGATACGAACCCTATGCGATCAACAATAAGTCAAAATAGAGAAGTAGGGAACAGTAGACAAATCATCATCATCAGCTTATATGCCAACGGCTACGTACCGTTGATGGTAGAGTATATGTTGTTCTTGTTGTATACTGTTGCTGTTGGAGTACATGTTGTTGTTATATACTGTTGATGTTGGAATAAATGTTGTTTTTGCATACTGTTGATGTTGTTGTACACCGTTGATGTTGGAGTATATGTTGATGTTGTTGTACACAGTTGAAGTTGGAGTATATGTTGATGTTGTTGTATACTGTTGATATTGGAGTAAATGTTGTTGTTGTTGTTTACCGTTGATGTTGGAGTATATGTTGTTATTGTATACTTTTGATGTTGTTGTATGATGTTGATATTGTTGTGCACCGTTGATGTTGGAGTATATGTTGATCTTGTTGTATACTGTTGATGTTGTTGTACACCGTTGATGTTGGAGTATATGTTGATGTTGTTGTATACTGCTGATGTTGAAGTATATGTTAACGTTGTTGAATACGGTTGATGTTGTTGTAGACTGTTGATGTTGTTGTATACTATTGATGTTGTTGTGCACCGTTGATGTTGGAGTATATGTTGATGTTGTTGTACACAGTTGATGTTGGAGTATATGTTGATGTATACTGTTGATATTGGAGTAAATGTTGTTGTTGTTGTTGTTTACCGTTGATGTTGGAGTATATGTTGTTATTGTATATGATATGAGTAAATATCATATCATGTTTTGTATACGATCACTTCCTGGTTGTATTGTTTATACACGGTAGTCCGTGGTTACAGGAAGTGACGTCTTGTCGGCTGCTCAAATTGATAGCAGACGGCAACTTTAAAGTGGGACAAGTTGAGCGTTCTTTAAATCACTTGGGCTTGTGTCTTCGGCCTGTGTAGATGGCATATGTCCGTATGGACGATATCTTCAGCTTGTGTTATTAATCCACCTGCATGCTATCTTACCATCAATTGTATTACAGCTTCTACTGCAAGTGTATTATCAGTTTAGGCAAAAGCAGAGTGTGAAGTTTTCTAAATGCGTGAGTACCAGACTTTATTAAAATGCATGATGTCTCCGAGGACGAGACTGTAGTCTAGACACGACTAGAAGAGAATCCTTATATTGTGCTATTTGAAGAGATGCTGAACTTTATTGTGGTGTAATAAATATTTGTACACTGTCAATGGTTATTGACGTGTTTGTGCCTGAGTGCCTGTGTACGGGCCAGGGAGTTGGGATATGTCTGACCAAAATTGAACCCACAGTAATATTACGTGCAAAGCTATTAGCATAACCCTGGAAGGCGACTCAAGGCCTAAATAGAGACCGAGTGTCAAAGCATGGAGTCTATTGCACTCTGGATCCAATCCATAGCAAGTCAAGCTATTTAAGGAATTGTACCCGTATCAGACCTTTTGGGGGCCAAGCTTATCAGACAATCTGGAAGAAGCAAAAATAACAGTATTCAACATGGCGGCATTCATCGTCTGCCGGAGATTTTAAAGTGTGGAAGAGACTTTCCAACATCTAAATGCATCTCAGAGTGCCTCAAAGTGTCAATAACAAGAAGAAGTGACATTTTCAATATCAAATCAAAGTATTATATGGAGATTTTTCATCCTATAAAGATCAGATGTCAGCGATAGACCAGAGCTGTTGTTTTCAAGTGCCAGCCTTACGATTCTAGGCCTAACCTCAGCCTGGAGAACGATCCACCTATTCTAGGCCTAACCTCAGCCTGGAGAACGATCCATCACATTGATCCTTGCTTGTCGAAGTCTCAAGGAGGATTATTTGTTTTTTGCAACAGATAAGTCTATGTATTGTTACATACAGCTTGGCTCACGGCTGTTTGCCAGCGATCTTTTAGTTATTTCCCCTTTTAACCCGACCGCGCTATTTATAGCCCACTTGACAGAGGTCACGTGGTCAACTTCCTTATGGGAAAAACATGTGGCGATGTTTACTTTTGATAGGGCTTAATTAATGCTTTTAGGCTACTTTATTATTATAAATACCGGCTTTAATTTTGCGTAAAGCTAGACTAGAAATGTTAGAGTAAATTTTAGAACAAGAACAAACATTTTATCACAATTAGAACAGAAGATATAATAGTCTGAAATAGTGTAAAATTTACGTTTTTTTTTTTATATTTTGTTATGGTTTGTTTATAATGCAATTTTCACTAAATCGGTCACAATCAACATGCATAACAAATTACAGAAATCAAAAGTAGAAAACCTGCAGAAAATAGATATCAAAGTTTTGTTTTGGTTTCATGCGTCAAACATTAATTATTGAAACATTAAATTGCAAGTCCACATTTATTACCTTAAAATAACACACCCAATTGTCCCCAAAAACATGAGAGCTAACAATTATCTCAATCATACATCACGATGGTCATGTAAAAATGAGTATGGTCATCAGTAAAACGAAATGTTCAATTTAATAGATAAATAGGTGTATTTAATAAATACATCTATTAAATGATTTCCACACACTGTTAATTCTGTCAATCTCAAGCAACAACTGCCATAATTTGCTCTAGCCCCAAAATTTCGCTCAATTATCATTCACACTTCCTTTTTTTTAATAGGATGAATCTGTACATTCACAGATGGAGAAATTTGTAACAAATGAGTTTCCATTATAAATTTTAATTGTGAAGTTATATTTTTAATACCGCTGGCGCGTCTTTCAATTTTCAATCTTCTCTGTTTTCTCTCCTGTGCCCACGTAAGACCTATGTTGCATACATATTTTTGAATGCACAGATTACAAATGTACGATATGTCTATTTAATATGGAAAATATATTGTTGTATTTAATTGGGTACGAAAATGCTTTCTTTTGTAAAGATGACAGATAATCCATGTTTGATTTATACGTTTGATTATATGGATAATCTCCCTTGATATTGATCGGGCGTAAGAATACTTATATTTTGGCATTCATCATTTGTCATAGCCAGAAAATAGATTGATCGTTCTTAGAATGTTTATGGCCTGAATTCATATATATTACATATTATTAGTGCAAGTAGATTCAGTCCTATATTGTATATTTTGTATGGGTAGGCAGGACTATATTCTTTATGCCGCTCTAGCGGAGGTATTGGTTGTCTTGGCGAGTCGTGATGAGTTCCGATATTGCCGCCTACAATGGCTGGTCACGCATTTTCCTGGGCTGGTCCTTTCTAGAGTGGAAAAGGATTTATGAAGTGATTTCTTCAGTAGGAGATTGTGTTTCTACAAGATTATAGTGTTAGAGACTCTCCTCATGTACTGTATTATGTACTATTCGGACTCAAGGTAAATCCATACCCTTTTGACGATCTCCTTATGGTTAGACCTAGATGAAGCAACGTATTTTCGTGCATCGTTGGTCGTTTAACTAGACATTGTTGTAGATGACAGGTTCCATCAGCGCTTATGTCTTCATGAAGTAACCTTCTGACAAAGGGACTGTATGGTAACTCTGGAAAGTTATACTTATTCAAGTTTTGAATCAACTTTGGCTGATGATTATTCTTCTGCTGGGCGAGTGAGCGAAAGCTCAGGGAAGGAGGCCATTTTTGTATTCCTGTCATCATTATAGATCACTGTCCAGAGAACGGGTCGTGTATCTTACTATTCAGACAGTGGCATGGAGATCTCATTTATATGAAAACCCCTTATTGTGGTTTAACAGTATGATATAAACATTGAACATAAGCAACCTAAGAACTTAACAAGGGGAAGAAGGTTCGTCCATCGAACTCTTCATTTGTTTACCGATCCGCCTTTACTGACGCGTTCAGTCAGATAGGGGATGCGGCCATAATGTATAACAACATTGAATGCTGTTTTGTACCACCCATTATATTTGAATGTTCCATGACATGGGATCTACTATTCATGCCTGAAGATTGATGTGTCAACATGTACTTATGATCTATTCGTTCTGTCCCAGTATGTGCGTCTGAATAAACTGTATGAAAAGATTCCAGCAGTCTGCATTGGTGCCTTATAGACATGAGTGAATGAGTGTTTTAGATTGGTCAAGATACGAACATTCCATCATTCGCGTTAATAACACTCTACACTCTCACTCCATATTTACACCATCCTGCGTCGGTTGAATTGACCAAGCTAAAGGCCTGCTCCTCCTGGAGCCTTAGAGGGAAACTACTTCTTACAGCTGCCTTTGCCTTCCCTAACTCAGGACTAGAGTGAGTTACCCATTTACAGTACCGCTGGGTAGACTGGAGCATGCCTGGTATCAACTGAGTGACATTGTACAGTCGTTTTTCCATTATTTTACAGCTGTTGCTATTAGTGTTAGCTGTGAAGACTGTACTCATTGTTGTTTTTGTAATATTCCTCTGTTCTTTAGTTTGTTTTGATTTGTTTGTAATTTGTTGGTCTACCCTTTTCTATTTTTGATTTCTATACACAATTTATATTTATACACTGTGGCGTTATTTGTCTTGTTATCTTATTGCAGTTATCATCACAGATTCTGTGATCATTTTCTTTGATTTGTCCTATTTAATTTAATTTGATTTCTGCAAATGTTTTCATATTGTCTTTTCTTGTTTGTCCTTTGTAATGTCTTTAGTTGACATATGATATATGAGGTATAGTTGAATACACTTATATTATAGTACAGACCAGTACTTATGATCATTGATTACACTAAGAAAGTGTACAAGACCTTTGTAAGGTTTGTCTCCCACATTGATTGGGATAGAAAATATTATTTTCCACAGGTACTCAAGTGATCATTGATTACATTAAGGAAGTATACAAGACCTTTGTAAGGCTTGTCTCCCACAGTGTTTGGGATATACAGTTATTGTTTTCCACAGGTACTCAAGTTATCATTGGTTATATTATAAACAAAATAACCATACAAGTTTTTCACTAAGACTAAGTCTATAGTATAGACTTGTCTCCCATGAAAGTGAAATAAGATAATTTATTTACTTTTTCAGGTTTCTGATTTAATAAGACAGGATGTTTACTTACATTAGATTACTTTATTACACAAGGGAAATCCCTTGATAAGACTGGTAAAGAGTTAGAAGAATGGACAACTGCTCAATTTGCTATTGCATTAAAATCAGAAGAGAAAAAACAAAAAGATGAGAATAAATGGAAAGCAGAAGTTGAACAAAAGAAGATAGATGCTGAAAATTTCAGATTGCAGATGCAAGCTGAGGAGAGAAAAGCTGCTGCTGAGGAGAGAAAACTTCAAATAGAAGAAAAAAAATTAGAAGCTGCTGCTGAGGAGAGAAAAGCTGCTGCTGATGCTGCTGCTGAACAAAAGAAAATGCAGGTGGAAGAAAGGAGATTTGAGGCAGAGCAAAAAAGACTAGACAGAGAAGCTGAAGAGAGAAAAGCAATAAGAGAACATGAGTTTGAATTAGAGAAATTGAAATTGACAAGTATGAGTGATGTTAATCAGGCATCTAGTGGTAATAGTAAACCCTTTACTTACAAAGTCAAGGTACCAACATTCAATTCTGCCAATGATGATATAACATTCTGGCTTCAGAGGTTTGAACGTGCTTGTCGGGCTCATAATGTTGATAAATCGCAATATGTTAACCAATTATCTGAGAATCTAACAGGCGATTCTCTCACTAGTCTATGTTTGGTTGAAGAAGATGACAAGGATAATTATGATGTTATTAGGGCAGCCTTGATTAAGAAGTTTCAGTTACCAGAGGAAGGTTATCGCATGTTGTTTAAAAGAATGGTACCTGAGACGGGGGTTGAATTCTCAGAATTCATTGGGAAAATACGTCTTACATTTCAACGATGGATTGAATTATCCAAAATAGAGAAAACATATGATGCTCTTATGGATTTGTTGCTCAGAGACAAGGTCATGTCTTCTATCAATAAACATTTCCTTGAATTTCTACACGAGCGTAAGCCACAAACACTAAAACAAATGCAAGAATATTGTGACCAATACGTTACGGCACACCCGGACGTAACTCTTAGCAACACTAAGATTAAAGAGGGTATGCCGGTTGCTTCAGCAACACAATACAATCCCAAGTACCCACACAACTTTCAGGGAGCTCAAAATAAATTTGACAAAAGGGTTAATTGGCGTAATCATCAAAACCAAGGTAACCAACCAAATCAGGGTTCTTCTTCTAAATTCTGGAAACGGGTTGACAGTCCTCGATACAGGGGTGGCCATAACTATGGAAATTTCCGTAGAGGAAGTAATAATAGAAATTACCAGGGTGTTCCTTCATGGACACAACGGGATCAATCCTACAGGGATTCTCACTATAATGAGCATGATGATTATAATGATGAACATTATGACTCAAACCCAAACAGGGGTTATAACAGAGGAAATAATAATTACAGAGGCAACAATAATCGAGGTAGATCACAACACAAAAGACATGGTAAATCTCATTACCAGGCTAACTCTGCACAACAAGAGTTTCATGAAGCCGGTAAGCAAACCAATGATAAGAAAGACTCTAATAATGTGGGATGTTCTGCTTTCGATTTTGACAGAGCATTTCAGTGTTCCCAATGCAAAACATTATTCGAGCCAACCACAGTTTCGACTTTAAGCTGTGGTCATCCTCTTCCCGCTCTCCCTGCGTCAGTCGCGCATGATGGAAGAGGGGCTCTTAAATTAAATAATGGTTTAGTAGATGGTACTCCGGTCTCAATTCTCTTTGATTCCGGGTGCACAACCATTGGAGTGAGGCAGTCACTCATAGATCCTTCTCGAGCCACTGGCAAAATAATCAAATGCATAACATTTGGTGGCACATTGGAGAAGTACTCCACTGCCATTATCCACATTTCGACTCCCTTCTTTACAGGAGATGTGCACGCATGTCTTCTGCCGAATCCGATCGCTGATCTTATCGTCGGTCGCATTCATGGTGCGAAAGAATGCACTCCGCAACAAATTGCCGAGTGGGAATGTGATAATATGCATACTGCAAATGCTGTAGTCACTATAGCTCAAGCTCTAAACATGCCGCAATCTTCGCCTTCTGGAGATAATGATGACCAGAACCAAGGTGATCCCTTGGAGATTTCGCATGATTCCTTTATAAAACAGCAGGAAGATGATCCTACTCTAAAGAAATTCTTTACTCTAGCAAAAGAAGGTGATCCGAATAAGGACACGAATCGTAAATCTTGGATTACGATGAAGAATGGGGTACTTGTACGTATGGTACAAGACTCCGCTAAGTCCATTCATTCTCAAATTCTTGTGCCTAAAAATATGAGAGTTAAAATCTTACAGCACGCTCATGATTCTCAGTGTGCTGGGCATATGGGTTTTTTTCCGTACTAAATCTAGAGTTCTTGCGTCTTTCTTTTGGCCGTTTGTGAACAAGGACATACAGATCTATTGTCGATCCTGTAGGGTATGTCAGGAAGTTAAATCCAAAGGTCCACGCCATGCTGCACCTATTCAGGCTGCAGATATTCCAATTCGATCATTTCAAAAAATGGCGGTAGACATCATTGGTCCATTTAAGACAAAGTCTGCTAGAGGACACCAAAATATCTTGACGTGTGTTGATATGTGCACACGTTGGCCAGAGGCTATCCCTCTGAAGAGCATAACTACTGCTGATATTGCAGATGCTCTTTGGCTTATATTCTCTCGTCTGGGATTTCCAGGAGAAATATTGTCAGACCATGGTACCCAACTCGTATCGGATACCATGTCTCAAGTGATGTCAACTCTTAAGATAGAAAGATCTCTGAGTAGTATTTATCATCCTATGTCCAATGGCATGGTAGAGCGTCTTAATAGAACTCAGAAAAACCTATTAGGTAAGATAACTGAGGATCATCCTCAGGATTGGGACAGGGTTTTACCCGCGGCTCTCTTTGCATACAGAGAGGTCGCCAATGAACATACAGGATTTTCTCCCTTTGAACTTGTCTTTGGCGCGAAACCGCGAGGTCCTATGTCTCTACTTCATGATCTCATAACTGCTGATAATATTGTCGATGACACAAAATCCTCTTATGAATATGTCATTGCACTTAGACACAAGATTATTGAAGCATGCAAATTGGCAACTGCTTCTTCTGAATTTGCGAAACAGAAGGCAAGGCAATTTGCCAATAAGACCAGACGCTTGCGACAACTCTGTCCAGGTGACAAAGTATTGGTCCTGCTACTTTGTAGAGAAAACAGACTCCTTATTTCTTGGAAAGGTCCGTACGATGTAATATCAAAAGTTTCCGATGTCGACTATATTGTCGATACTGATGGGAAGCATAAGACCTTCCACATCAACATGCTCACGGAATTCCACGAACGTCCGGATTATTTACAACCTGTTTTCCAGGCAACGGACGATTCACCAGTCCCACATGGACATTACTCATCACTGTCAGTAATACAGGATGAGGAAACGAGTTTCTCAGATGTGAATCTCCCTTTTCCAATGATTCCGCTTCATTCTAATGAGTCATGGAAAGATGTTGCGATTTCTCCCGAATTATCTCCAGGAGAACAGAAACAAGTTTCTGCTATGTTACAACAATTTCAGGATGTCCTTACTGACATTCCTGGTCGAACTAATGTCATTGAACACGACATTATTCTTACTGACCATAATCCTATAAGAGTCAGACCGTATCCTATCCCGATACATTTTCAAGCACAGGTAGAAAAAGAGTTGGATGAAATGATAGAGTTGGAAATAATTGAACCATCCACATCAGCATATTCTTCACCGATGGTTATCGTGCGAAAAAAAGACAACAACATACGTCTTTGCGTTGATTATCGCAAATTGAACCAAGTGACGAAATTTGATGCTGAACCTATGCCTTTACTTGAAGAGCTACTTACTAGACTATCGAATTCTCATTTCTTTACTAAACTCGATTTGTCTAAGGGATATTGGCAAGTCCCACTATCCGAACACGCCAAACCGTTTACTGCTTTTTCGACGCCTAGGGGTCTATTCTAATGGAATTTCATGCCTTTCGGCCTTATGAATGCCCCAGCGACATTCGTACGCATGATGCGTCGAATCCTATCTCATCGCTCAGATGTCATTGCATACCTTGATGACATCTGTCTTTTCAGTGATACTTGGAACGATCACTATAATGGGATAAATGAACTATTGTCTATCTTACGCGAGCATAACCTGACAGCGAAACCATCGAAAGCGTGTATTGGTTTTAGCGAAATATCTTTCTTTGGTCACCGGGTTGATCATGGTTTCCTAAAAACAGAAGACCATAATACAAGTAAGATACTTAACATTTCTATGCCTAAGACTAAAAAGCAAGTGCGAAGTCTCTTAGGTCTCATACAATTTTATGGACGATTCATTCCGAATCTGTCCTCAATTATGTCACCTCTTTCTTCTTTGTTAAAGAAAGGGTCTCCTAATATAGTCCATTGGACTCAAGAATGTCAATCCTCTTTGGATAAGGTTAAAACAATGTTTTCTACTTCACCTATCTTGGTGTTACCTACTAAAGATAAGACATTTATTCTTCGTAGTGACGCTTCATCCACTGGGATTGGAGCGGCACTAATGCAAGAGTACTCTGGAACTCTGCATCCAGTGATGTATATTTCTCGAAAACTTAATGCCGCAGAGAGAAATTACTCGGTCCTAGACCGTGAATTATTGGCTATGGTCTGGTCAATCCTTAAACTTCAAAGATTTCTTCTTGGCGCGCATTTTATTGTGGAGACTGACCAGAAAGCTCTTACAGCTATTCAGACTAAAAATCTGAAGAGCGCGAGATCAACGCGATACGCGATTGCTCTTCAGCCTTTTCATTTTTCGGTGCGAGCTATCCGTGGTTCAGAAAATGTGATGGCGGATATCTTATCGAGATGCCCACATGATTCCACTTAACTGTCAGATCTTGAGATTTCTAACATGTCTGACTTTACTACAGTTTTTCCTATGTTAAAGTATTTACTTATATGTAATATATCATACATTGTCTATATCACTACTTAGCGGTGCATTGATGTATATTCACCGCAGGTTTTTGATATTTTTCTTATTTGGTGATCATAATGTTAAGATACCTAAGATGAACTATTGTACAAATTGTGGCGTTGCCAGTATTGTGTTATGCGTTGGTGACACCTCTCTGGAGATATTTATACTCAGAGAAAAATTTTCTCTGAATCCTGAGATAGATTCTCATTGGTCGTGCTATATGACGACTTTGCCTTACATTAGGCGTTACATTTGTTTGGAATGCTTATCATCTGCGCATTGTTATTCGTGCGTTGTGAGCCTATTGTATGTTGCTCCTGGATGTATTTCAAAAAAAAAAATGTACCATTTTTTTTTCCCGGGGGGTGTGGTAATCTGTTGCATACATATTTTTGAATGCACAGATTACAAATGTACGATATGTCTATTTAATATGGAAAATATATTGTTGTATTTAATTGGGTACGAAAATGCTTTCTTTTGTAAAGATGACAGATAATCCATGTTTGATTTATACGTTTGATTATATGGATAATCTCCCTTGATATTGATCGGGCGTAAGAATACTTATATTTTGGCATTCATCATTTGTCATAGCCAGAAAATAGATTGATCGTTCTTAGAATGTTTATGGCCTGAATTCATATGTATTACATATTATTAGTGCAAGTAGATTCAGTCCTATATTGTATATTTTGTATGGGTAGGCAGGACTATATTCTTTATGCCGCTCTAGCGGAGGTATTGGTTGTCTTGGCGAGTCGTGATGAGTTCCGATATTGCCGCCTACAATGGCTGGTCACGCATTTTCCTGGGCTGGTCCTTTCTAGAGTGGAAAATGATTTATGAAGTAATTTCTTCAGTAGGAGATTGTGTTTCTACAAGATTATAGTGTTAGAGACTCTCCTCATGTACTGTATTATGTACTATTCGGACTCAAGGTAAATCCATACCCTTTTGACGATCTCCTTATGGTTAGACCTAGATGAAGCAACGTATTTTCGTGCATCGTTGGTCTTTTAACTAGACATTGTTGTAGATGACAGGTTCCATCAGCGCTTATGTCTTCATGAAGTAACCTTCTGACAAAGGGACTGTATGGTAACTCTGGAAAGTTATACTTATTCAAGTTTTGAATCAACTTTGGCTGATGATTATTCTTCTGCTGGGCGAGTGAGCGAAAGCTCAGGGAAGGAGGCCATTTTTGTATTCCTGTCATCATTATAGATCACTGTCCAGAGAACGGGTCGTGTATCTTACTATTCGGACAGTGGCATGGAGATCTCATTTATATGAAAACCCCTTATCGTGGTTTCACAGTATGATATAAACATTGAACATAAGCAACCTAAGAACTTAGCAAGGGGAAGAAGGTTCGTCCATCGAACTCTTCATTTGTTTACCGATCCGCCTTTACTGACGCGTTCAGTCAGATAGGGGATGCGGCCATAATGTATAACAACATTGAATGCTGTTTTGTGCCACCCATTATATTTGAATGTTCCATGACATGGGATCTACTATTCATGCCTGAAGATTGATGTGTCAACATGTACTTATGATCTATTCGTTCTGTCCCAGTATGTGCGTCTGAATAAACTGTATGAAAAGATTCCAGCAGTTTCCATTGGTGCCTTATAGACATGAGTGAATGAGTGTTTTAGATTGGTCAAGATACGAACATTCCATCATTCGCGTTAATAACACTCTATACTCTCACTCCATATTTACACCATCCTGCGTCGGTTGAATTGACCAAGTTAAAGGCCTGCTCCTCCTGGAGCCTTAGAGGGAAACTACTTCTTACAGCTGCCTTTGCCTTCCCTAACTCAGGACTAGAGTGAGTTACCCATTTACAGTACCGCTGGGTAGACTGGAGCATGCCTGGTATCAACACAGTGACATTGTACAGTCCTTTTTCCATTATTTTACAACCTACTGTTTCCTTCATGGCTATTGCTAATTATTTGGAGATTCTAACTCTACTTTCAATGCCTGCTTTCCTGCAAATTTCCTGACGTGACGTTTCTGAACAGCGTTGTAGTTCATGTGCCTGCTGCAGGTCTAATGAATCAGTTGATGTTCCAGCAATATGTTTTCTAACAGTGTGGAGCAATTGAGATCGCTTACGTTTTGTTGGCGTTCTGGTGACTGATGTTCCTCTTCTATGTTTAATTAGTTTTTGTAGTACAATAGGCTGTCCTCTGGTTTTGCATTTTATGATATTACTTTTTGCTGTTTCTAGTTTTTTTCTAACAATGGATGTGAATAGGGGTTCTTCCTTTTGTGTTAGTGGTTGTGAAGGTGGCTTAGCGAGTAACTGTTGTACTGTGATGTCGCTTTTGAAGACAGGCGAGGTGGATGTACTTGTCGTATGTATAACTGACTTGGTAGGTGTAGATGTGGCAACAAAAACTGGCATGCTAGGGTGAGTAGTGTTATCCACCTCCAAATGAATAATGGTACCGCCTTTAATGTGAGCTGGCACATCAACCTCCAGTTGAACAATATCATCACTAATGTGGGCAGGCACATCAACCTCCTACTGTACAGAGCTATCCTGACTACAGCTAATTGACTGACTAGACATGGAGGGGTCAGAAAGAACATCACAGGGAATAGAGCAGCTTTTTGTTTTTAAAACACCAAAAGATGTCTTTGCAACATAATTGCACAGTTGACATTCACTTATAGTTAAATTATGGTTTTAGTCTTTCCAGATGTGCTGACTGTTTTCCGGTAGTAACTTGGCTGTTTCAAGACACTTCTCATTATGCCTCCTTTTTGAGTTTTGTATTCGTAAGTAACACTTCTTACAAAATATAGTCGAATGCTGTGTGGGTTTATCATCTGATACGTTAATTCCAAACACAAAGAACAGATCATTAACGTAATTAGAACAGTTCAGTGCTTTCTGAATTGAACGTGTTGTTTTGGAAGTTAATGCTCTCTTGCCACAGGCTCTGCACAGTGCACTGGCACAATTCATATGATGCAAAACACTATGTTCCATTTCGTTGTTATGTAGTATAGTTTACTTGTGTATGTATAAAGATAGAGGAATATTTGGGACTATCAAGTCTAACACCAGGATGTAGAATGCTTTATCTGTGAGTGAAAGAAGATATACAAACAGTTACTTAGAATTCTTTGGCAGCCGTCGTGTGCACAGGATTGTCTACCAAAGAACACTAATGGAACAGTCCTTATCTCACACACAATTAAAAAAAAAATTCATATTATAAATACAAGATTAACAAGACTTGAAAGATAGAACAAAGTATGTGGAAGTAATCTATCTATAGATTTACATGTTTTCTGACGCTTATATACGTAGCTAAATATCATTATAAATGAATGAAAATGCAAAAACAGATGGTGCTTTACAAAAAGTTATTTTTGTACAACCTTATTTAAGATTTGTGAGTATCAGGAATGCGTTTACTGTAATTTAAATGCTATAAAATCTGGTGACAATATGCTTGTTCTTGTAATGCCAAACTCAAAAAATTGACTACCACACATTCTCAAGATATGAAACCAAAAAAAAAAGTATGTGGAAATAATCTTTAGCTTCCCTTCGAGAAGTCTTTATAATTATAAACTCAAACGAATAGGCCGATTTTTAGATATTAAATTAATAAAAAGATTACTTATTTTATGAATTTCCTCAAATGATGACGCTGTTTTCAAAAGTCTGTAACTCCGTCAAAACTAATTTCAAACAAATAAAAATGCAATCAAAAATAGAACAGAGAACAAAGTTATAGTACACAAAAGAAATTTAGCGCTGTGTTTATCCAGAACGAGTGTGTAATGATTTATATTTTACAGATTTTACACACACAACAGCTGATTTTCCCCGCCAAAAACTTAAATAGTCTTTTACGGTGAACACGAAAATTTTATACCCGGTGTCAGAATTCCGGTCACCGAAACTAAAAGAGCGCTCTGGTATAGGGCACAAACAGCCGTGGGCTGTGAATACAATCTGTTTGCATGATTTCTGACTTCACCATATGTGGGGTTTCGTTACGTATATTTGTTTGTAACTAGTGGGTAAGGATGGTGGGACTTGAGTTGTTTATTTAATACCGCGAAAGCTAGGTCGAATGAACAAATCAAGCGTTCTATAGGGCAGTATCTGTGTGATTCAGATAGAGGACCCAGCATATTCTGCTGGTTGTATAAAAGTTTGCCTCTATTGAATTTAACAGATCCATTTTTGTTAGCTGTATAGTCATGTTTCATTATTGTATGTTATCATAAGTCTTGTTATTGTAATATTTTACTCAATTTGTTACATTATTGTTTGTAATATTGTACATTCTCCCCTTACTATCATTTATTTCATAGATGTCATAATTGTTATGATATGCGCCTTGTCTTGTCTAGTTGTATTAGAGCATTAGTTTAAATTAATTCATATATATTTTATAGTTATTCCTTTGTTTTCCACTTGTATTTCCTTCAGTTGCTCTAACCCTGTCTATCTTGTCATTACTCGTTGTACGTGCTATTTTCTTTGTTGTTCATATCTCATATTTCACTGCACCTATATTATTGCAATTATAAATTGATCTGAGATTGGTGGATGAAGTATTGAATATTTAGCTGACATATTCATATACATAAAAGTTAAAATATTGTGTAGTACTAAGAAACACAATAATAAGCAACCATGACTTCATTAAAGGATTTAATGAAAATTGGAAAAGAACTTAATTTGGAAGGTCCGGCCTTGCAAGCCTATGTGGATAAAGAAATAAACAGACAAGAAGAACTTCGCAAAGAAGAATTGGCTGAAAAAAGAAGACAAGAAGAGCTCCACAAACAAGAAAGAGAAATTGAATTAGCTGAAAAAAGGAGATCAGAAGAGTTGGCTCTTGAAAGGGAAAAATTAGCCTATGCCAGAACTCAAGAGGAGAAAGCTCAAGAGGAGATCAAATCTCAACAAGCTCAAACTATAAGACTAGCTGAGATTGAACTGGAAAAATTAAAATTACAACAACCACTGTTGCATCCTGGGGTAGGTGAAGATAAAAATAAAGATCATACTACTGCCATAAGGATTAATTTGCCAAAATTTAATGCATCCATAGATGACATTTCATGCTTCCTAAATAGGTTCCAAACTTATTGTGAAGAATATAAGATTGACAAATCTACATGGACATGTAGACTTATGAATTTATTGGTTGGTGAACAATTAACTGTAGTCTCGACTTTGGATGACCAGACTAGAAAGGATTATGAAGCTGTTAAGGTGATTTTATTGCAGAGGTATCAATTAAATGATGAGGGTTATTGTCAGAAATTTCGGTCTTTGTACCCTGATTCTGAAAAAGATTTCACTGAATTTATTTCAGCTGTTAAATTAAATTTTTCTAGATGGATTGAACTATCCAAGACTGAAAAAACTTTTGAGGGATTGTCAGATTTAATTCTAAGAGACAAGGTTTTGTCATCTATTAGTTCTGATTTTCTTGCGTTCCTGCAGGAAAGAAAACCAGAAAACCTGACTAAATTACAAACCCTAGGACGTCAATATCAAGTTGCACATCCTAATAGAGTATTGAGCAAAAACAATGTTAAGGATTCATTACCAGCTGCATCTGCTAGGTCATTCCAAGACAATGCACCTAGGTATAGATCAAACAGTATGGATAGGAATCAAAGATTTAAACCATCACATAATTACAGTCAAAATAGAGGTAGATACAATTTTAATAAATACCAACCTCAAAGACATTGGAATTCATATCAGGATGATAACTGTTATCCACAAACCTCATTTAAGTCCAATAACTGGCAAAATAGAGGAGAATATAACTCAAAATCAAATAGAGGGCAGAAATCATTTTACAGAGGAAATGATCAAAATGCAAATAAAAGATCTTATCATAACAATACTTCCAGACAATCAAGAAACACTGAACGTACCAATGCCATTGTTCATGATAATAATCAGAACCATAATGATATTGTAGCACATGCAAATTCATGCAGTGTAGACTTAGCAAATAGTGATAACTGCACTAATTGCAATTCTTTATTTCAGCATCAAGGAGTGCCAAGATTATTATGCGGACACCCCCTCCCAGTCATGTCATCTTTTGAAAGTACTGGTTCATTGATCTTGAACAGAGGTTTTGTCAATAATAAGTTAGTATCTTTACTGAGAGATACTGGTGCAACCACCATTGGTGTGCGCAAGGCCCTTTTTGATAAGGTGGAATATACAGGAAAACAAGTGAAATGCATAACTTTTGGAGGAACTGTGGAATATTACCCCACAGCCGAGGTGTTTTTGGATACACCATATTTTACAGGAAGAACACTTGTATGCCTCTTGGACAATCCAATTGCTGGAATTATTATGGGAAACATACCTAAATTGCATGAATGTACACAGGAAGATATTGAAATATGGGAAAGACAACATTTATTATGTTCAAATGCTGTGACTACCAGAGCTCAGTCTCGCATGGATAATGATCATCACAAACCAGTCATTGATGTGTTACCTGAAGATATAACTGAAGATACCACTTCAGAAGAAGAAAAGGAAAATGATAATGATGATATAATTCATTATCAACAGGAAAATAATGATGATATTAAGGCAATGAATGATGTCAATACTGATGATGACAATTTATTTCAGATGGAGCTCATTGATAAGGAAACCTTTATACAAAGACAGAAAGATGATATTTCCTTAAAAAAATATTTTCATATTGCTCATTTGAATGATGTAATGGTAGATGACTGTGCAAAACACTGGTATACTATCAAAAATGGGATTTTAGTAAGAAACTATCAATTTGCTAATTCCTTAAAGAAACAGATTATGGTACCAGCTTGTTTTCGACCATTCATTTTACGACATGCACATGACATTGAATGTGCAAGACATTTAGGTGTTGCTAGAACAAAACAAAGAGTTTTGTCATATTTTTTTGGCCCGGAATTACGAAAGACGTCAAATTATTTTGTCGTACATGTACCATCTGCCAAAGTGTAGCAACCAGAAAACCAAAACATGATGCGCCCATTCAAGCATCTGATATTTCTTTGCGTCCCTTCGCAAAGATGGCCATTGACATTATCGGCCCTTTAAAGGTAACATCAGCCAGAGGTCATCAATATGTGTTGACCTGCATAGATATGTGCACACGCTGGCCAGAAGCTATTCCTTTAAAAACCATCACCACGGTAGATATTGCTGATGCATTATTCTTGATTTTTAGTAGAATAGGTTTTCCTGAAAACATTCTATCTGATAGAGGAACTCAGTTAGTTTCAGATGCTATGAAACAGGTTATGGATATGTTTGGGGTTCAAAGATCCCTTAGTTCAATATACCATCCTCAGTCTAACGGAAAAATAGAAGTCCTCAACAGATCCTTAAAACAAATGCTACATAAAGTTACAATTAAATATCCTCAAAATTGGGACAGAGTCCTCCCAGCTATTTTATTTGCGTATCGAGAGACAAAAAAATGAACATACAGGCTTTAGTCCATTCGAATTGGTTTTTGGCGCCAGACCACGAGGCCCAATGTCTATATTAAAACAACTTTTAATTGGTGCTGAGATGAATAAAGAGGTTCAGACCTCATATCAGTATGTGGTCAATTTGAGAAAAAAAATAATAGACGCATGCCAAATAGCAGTAGGTTCATCTGAAAAGGCAAAGCTTAGGGCGAGGTTATTTATTAACCAAAACCGCAAATTACGCCAACTTTGGCCTGGTGATGAAGCTTACGTACTATTACCCAGGAGAGATAACAAACTGTTGGTATCATGGAGAGGACCTTACAGGATTGTGGAGAAACTGTCTGATGTTGATTATATTGTCTCAGTAGAGGAAAAAGAAAAAACTTTTCATATCAATATGTTACAGCAGTTTCATACACGCCCACCATATCTAAGACCAGTCTTTGAAGCTCTTGATCAATCTGTCAGTCGTCATTCTTCTTTGGCTGTCATACAGGAGGAAAATTCTGATTTGACTGATGGTAATGACTCACTATTAGTATTACCTAGTCTTCACTACTTGGCTACTGAAAGTTGGAAAGATGTTGATATATCGCCAACTCTATCTTCTTTCCAGAAAGAACAGGTTACTTCAATCTTACGTTCTTTTGCTGATGTCCTTACTGATGTCCCAGGACACACTGATATCATCGAACATGATATTATTCTGACAGACTTCCAACCAATTAAGTTGAAACCTTACCCTATTCCTATACATGTACAATGTCAAGTTAAGGAGGAACTAGAGCAGATGGTGAAATTAAATGTCATTTCTCCATCTCATTCCCCTTATAGTTTTCCGATGGTCTTGATCCGGAAAAAAGACAAATCTATACGTATATGCATAGATTTTAGACGTCTAAATTCGGTCACCATTCACGACGCGGAACCACTTCCCGTGTTAGAGTCTTTATTGGATAGACTAGCTACGGCTAATTTTTCTCTAAATTTGATCTGTCTAAAGGCTATTTCCAAGTGCCATTAACGGAACGATCCAAGCCTTATACTGCGTTCGCAACTCCATTAGGTCTATTTCAATTCAATTATATGTCCTTTGGGTTAGTAAACGCACTTGCGACCTTCGTTCGCATGATGAGACGACTCCTCTCTGACAGAGAAGACCTCATTACTTACATTGACGACATTTGTCTGTTTCATCATTCTTGGGATGAACATTTTGAGGGTATTCAATCCTTACTTAGCACTCTACGTCTTCATAATTTATCTGCACGTCCATCTAAGACTAAGATTGGATTTCAGGAGATTTCATTTTTGGGATATAAAGTGGGAGGAGGTTTTTTAAAAACAGAGGATACTACCATCTCTAGAATTCTAAACCTTGATTTACCCAGGACAAAAAAACAGGTTAGAAGTATTCTGGGGCTAATAAACTTTTATCGTAAGTTTATCCCCAATTTTGCGGAGTATACGTCCGTATTGTCATCACTGGTGAAGAAAGAGTCACCAAATAGGTTTGTAGTCGAGAATGTCATGTAACTTTAGATAGATTAAAATGTCTGTTTTCCAAGTTGCCTAGATTGAGATTGCCTGATCCTTCTAAACATTTTACTCTTAGAGTCGACGCTTCAAAAACGTCCATTGGAGGTTCGCTGTTGCAAGAATGGAATGGCTGTTTGCATCCAACACTTTATGTTAGCAGGAAGCTAACGCCTACTGAGCAGCGTTACCCGGTCATCGAAAGAGAGCTGCTGGCTCTTGTTTTCTGCTTCTCCAAACTGCAGTGCTACCTGCTTGGTGCAAGTTTCACCCTCGAGACTGACCAGAGAGCACTCTCTTACCTGAAAACAGCGAGATTTAAGAATGCAAAGGCTGCCAGTGCCTCATTGGCCCTTCAGCCCTATCAATACCAGATAAAGCCCATCGAAGGAAAAGTGAATGTTATGGCTGACGTGTTGTCGAGATGCGTGAAGCATCCGCTATCTCCAGTTGTCGCCACAAATGCTACTGCGATCCAACTTTAATACTCAATAAGTACAGAACTTCCTTTCTGACAAGTCAGGAAGTATTTCACAAATATGAAGCATCATGAACTAAGGCACATGCCTTCCGTTAACAGATATATCGCATATTTCAGGGATTGCAGCCACATTGCTTCGTCATGCACTTAAACCTGTTGCAAAACATGAGACATTATGCCAAGCAACATGATGATGATGAATTTCTGTCCATCCGAAGTCAACTGATATATTCAATCGTTCGGCGTAGAATGTCTAATCCACTTGGTCAAGGACAATACTTCGCTACTGCATACACGTTGTGGAATGACTCTTGGCAGTAAGAATATCCAATTCTGTACATTTCAGATACTTTGCTGCAATTTCCAAAAATGATTTGCACTAATTATATGACTGTAACTGTCTTTTTTTCTCTTGTTGATGTGATCACTGGCCCAAGACAGTATACATGTTGTTAGATGTGTAGTGCGAGCATATGATGAGTTGAGTGTGGGTGCGAATGAAGACGCGAATGTGTTTAGGCTCGTATAGATGTAGATCCTGCAACCCATACTCTCACATGCAGTAATCAAGGATGCTTTGACACTGCAGGCATGTTTCAAGACATTTATTGACGGGAACACACATAGTATCAACAGGAACAGTCAGTGTAACAAGGTCATGCTGACCTGACATCGATAGGTATACATTTGGCATTCAAAAAGGTAAACATCAGAATAGACGTGCATGGTCAATAGCAAAGTTCTTCAATAATGACAGTTCGTAGCGTCGCCCTTGGCGTCTCTGACTAAACGCGTCAGATGCCTTAGTTACCTTGACACACAGGTGCAACTTGGCACTCCCTGCCAATTGCACATAACAGGCTGTAGTATAATAGCCGGAAGCACAGGCCTCGTCCTAACGTCGGCCGTGTACTTCTGTTAAATAGGTTATCATCAACCCTGCAGTAATACTTATTGTAGATAGAAGTTCCGCCAATCTGCGGCTCCCACAATATATCTTCGTTACTGGATTTCTGGACAATATAAGACTAACAGTCTTGGATGGCTACCTCGAGCACAAATATATAAGTTCTGAAATGGCGGATCCGTGAACTGCTGTTCACCCTAGGTAATCCTTTACATGTTCTGCCACCGAAAAGCGTAATAATGCATAAAGGTCGGTATTACCTGGTAAATGAATCCTCAGAACTACACAAGGAATTCTGTCGTCATCCCGACGCACAGAGATTCACTGGGGAAAACTGCCATAGCAGTTACTTCGAAGATTCTCCCCGAAAAACAATGGACTCTTGGTCCCTTCAGAAAAACAGGACCTCCCGGCTTCCCGGAGGTATATCTCACTCCCGCTTAAAAAACCTTCCCATAGGCCTACGCCGAACTGTCAACCTCTGACCCTAAAGGTCAAACACAATGAATGAATAAACAAGGGAAGACAACCCCTAATCAACCTGACATCGCAGGTAAAGACACAATTATACTTATGATACAAACATAAGCAAATAACTTGACAGATGACTCCGTCGAAAATGACAGCAACATTACTACCACCCCCCTGTAAAAAAAAAATGCAATTTTTTTTTTTTTTTATATGTTCATGAGCAAGATAGCACCAGTATCACTTCTGTGCTCATGCAAACAATGAACCTAATATCAGGTACAATAGAAGAGGGTACAAATCATCTCCCAACATAGGAGAAAATATTTCCTTTAAGCCAAACAAACTAAGGGATACCATTCAAGAAACCTAAGTTGCTGGCAATACCAATCATATATCAAACATTACTAAATAATATAATCATAGCAATATACAAATGTCAATGCTATTTTAGCAACATATCACTGATGGATGGACAAAATGAAATTTGTTAAATTATCTAAACATCATCCAAATACATTTGTATTACAACATATTATGATATTAAGGACAGACCTAAGTCTGAAAATATATCAGGAAAAAACTAGGACACAAGATTTAACTGGAATCATGTGGGCATCTAGACAATATGTCCGCCATCACATTATCCGAACCACGGATAGCTCGCACCGTGAAATGGAAAGGCTGAAGAGCAATAGCATAACGAGTAGATCTCGAGCTCTTCAAATCCTTACTTTGCATAGCCGTAAGAGCTTTTTGGTCGGTTTCCATAAAGAAATGCGCGCCCAGAAGGAACCTTTGTAGCTTAAGAATGGACCAAACCATAGCTAACAATTCACGGTCCAAAACCGAGTAATTCCTTTCTGCCGCATTCAGCTTCCTAGAAATATACATTACAGGATGCAGAGTTCCTGAATATTCCTGCATTAGTGCCGCTCCAATGCCAGTGGAAGAGGCATCACTACGAAGGACAAAAGTCTTATCAATCGTCGGTAGTCTTAAGATAGGATGAGATGAGAACAAATTCTTAACCTGATCCAATGAAGATTGGCATTCTTGGGACCAACGCACCATATTAGGAGAACCTTTTTTCAATAACGTTGAAAGTGGTGCCATAATGGAGGACAGATTCTCAATGAATCTTCCATAGAATTGTATCAATCCCAAGAGACTACGCACTTGCTTTTTTTGTCTTCGGAACCGAGATATTTAATATCTTTGAAATGTTTTGGTCCTCTGTCTTCAACAGACCATGACCAACTCGATGACCTAGGAAGGAAATTTCACTAAACCCAACAAAAGCTTTAGAGGGTTTAGCAGTCAAACTATGCTCACGTAGAGTAGATAGCAATTCCTTCAGACCCACATAGTGTTCTTCCCAAGTATCGCTGAAAAGACAGATGTCGTCTAAATATGCAATGACATCTGCACGATCTGATAGAATTCGTCGCATCATGCGCACGAAAGTCGCTGGGGCGTTCATAAGCCCGAAAGGCATAAAATTCCATTGAAACAGACCCCTAGGTGTCGAAAAAGCAGTGAGAGGTTTGGCGTGTTCCGTCAGTGGGACTTGCCAATAACCTTTCGACAAGTCTAGTTTAGTAAAGAATTTAGCTTTAGAAAGTCTAATAAGTAGATCATCTAATAACGGCATAGGTTCAGCATCGAACTTCGTAACTTGATTTAATTTGCGATAATCAACGCAAAGACGTATGTTATTGTCTTTCTTTCGAACAATAACTATCGACGAAGAGTAAGCTGAAGTGGATGGTTCAATTATTTGTAGTTGAATCATTTCATCCAATTCTTTCTCGACTTGTGCTTGAAAATGAATAGGTATTGGGTATGGTCTTACTCTGATCGGATTACGATCAGTAAGTATGATGTCATGTTCTATGACATCTGTGTGTCCAGGAATGTCGGTAAGGACATCCTGATATGATTGTAACGTAGAGGATACTTGACGTTGTTCCTCAAAAGACAAGTTGGAAGAGACTGTAACGTCTCTCCACGATTCCGTTGAAGTAAGTGGAATCGTAGGAAGAGGTAAGTTCACGTCAGAAAAAATAGTTTCCTCATCCTGTATAACAGACAGGGATGAGATGTGACCATGTTGAACTGGAGAGTCGTCCGTCGCCTGGAAAATAGGCTGTAAATAGTCTGGACGTTCAATAAACTCTGTTAGCATATTTATATGGAAGGTTTTATGCCTTCCATCCACATCGACAATATAGTCGACATCAGAAATTTTCGAGACTATAGTGTATGGACCCTTCCAAGAAATGAGAAGTCTATTCTCTCTTGAGGGCAGTAAGACATATGCTTTGTCTCCAGGACAAAGTTGACGTAGGTGTCTTTTCTTATTAGCAAATCGCCTAGCTTTTTCTTTCGCAAATTCGGAAGATGAAGTTGCTAACCTGCACGATTCGATAATCTTTTCTCTAAGAGCTATAACATATTCATATGACGATTGTGTATCATCGTCAATATTATCGGAAGTTATCAAATCGTGTAACAAGGACATCGGCCCGCGCGGTTGCGCGCCAAAGACAAGTTCGAAAGGAGAAAACCCTGTATGCTCGTTGGGAACCTCTCTATAGGCAAAGAGGACTGCAGGTAAAACCCTGTCCCAATCTTCAGGATGATCCTCCGTTATCTTGCCAAGTAAGTTCTTTAGTGTCCTGTTAAGACGTTCTACCAATCCATTGGACATTGGATGATAAATACTACTGAGAGACCTTTTAATGTCTAGCGTAGCCATTACCTGAGACATAACGTCCGAAATTAACTGAGTGCCGTGATCCGACAGTATTTCTCCGGGGAATCCCAGACGAGAAAATACGAGCCAAAGAGCATCAGCGATATCGACAGTTGATATGCTCTTCAGAGGAATAGCCTCTGGCCAACGCGTGCACATGTCCACGCAAGTGAGGATAAATTGGTGTCCTCTGGCTGACTTAATTTTGAACGGACCAATGATGTCTATAGCCATTTTCTGAAACGGCCGAATCGGAATATCTGCAGCCTGAATAGGAGCAGCATGTCTCGGACCCCTAGACTTGACCTCTTGACAAATTTTGCAAGATCGGCAATAAACTCGGATGTCTTTATTCACGAATGGCCAAAAGAATGACGCAAGGACTCTAGTTTTAGTTCTGGAAAAACCCATGTGTCCCGCACACTGAGAATCGTGTGCATGCCGAAGAATTAAGGCTCTCATACACTTAGGCACAAGAATTTGCGAGTGCATAGACTTGTCCGAGTGTTGTACCATTCGTACCAATATACCATTCTTCATAGTGATATACGATTTGTGATTCGTATTTTGATTGGGATCCCCTTTCTTTGCAAGAAGGAAGTATTTCTTCAAAGAAGGATCCTCTTCTTGACGTTTAACAAACGAGTCATGGGAAATCACCAAGTGCTCGTCTTGGCTATCAACTTCATTACTATTATCAGATGAAGTTGGGGGATTAAGAGCTTGAGCTCTTGTCCCCACTGCATTGACCGTTTGAATGTTTTCTTCTTCCCAACTAGAAATTTGTTGCGGGGTGCATTCCTTAACCCCATGAATACGACCGATTATAAGATCCGCAATAGGATTAGGAAGAAGACATGCATGGACATCTCCTGTGAAGAAAGGAGTGTCAATCCTAATAATAGCAGTAGGATAGCTTTCCATAGTACCACCAAATGTAACACATTTGATTGTTTTTCCAGTGGCACAGCAAGGATCTATCAGAGACTCCTTAACCCCGACGGTAGTACATCCCGAATCGAAAAGTACTGAGACTAGCCTATCATTTATTAGACCTTTATGTAAGATGAGAGATCCTCTCCCATCATGCGCAACTGTAGCAGGTAGAGCAGGAAGAGGGTGACCACAACTTAGCGTAGATACAGTTGATGAGTCAAACAATGTTAAGCATTGGGGGCATTCAGTTGCTCTCCCAAAATCGAAAGCACAACCAGTGATAGCCCTAGAGTTACCACTATCATTTACTGTATTACAGGCTCCATCAAACTCTTGTTGCGCAGAGTTTGCCTGTTGGTAAGGTCTTTTTTTGTTAAAACCTAGGTCTACCTCGATTATCATTTCCCCTGTAATTATTTTGACTATCATTTCCCCTGTAATTATTTCGACTATCATTTCCCCTGTAATTGTTATCATATTGCCTATTGTAATCATCATTCCGGTTTGAATCCCGGTTTCTAAATTCACCATCGTCATAATCTTGACGTCGAGAATGATTACCTCGAAAATTTGAATAGTTATTATTTGGATAGCCTTTACGAAAGTGTCTCAAATTATTACCACTAAAATTACGAGAACTACCATCTTGTCTCCACTGCATAGACGAAGAACCATCATGTGTTGGATTACTCCGCTTCTGAGTGTAATTTTGATTACTTCCCCTATTCCAATTTTGTTGAGCACCCTGAAATTTTTTTCTGAAATTAGGGCCATATGGTGTTGCCGAAGCAGCTGGCAACCCTTCTTTCACTTTAGAATTGCTAACTGTAGCATGGAGATGTGCTGTGGCATACTGACAACAGTATTCCTCCATTTCTTTTAAGTTTTTAGGCTTACGCTCATGAAGGAATGCAAGAAAAGAATCATTAACAGATGACAAAACCTTATCTCGCAATAATAAGTCCATTAGACCTTCATATGTTTTCTCAATCTGAGACAACTCAACCCATCGTGTAAATGTACGACGTATCTTTGTAACAAAATCAGAGAAATCTACTCCATTTTCTGGCAACATTGTCCTAAAACGAAGACGATAGTCTTCTTGTTTTAATTGGTATTTCTTTAGTAATGCTGCCCTGACAACATCATAATTAGTCCTCTTATGTTCGTCTATTGTCATAAGAGTAGTCACTGTGTCACCTGTAAAAAATGGCATCAGTTGTTCAACATATTTTTCCTTTTTTATGTTATGCGTATCGCACAAAAATTGGAATCTATCTAGATAATCTGCTACGTCATCCTTTAAAGGATTGAAATGAGGCAATTTAATCCTACTAACAAACTCCTTTGTCGTACTCGAAGTTGTTTGCTGAGCACCCGTACTCGCCAATTTCAATTTCTCTAACTCCAAAATTGCGAGTTTTTCATCAAGTTCCATCTTCTGTTTTCTTTCCTCATGTTCCATTTTTCTAATTTCAGCCTCAGCAGCAGCTTGAAGTTTTTTTTCCTCTGCAGCAGCTTGAAGTTTTTTTTCCTCTGCAGCAGCTTGAGCTTGAATTTTTTTGTCTTCCATTTCCATCTGGAATTTTATTTCATCAGCTTGAGCTTTTCTCTCCTCAGCCTCTCTTTGATACCTTCTTTCTTCAAGTTCTAATCTTCTATTCTCAGCTTCTAGCTTCTTTAGTTCAGCTTCTGCTTTCAATTTAATTTCCTCTTTTTGTTTCTTTTCTTCTGACTTTAATGCAATGGCGAATTGAGCAGATGAATATTCTTCCAATTCTTTACCAGACTTACCAAGGGTCAACCCTTGCTGGATGAAGAAATCCAATGTAGACATTCTGTCTAATGAGATCAGAAACCTGAAAAAAATTAAATAAATTACCTTATCCCACTTCAATGGGAGACAAGTCTGAAATGATAGACTTGTATACTCACTTCACTTTATTTTACTGTCTTAGTCTTAGACAAAGACTTTGTATGTTCCTCTTGTTTATAATGTACCCAAAAAAATCACTTGAGTACCTGTGGAAAAAAAATTCCCTTATATCCCACTCACTATGGGCACAAGTCTTTTTTATAAAGAACTTGTATAAATATCTTATATAATATTATTTAACAAACTCTATATGAAGAGTCTACCTTATCAATAATATCAAAACATGACCAAGTATGTGTATGTAGACTGTGCATGACAGTAATGTAGTACAACCAAAAAAAAAATACAAAGACAAAGATACAAAACAATACAAATGGCAACACTGTTTTAACCAAAAATGTGTAGAGAAATACACAAGAAAGGAGAGACCTACAGAATACAAACAAAACAAATCGAAAATCAAAACTGAAAAACAGACAAAATATTACAAAAACAACGTTAAGTACAATTACATCACAGCTAACATCAATAGCGACCAATTGTCACTAGCAAATTTCCAAATTAAGAAAATTTGCACCTACAGACCGCTTACAGTAAGCCTCGATCAAGTGGCATATTTACCGTAAGACCCACCAACCGAAAAACCCGCAGAAAAATACACAAAAAACAGTAGAAGTGACATAAACATATAGCAATCAATTTCAATGTGTTGCAGAACAAGTTCAGTCACAGCTGAAACTAAAATAAATTTCTTGCTCCTTGCGAACACAGAAACGAAATGTCAAACGCGCACTGAACGTCAAATCCACTGTAACATAAAGTGGTATTCACGAACCAAAGTTACTATGACCTTCTCAAATTAGGGCTTGCACATTGAATGTTTACAATTTCACGTACTGTTTACAGACACTTGACCTCCAACAATGTAGCTTGAATGCTCTGACCTAGAAAAGTCTGTTGTTGAATGAAACGTGTAACAACCCGCAGTACTGTTTACAATAGGAACCCGCCTTCTATGCAGTTATGGTCCACGTAGCAAATGCCTAGTAGTTCACTTCAGTACTTGTCTTGTTATGGTTTATGTAGCATTATAATATAAATGCTCGTACTGTTTATTTGTGTCAACCGTTGATGACCTATATCTGTCCTGTTGTAGCCAAAACTTGCAAGTGTAGAATTAGCGTTGTGTGTTACGGCTGTCCCGTGTGTAGCTTAGACCCACAGATCAGAAGTGTAATGTGTACTTGTCCTTCTTGTAACTTTCTCGACAAAACTGGAGACATCATACATGTAACAGCCAACCAGGAATGTAAATTTCTGGATCCATAAATGTCAACAATAATGTCAAATGCTCGCTCTGTTCTTTTTAAACCCACAGATCTGGTCCATCCGAAATGTAAGTTTCTAGGCCACATTGGCGACAAGAAATGTATCATAAGAGCCCACGTAACTGGTCCACCAGAAATGTAACTGTCTTTTTTTCTCTTGTTGATGTGATCACTGGCCCAAGACAGTATACATGTTGTTAGATGTGTAGTGCGAGCGTATGATGAGTTGAGTGTGGGTGCGAATGAAGACGCGAATGTGTTTAGGCTCGTATAGATGTAGATCCTGCAACCCATACTCTCACATGCAGTAATCAAGGATGCTTTGACACTGCAGGCATGTTTCAAGACATTTATTGACGGGAACACACATAGTATCAACAGGAACAGTCAGTGTAACAAGGTCATGCTGACCTGACATCGATAGGTATACATTTGGCATTCAAAAAGGTAAACATCAGAATAGACGTGCATGGTCAATAGCAAAGTTCTTCAATAATGACAGTTCGTAGCGTCGCCCTTGGCGTCTCTGACTAAACGCGTCAGATGCCTTAGTTACCTTGACACACAGGTGCAACTTGGCACTCCCTGCCAATTGCACATAACAGGCTGTAGTATAATAGCCGGAAGCACAGGCCTCGTCCTAACGTCGGCCGTGTACTTCTGTTAAATAGGTTATCATCAACCCTGCAGTAATACTTATTGTAGATAGAAGTTCCGCCAATCTGCGGCTCCCACAATATATCTTCGTCACTGGATTTCTGGACAATATAAGACTAACAGTCTTGGATGGCTACCTCGAGCACAAATATATAAGTTCTGAAATGGCGGATCCGTGAACTGCTGTTCACCCTAGGTAATCCTTTACATGTTCTGCCACCGAAAAGCGTAATAATGCATAAAGGTCGGTATTACCTGGTAAATGAATCCTCAGAACTACACAAGGAATTCTGTCGTCATCCCGACGCACAGAGATTCACTGGGGAAAACTGCCATAGCAGTTACTTCGAAGATTCTCCCCGAAAAAACAATGGACTCTTGGTCCCTTCAGAAAAACAGGACCTCCCGGCTTCCCGGAAGTATATCTCACTCCCGCTTAAAAAACCTTCCCATAGGCCTACGCCGAACTGTCAACCTCTGACCCTAAAGGTCAAACACAATGAATGAATAAACAAGGGAAGACAACCCCTAATCAACCTGACATCGCAGGTAAAGACACAATTATACTTATGATACAAACATAAGCAAATAACTTGACAGATGACTCCGTCGAAAATGACAGCAACATTACTACCACCCCCCTGTAAAAAAAAAAAATGCAATTTTTTTTTTTTTTTAATATGTTCATGAGCAAGATAGCACCAGTATCACTTCTGTGCTCATGCAAACAATGAACCTAATATCAGGTACAATAGAAGAGGGTACAAATCATCTCCCAACATAGGAGAAAATATTTCCTTTAAGCCAAACAAACTAAGGGATACCATTCAAGAAACCTAAGTTGCTGGCAATACCAATCATATATCAAACATTACTAAATAATATAATCATAGCAATATACAAATGTCAATGCTATTTTAGCAACATATCACTGATGGATGGACAAAATGAAATTTGTTAAATTATCTAAACATCATCCAAATACATTTGTATTACAACATATTATGATATTAAGGACAGACCTAAGTCTGAAAATATATCAGGAAAAACTAGGACACAAGATTTAACTGGAATCATGTGGGCATCTAGACAATATGTCCGCCATCACATTATCCGAACCACGGATAGCTCGCACCGTGAAATGGAAAGGCTGAAGAGCAATAGCATAACGAGTAGATCTCGAGCTCTTCAAATCCTTACTTTGCATAGCCGTAAGAGCTTTTTGGTCGGTTTCCATAAAGAAATGCGCGCCCAGAAGGAACCTTTGTAGCTTAAGAATGGACCAAACCATAGCTAACAATTCACGGTCCAAAACCGAGTAATTCCTTTCTGCCGCATTCAGCTTCCTAGAAATATACATTACAGGATGCAGAGTTCCTGAATATTCCTGCATTAGTGCCGCTCCAATGCCAGTGGAAGAGGCATCACTACGAAGGACAAAAGTCTTATCAATCGTCGGTAGTCTTAAGATAGGATGAGATGAGAACAAATTCTTAACCTGATCCAATGAAGATTGGCATTCTTGGGACCAACGCACCATATTAGGAGAACCTTTTTTCAATAACGTTGAAAGTGGTGCCATAATGGAGGACAGATTCTCAATGAATCTTCCATAGAATTGTATCAATCCCAAGAGACTACGCACTTGCTTTTTTGTCTTCGGAACCGAGATATTTAATATCTTTGAAATGTTTTGGTCCTCTGTCTTCAACAGACCATGACCAACTCGATGACCTAGGAAGGAAATTTCACTAAACCCAACAAAAGCTTTAGAGGGTTTAGCAGTCAAACTATGCTCACGTAGAGTAGATAGCAATTCCTTCAGACCCACATAGTGTTCTTCCCAAGTATCGCTGAAAAGACAGATGTCGTCTAAATATGCAATGACATCTGCACGATCTGATAGAATTCGTCGCATCATGCGCACGAAAGTCGCTGGGGCGTTCATAAGCCCGAAAGGCATAAAATTCCATTGAAACAGACCCCTAGGTGTCGAAAAAGCAGTGAGAGGTTTGGCGTGTTCCGTCAGTGGGACTTGCCAATAACCTTTCGACAAGTCTAGTTTAGTAAAGAATTTAGCTTTAGAAAGTCTAATAAGTAGATCATCTAATAACGGCATAGGTTCAGCATCGAACTTCGTAACTTGATTTAATTTGCGATAATCAACGCAAAGACGTATGTTATTGTCTTTCTTTCGAACAATAACTATCGACGAAGAATAAGCTGAAGTGGATGGTTCAATTATTTGTAGTTGAATCATTTCATCCAATTCTTTCTCGACTTGTGCTTGAAAATGAATAGGTATTGGGTATGGTCTTACTCTGATCGGATTACGATCAGTAAGTATGATGTCATGTTCTATGACATCTGTGTGTCCAGGAATGTCGGTAAGGACATCCTGATATGATTGTAACGTAGAGGATACTTGACGTTGTTCCTCAAAAGACAAGTTGGAAGAGACTGTAACGTCTCTCCACGATTCCGTTGAAGTAAGTGGAATCGTAGGAAGAGGTAAGTTCACGTCAGAAAAAATAGTTTCCTCATCCTGTATAACAGACAGGGATGAGATGTGACCATGTTGAACTGGAGAGTCGTCCGTCGCCTGGAAAATAGGCTGTAAATAGTCTGGACGTTCAATAAACTCTGTTAGCATATTTATATGGAAGGTTTTATGCCTTCCATCCACATCGACAATATAGTCGACATCAGAAATTTTCGAGACTATAGTGTATGGACCCTTCCAAGAAATGAGAAGTCTATTCTCTCTTGAGGGCAGTAAGACATATGCTTTGTCTCCAGGACAAAGTTGACGTAGGCGTCTTTTCTTATTAGCAAATCGCCTAGCTTTTTCTTTCGCAAATTCGGAAGATGAAGTTGCTAACCTGCACGATTCGATAATCTTTTCTCTAAGAGCTATAACATATTCATATGACGATTGTGTATCATCGTCAATATTATCGGAAGTTATCAAATCGTGTACAAGGACATTGGCCCGCGCGGTTGCGCGCCAAAGACAAGTTCGAAAGGAGAAAACCCTGTATGCTCGTTGGGAACCTCTCTATAGGCAAAGAGGACTGCAGGTAAAACCCTGTCCCAATCTTCAGGATGATCCTCCGTTATCTTGCCAAGTAAGTTCTTTAGTGTCCTGTTAAGACGTTCTACCAATCCATTGGACATTGGATGATAAATACTACTGAGAGACCTTTTAATGTCTAGCGTAGCCATTACCTGAGACATAACGTCCGAAATTAACTGAGTGCCGTGATCCGACAGTATTTCTCCGGGGAATCCCAGACGAGAAAATACGAGCCAAAGAGCATCAGCGATATCGACAGTTGATATGCTCTTCAGAGGAATAGCCTCTGGCCAACGCGTGCACATGTCCACGCAAGTGAGGATAAATTGGTGTCCTCTGGCTGACTTAATTTTGAACGGACCAATGATGTCTATAGCCATTTTCTGAAACGGCCGAATCGGAATATCTGCAGCCTGAATAGGAGCAGCATGTCTCGGACCCCTAGACTTGACCTCTTGACAAATTTTGCAAGATCGGCAATAAACTCGGATGTCTTTATTCACGAATGGCCAAAAGAATGACGCAAGGACTCTAGTTTTAGTTCTGGAAAAACCCATGTGTCCCGCACACTGAGAATCGTGTGCATGCCGAAGAATTAAGGCTCTCATACACTTAGGCACAAGAATTTGCGAGTGCATAGACTTGTCCGAGTGTTGTACCATTCGTACCAATATACCATTCTTCATAGTGATATACGATTTGTGATTCGTATTTTGATTGGGATCCCCTTTCTTTGCAAGAAGGAAGTATTTCTTCAAAGAAGGATCCTCTTCTTGACGTTTAACAAACGAGTCATGGGAAATCACCAAGTGCTCGTCTTGGCTATCAACTTCATTACTATTATCAGATGAAGTTGGGGGATTAAGAGCTTGAGCTCTTGTCCCCACTGCATTGACCGTTTGAATGTTTTCTTCTTCCCAACTAGAAATTTGTTGCGGGGTGCATTCCTTAACCCCATGAATACGACCGATTATAAGATCCGCAATAGGATTAGGAAGAAGACATGCATGGACAATACATGATCGTTTCGGCCTGAAACCCGCTTGTTCTTCTCTGATCTTTTCGTCAGCATGCAATTTAAGTCTTTCTAACATCATGCAACATAATAATTTTCCAGGTACTGATAATAGAGATATACCACGCCAGTTATTACAGTCTGATAGATCACCTTTCTTCGGTAACTTTACAATAATACTGTCTTTCCATTGTTGTGGTGGTTGTTCTTCTCTCCATACTTCATTTATAATATCTAAAATTCTCAAGAGGTTGTTGTCATTAACTGCTTTAATCATTTCCCCTGAAATTTCGTCAACTCCAGCAGCTTTAAAATTTTTTAATCTTTTAACGGCTTGTTTGATCTCGTCCAGCGTGAATTCATCGCAAGTTATTGGCAAGGTGGTTGTGGATGTTTCATTATTAAAATCAGGTGTTACTGTTGGTGGTGGTCTGTTTAGCACCTCCATGAAGTGCTCAGCCCATCTCTTCATTTGTTCTTTTTCTGTTGGTATTGAATTCCCTAATTTACCTTTAACAGGTGTTTCCATAGCAGTAGGCTGGTGACATAGTTGTTTTGTAATTTGATAAAGGCACCTACTATTACCAGTTCTTGCAGCATTTTCAGCTTCTACGGCCAGTTCATTGATGAAATGTCTTTTATCTCTTCGAGTTTTTGTCTTCACTTCTTTATTTAACAAGTTATAAGTTAGTTTGCAAGATTCAACTGCATTATGTGTACTTGCTGCTAGTAGTTTAAGTTTTGCTGTTTTCCTTTCTTGTATTTTATCCCAAGTATCTTCTCTCATCCATTTTTTCTTTTTATGTACTAGGTATCCGGTGGTCGCTACAGCTGCTTCTGTCATTGCTGTTCTCAGTTGTTCCCATTTAGTATCGATTGTCTTGGTGGTGATATCGTTGTCAATTTTGCCTAAAGCATCGAAATAGTTGTTCATTTTGACATTATATTCCTTCTTTATATCATTTGATTGCAGTCTGTGTACATCTATTCTTCTATTTTTATTCGGTTGGTATAACTTCTTCAGTTTAATTCTCATTTTAGCTATGCAGAGGTTATGATCGCTTCCGATCTCTGCACCTCTGTATGCTCTGACGTCTTGAACTGATGAGCGAAATTTAGCGCTTATGCAGAAGTGATCTATCTGGTTCTTAGTTCTGCCATCAGGTGAATTCCATGTTATCTTGTGGATATTCTTATGTGGAAAGATGGTGTCTGCCACAACGAGGTTTGATATTTCACAAAGTTCTAGAAGTCTTTCGCCATTTTGATTCAAACAGCCTATGCCATGAGTACCGAGATATCTTTGTACTCCATCGTTGTTGTCACCTACTTTGGCGTTAAAATCACCCATGACTGCTATTATGTCATGCTTGGGTATTGTGTTGATGGTACTTAGAAGTGCTTCATAGAAGTCATCTTTTGTGGTATCAAGAGCGTCGTTAGTTGGTGCATAACATTGTACAATTGAGAGCTTGAAAAATCGTGTCTGAAATCTAGCTAATATTAGCCTCTCATTGATAGGTACCCAGCTGATAAGCGATGCTGCTGCTTTCTGTGTCATTAGGATGGCTACTCCCTCTGTGTATTGATCAAATATTCACACTAAGAACAATTATAGAAGAATCAGTGGAAAGGCAATCGCCACTTATTATCACCTTCGTCGATTTTCAAAAAGCCTTTGATAGTCTACACCGCCCATCATTGTGGAAGATATTTACAATCTATGGTTTTCCAACAAAATATGTGAATATAATCAAAGCGCTATATGACAATGCAAGATGTTGTGTTAGAACAAATAAAGGGAATACAGAATGGTTTACAGTAGAAACAGGGGTGAAACAAGGCTGTATTATGTCACCACTACTTTTTGGAATAGCTATTGATTGGGTTATGAGAAACTATACCCACAATGAACAATTGGGTATAAAATGGACAAATGGAAAATTCCTGGGGGACCTGGATTTCGCAGATGATGTAGCATTCTTAAGTTCAACACCAAGACAATCCCAAGAAGCAATAAATAATTTGTGTCATCTCTCGGTTAAAATTGGTCTCCAAATAAATGCCTCTAAAACTAAAGCTATGAACTTTTCTAACGAGACCTTTGATATCATCTTGAACGGGGAAAAACTACAGAAAGTTGAAAGTTTCAATTATTTAGGCAGTAAAATGACTCAGGATGGTGACACAACAAGAGAAATCCATACTAGAATTGCTTTGGCAGCTAGCGCCTTCAATAGATTATCTAACATTTGGAAATTACGATCATTGAATATACATACCAAGCTTCGTCTGTTTAATTCAAATGTTATCTCAGTGTTAAATACGGCTGTGTGAGAGTTGGAAAATAACAAAATCATTGGAGAACAAGCTGAATACATTCGAGAACAAATGTCTTAGAAAACTCATGAACATCAGTTGGAAAGAATTCAAGACTAATCGACAAATAAGAGAAGACTCTAGGCAGAAATATGTCTCCGACTATATAAGGAAAAGACGATGGTCATATATCGGTCATGTCCTACGAATGCAAAACAACAGAATACCACTACAGGCGCTCACTTGGGTTCCTGAGGGTAAGCGGAAAAAAGGAAGACCAAAAGAAACACTCAGAAGAACAATAATAAGAGAAGGAAGAACGTTGGGCCTAAATAATGTGCAAGAGCTAAGAGGAGTGGCGTCACAACGAACAACCTGGAGAGCACTGGTTTCTGCCTTATGCGCCGTGTTTGGCGCTTAAAGAATTTATTATTATTATTATGCATGGACATCTCCTGTGAAGAAAGGAGTGTCAATCCTAATAATAGCAGTAGGATAGCTTTCCATAGTACCACCAAATGTAACACATTTGATTGTTTTTCCAGTGGCACAGCAAGGATCTATCAGAGACTCCTTAACCCCGACGGTAGTACATCCCGAATCGAAAAGTACTGAGACTAGCCTATCATTTATTAGACCTTTATGTAAGATGAGAGATCCTCTCCCATCATGCGCAACTGTAGCAGGTAGAGCAGGAAGAGGGTGACCACAACTTAGCGTAGATACAGTTGATGAGTCAAACAATGTTAAGCATTGGGGGCATTCAGTTGCTCTCCCAAAATCGAAAGCACAACCAGTGATAGCCCTAGAGTTACCACTATCATTTACTGTATTACAGGCTCCATCAAACTCTTGTTGCGCAGAGTTTGCCTGTTGGTAAGGTCTTTTTTTGTTAAACCTAGGTCTACCTCGATTATCATTTCCCCTGTAATTATTTTGACTATCATTTCCCCTGTAATTATTTCGACTATCATTTCCCCTGTAATTGTTATCATATTGCCTATTGTAATCATCATTCCGGTTTGAATCCCGGTTTCTAAATTCACCATCGTCATAATCTTGACGTCGAGAATGATTACCTCGAAAATTTGAATAGTTATTATTTGGATAGCCTTTACGAAAGTGTCTCAAATTATTACCACTAAAATTACGAGAACTACCATCTTGTCTCCACTGCATAGACGAAGAACCATCATGTGTTGGATTACTCCGCTTCTGAGTGTAATTTTGATTACTTCCCCTATTCCAATTTTGTTGAGCACCCTGAAATTTTTTTCTGAAATTAGGGCCATATGGTGTTGCCGAAGCAGCTGGCAACCCTTCTTTCACTTTAGAATTGCTAACTGTAGCATGGAGATGTGCTGTGGCATACTGACAACAGTATTCCTCCATTTCTTTTAAGTTTTTAGGCTTACGCTCATGAAGGAATGCAAGAAAAGAATCATTAACAGATGACAAAACCTTATCTCGCAATAATAAGTCCATTAGACCTTCATATGTTTTCTCAATCTGAGACAACTCAACCCATCGTGTAAATGTACGACGTATCTTTGTAACAAAATCAGAGAAATCTACTCCATTTTCTGGCAACATTGTCCTAAAACGAAGACGATAGTCTTCTTGTTTTAATTGGTATTTCTTTAGTAATGCTGCCCTGACAACATCATAATTAGTCCTCTTATGTTCGTCTATTGTCATAAGAGTAGTCACTGTGTCACCTGTAAAAAATGGCATCAGTTGTTCAACATATTTTTCCTTTTTTATGTTATGCGTATCGCACAAAAATTGGAATCTATCTAGATAATCTGCTACGTCATCCTTTAAAGGATTGAAATGAGGCAATTTAATCCTACTAACAAACTCCTTTGTCGTACTCGAAGTTGTTTGCTGAGCACCCGTACTCGCCAATTTCAATTTCTCTAACTCCAAAATTGCGAGTTTTTCATCAAGTTCCATCTTCTGTTTTCTTTCCTCATGTTCCATTTTTCTAATTTCAGCCTCAGCAGCAGCTTGAAGTTTTTTTTCCTCTGCAGCAGCTTGAAGTTTTTTTTTCCTCTGCAGCAGCTTGAGCTTGAATTTTTTTGTCTTCCATTTCCATCTGGAATTTTATTTCATCAGCTTGAGCTTTTCTCTCCTCAGCCTCTCTTTGATACCTTCTTTCTTCAAGTTCTAATCTTCTATTCTCAGCTTCTAGCTTCTTTAGTTCAGCTTCTGCTTTCAATTTAATTTCCTCTTTTTGTTTCTTTTCTTCTGACTTTAATGCAATGGCGAATTGAGCAGATGAATATTCTTCCAATTCTTTACCAGACTTACCAAGGGTCAACCCTTGCTGGATGAAGAAATCCAATGTAGACATTCTGTCTAATGAGATCAGAAACCTGAAAAAAAAATTAAATAAATTACCTTATCCCACTTCAATGGGAGACAAGTCTGAAATGATAGACTTGTATACTCACTTCACTTTATTTTACTGTCTTAGTCTTAGACAAAGACATTGTATATTCCTCTTGTTTATAATGTACCCAAAAAATCACTTGAGTACCTGTGGAAAAAAAATTCCCTTATATCCCACTCACTATGGGCACAAGTCTTTTTTATAAAGAACTTGTATAAATATCTTATATAATATTATTTAACAAACTCTATATGAAGAGTCTACCTTATCAATAATATCAAAACATGACCAAGTATGTGTATGTAGACTGTGCATGACAGTAATGTAGTACAACCAAAAAAAAAATACAAAGACAAAGATACAAAACAATACAAATGGCAACACTGTTTTAACCAAAAATGTGTAGAGAAATACACAAGAAAGGAGAGACCTACAGAATACAAACAAAACAAATCGAAAATCAAAACTGAAAAACAGACAAAATATTACAAAAACAACGTTAAGTACAATTACATCACAGCTAACATCAATAGCGACCAATTGTCACTAGCAAATTTCCAAATTAAGAAAATTTGCACCTACAGACCGCTTACAGTAAGCCTCGATCAAGTGGCATATTTACCGTAAGACCCACCAACCGAAAAACCCGCAGAAAAATACACAAAACAGTAGAAGTGACATAAACATATAGCAATCAATTTCAATGTGTTGCAGAACAAGTTCAGTCACAGCTGAAACTAAAATAAATTTCTTGCTCCTTGCGAACACAGAAACGAAATGTCAAACGCGCACTGAACGTCAAATCCACTGTAACATAAAGTGGTATTCACGAACCAAAGTTACTATGACCTTCTCAAATTAGGGCTTGCACATTGAATGTTTACAATTTCACGTACTGTTTACAGACACTTGACCTCCAACAATGTAGCTTGAATGCTCTGACCTAGAAAAGTCTGTTGTTGAATGAAACGTGTAACAACCCGCAGTACTGTTTACAATAGGAACCCGCCTTCTATGCAGTTATGGTCCACGTAGCAAATGCCTAGTAGTTCACTTCAGTACTTGTCTTGTTATGGTTTATGTAGCATTATGATATAAATGCTCGTACTGTTTATTTGTGTCAACCGTTGATGACCTATATCTGTCCTGTTGTAGCCAAAACTTGCAAGTGTAGAATTAGCGTTGTGTGTTACGGCTGTCCCGTGTGTAGCTTAGACCCACAGATCAGAAGTGTAATGTGTACTTGTCCTTCTTGTAACTTTCTCGACAAAACTGGAGACATCATACATGTAACAGCCAACCAGGAATGTAAATTTCTGGATCCATAAATGTCAACAATAATGTTAAATGCTCGCTCTGTTCTTTTTAAACCCACAGATCTGGTCCATCCGAAATGTAAGTTTCTAGGCCACATTGGCGACAAGAAATGTATCATAAGAGCCCACGTAACTGGCCCACCAGAAATGTAACTGTCTTTTTTTCTCTTGTTGATGTGATCACTGGCCCAAGACAGTATACATGTTGTTAGATGTGTAGTGCGAGCGTATGATGAGTTGAGTGTGGGTGCGAATGAAGACGCGAATGTGTTTAGGCTCGTATAGATGTAGATCCTGCAACCCATACTCTCACATGCAGTAATCAAGGATGCTTTGACACTGCAGGCATGTTTCAAGACATTTATTGACGGGAACACACATAGTATCAACAGGAACAGTCAGTGTAACAAGGTCATGCTGACCTGACATCGATAGGTATACATTTGGCATTCAAAAAGGTAAACATCAGAATAGACGTGCATGGTCAATAGCAAAGTTCTTCAATAATGACAGTTCGTAGCGTCGCCCTTGGCGTCTCTGACTAAACGCGTCAGATGCCTTAGTTACCTTGACACACAGGTGCAACTTGGCACTCCCTGCCAATTGCACATAACAGGCTGTAGTATAATAGCCGGAAGCACAGGCCTCGTCCTAACGTCGGCCGTGTACTTCTGTTAAATAGGTTATCATCAACCCTGCAGTAATACTTATTGTAGATAGAAGTTCCGCCAATCTGCGGCTCCCACAATATATCTTCGTCACTGGATTTCTGGACAATATAAGACTAACAGTCTTGGATGGCTACCTCGAGCACAAATATATAAGTTCTGAAATGGCGGATCCGTGAACTGCTGTTCACCCTAGGTAATCCTTTACATGTTCTGCCACCGAAAAGCGTAATAATGCATAAAGGTCGGTATTACCTGGTAAATGAATCCTCAGAACTACACAAGAAATTCTGTCGTCATCCCGACGCACAGAGATTCACTGGGGAAAACTGCCATAGCAGTTACTTCGAAGATTCTCCCCGAAAAACAATGGACTCTTGGTCCCTTCAGAAAAACAGGACCTCCCGGCTTCCCGGAGGTATATCTCACTCCCGCTTAAAAAACCTTCCCATAGGCCTACGCCGAACTGTCAACCTCTGACCCTAAAGGTCAAACACAATGAATGAATAAACAAGGGAAGACAACCCCTAATCAACCTGACATCGCAGGTAAAGACACAATTATACTTATGATACAAACATAAGCAAATAACTTGACAGATGACTCCGTCGAAAATGACAGCAACATTACTACCACCCCCCTGTAAAAAAAAAAATGCAATTTTTTTTTTTTAATATGTTCATGAGCAAGATAGCACCAGTATCACTTCTGTGCTCATGCAAACAATGAACCTAATATCAGGTACAATAGAAGAGGGTACAAATCATCTCCCAACATAGGAGAAAATATTTCCTTTAAGCCAAACAAACTAAGGGATACCATTCAAGAAACCTAAGTTGCTGGCAATACCAATCATATATCAAACATTACTAAATAATATAATCATAGCAATATACAAATGTCAATGCTATTTTAGCAACATATCACTGATGGATGGACAAAATGAAATTTGTTAAATTATCTAAACATCATCCAAATACATTTGTATTACAACATATTATGATATTAAGGACAGACCTAAGTCTGAAAATATATCAGGAAAAACTAGGACACAAGATTTAACTGGAATCATGTGGGCATCTAGACAATATGTCCGCCATCACATTATCCGAACCACGGATAGCTCGCACCGTGAAATGGAAAGGCTGAAGAGCAATAGCATAACGAGTAGATCTCGAGCTCTTCAAATCCTTACTTTGCATAGCCGTAAGAGCTTTTTGGTCGGTTTCCATAAAGAAATGCGCGCCCAGAAGGAACCTTTGTAGCTTAAGAATGGACCAAACCATAGCTAACAATTCACGGTCCAAAACCGAGTAATTCCTTTCTGCCGCATTCAGCTTCCTAGAAATATACATTACAGGATGCAGAGTTCCTGAATATTCCTGCATTAGTGCCGCTCCAATGCCAGTGGAAGAGGCATCACTACGAAGGACAAAAGTCTTATCAATCGTCGGTAGTCTTAAGATAGGATGAGATGAGAACAAATTCTTAACCTGATCCAATGAAGATTGGCATTCTTGGGACCAACGCACCATATTAGGAGAACCTTTTTTCAATAACGTTGAAAGTGGTGCCATAATGGAGGACAGATTCTCAATGAATCTTCCATAGAATTGTATCAATCCCAAGAGACTACGCACTTGCTTTTTTGTCTTCGGAACCGAGATATTTAATATCTTTGAAATGTTTTGGTCCTCTGTCTTCAACAGACCATGACCAACTCGATGACCTAGGAAGGAAATTTCACTAAACCCAACAAAAGCTTTAGAGGGTTTAGCAGTCAAACTATGCTCACGTAGAGTAGATAGCAATTCCTTCAGACCCACATAGTGTTCTTCCCAAGTATCGCTGAAAAGACAGATGTCGTCTAAATATGCAATGACATCTGCACGATCTGATAGAATTCGTCGCATCATGCGCACGAAAGTCGCTGGGGCGTTCATAAGCCCGAAAGGCATAAAATTCCATTGAAACAGACCCCTAGGTGTCGAAAAAGCAGTGAGAGGTTTGGCGTGTTCCGTCAGTGGGACTTGCCAATAACCTTTCGACAAGTCTAGTTTAGTAAAGAATTTAGCTTTAGAAAGTCTAATAAGTAGATCATCTAATAACGGCATAGGTTCAGCATCGAACTTCGTAACTTGATTTAATTTGCGATAATCAACGCAAAGACGTATGTTATTGTCTTTCTTTCGAACAATAACTATCGACGAAGAATAAGCTGAAGTGGATGGTTCAATTATTTGTAGTTGAATCATTTCATCCAATTCTTTCTCGACTTGTGCTTGAAAATGAATAGGTATTGGGTATGGTCTTACTCTGATCGGATTACGATCAGTAAGTATGATGTCATGTTCTATGACATCTGTGTGTCCAGGAATGTCGGTAAGGACATCCTGATATGATTGTAACGTAGAGGATACTTGACGTTGTTCCTCAAAAGACAAGTTGGAAGAGACTGTAACGTCTCTCCACGATTCCGTTGAAGTAAGTGGAATCGTAGGAAGAGGTAAGTTCACGTCAGAAAAAATAGTTTCCTCATCCTGTATAACAGACAGGGATGAGATGTGACCATGTTGAACTGGAGAGTCGTCCGTCGCCTGGAAAATAGGCTGTAAATAGTCTGGACGTTCAATAAACTCTGTTAGCATATTTATATGGAAGGTTTTATGCCTTCCATCCACATCGACAATATAGTCGACATCAGAAATTTTCGAGACTATAGTGTATGGACCCTTCCAAGAAATGAGAAGTCTATTCTCTCTTGAGGGCAGTAAGACATATGCTTTGTCTCCAGGACAAAGTTGACGTAGGCGTCTTTTCTTATTAGCAAATCGCCTAGCTTTTTCTTTCGCAAATTCGGAAGATGAAGTTGCTAACCTGCACGATTCGATAATCTTTTCTCTAAGAGCTATAACATATTCATATGACGATTGTGTATCATCGTCAATATTATCGGAAGTTATCAAATCGTGTAACAAGGACATCGGCCCGCGCGGTTGCGCGCCAAAGACAAGTTCGAAAGGAGAAAACCCTGTATGCTCGTTGGGAACCTCTCTATAGGCAAAGAGGACTGCAGGTAAAACCCTGTCCCAATCTTCAGGATGATCCTCCGTTATCTTGCCAAGTAAGTTCTTTAGTGTCCTGTTAAGACGTTCTACCAATCCATTGGACATTGGATGATAAATACTACTGAGAGACCTTTTAATGTCTAGCGTAGCCATTACCTGAGACATAACGTCCGAAATTAACTGAGTGCCGTGATCCGACAGTATTTCTCCGGGGAATCCCAGACGAGAAAATACGAGCCAAAGAGCATCAGCGATATCGACAGTTGATATGCTCTTCAGAGGAATAGCCTCTAGCCAACGCGTGCACATGTCCACGCAAGTGAGGATAAATTGGTGTCCTCTGGCTGACTTAATTTTGAACGGACCAATGATGTCTATAGCCATTTTCTGAAACGGCCGAATCGGAATATCTGCAGCCTGAATAGGAGCAGCATGTCTCGGACCCCTAGACTTGACCTCTTGACAAATTTTGCAAGATCGGCAATAAACTCGGATGTCTTTATTCACGAATGGCCAAAAGAATGACGCAAGGACTCTAGTTTTAGTTCTGGAAAAACCCATGTGTCCCGCACACTGAGAATCGTGTGCATGCCGAAGAATTAAGGCTCTCATACACTTAGGCACAAGAATTTGCGAGTGCATAGACTTGTCCGAGTGTTGTACCATTCGTACCAATATACCATTCTTCATAGTGATATACGATTTGTGATTCGTATTTTGATTGGGATCCCCTTTCTTTGCAAGAAGGAAGTATTTCTTCAAAGAAGGATCCTCTTCTTGACGTTTAACAAACGAGTCATGGGAAATCACCAAGTGCTCGTCTTGGCTATCAACTTCATTACTATTATCAGATGAAGTTGGGGGATTAAGAGCTTGAGCTCTTGTCCCCACTGCATTGACCGTTTGAATGTTTTCTTCTTCCCAACTAGAAATTTGTTGCGGGGTGCATTCCTTAACCCCATGAATACGACCGATTATAAGATCCGCAATAGGATTAGGAAGAAGACATGCATGGACATCTCCTGTGAAGAAAGGAGTGTCAATCCTAATAATAGCAGTAGGATAGCTTTCCATAGTACCACCAAATGTAACACATTTGATTGTTTTTCCAGTGGCACAGCAAGGATCTATCAGAGACTCCTTAACCCCGACGGTAGTACATCCCGAATCGAAAAGTACTGAGACTAGCCTATCATTTATTAGACCTTTATGTAAGATGAGAGATCCTCTCCCATCATGTTAGAGTATTTGTTGTTATTGGTCTCTACTGTTATAATTGTTGTACACCATTGATGTTGGAGTATATGTTGATGGTGCATGCTGTTCATTTTATTGTACATTGCTGATGTTGTTGTATAGTATTGATGTTGAGGTAAATGTTTATATTGTTGTATGATGGTGATGTACATAGTTGATGTTGGAATATATGTTGATGTTGTTGTATACTAGTGATGTTGTTGTATACCGTTGGTATTGAAGTATACTGTTGATGTTGTTGTACACCGTTGATGTTGGAATATATGTTGGTGTTGTTGTATTCTGTTGATGTTGTTGTATACTGCAGATGTTGGAGTATATGTTGGTGTTAACTGTTGATATTGCTGTATACCATTGATGTTGGAGTATATGTTGATGTTGTATGCAGTTCTCTTATTGTACATTGTTGATATTGTTGTATAGTATTGATGTTGGGGTATATGTTTACATTGTTGTATGATGGTGATGTACACGGTTGATGTTGGAGTAAATATTTATGTTGTTGTATACTGCTGATGTTGTTGTTTACCGTTGAAGTTGAAGTATACTGTTGATGATGTTGTACACCATTGATGTTGGAGTATATATTGATTTTGTTGTTTTCATTTGATGTTGTTGTATTATGTTGATGTTCTTGTACACCGTTGATGTTGGAGTATATGTTGATGTTGTTGTATACTGCCGTTATTGTTGTTGTATACCGTTGATGTTGTTGTATATATTGTTGTGTACTGTTGTTGCTGTTGCATACCGTTGATTTTATTGTATATGTTGTTGTTATGTATAATGTTTATGTTGTATACTGTTGATGTTGAAGTATATGTTGATGTTGTTGTATACTGTTGATGTTGGAGTATATGTTATTGTTGTTGTTTACTGTTGATATTGTTGTACACCGTTGATATTGTTGTACACCGTTGATGTTGGAGTACATGCTGATTTTGTTGTATACTGTGAATGTTGTTGTATACTGTTGATGTTGGAGTATTTGTTGTTGTTGGTGTCTACTTTTATAATTGTTGTACACCGTTGATGTTGAAGTATATGTTGATGGTGTATGCTGTTCATTCTATTGTACATTGTTGATGTTGTTGTATAGTATTGATGTTGGGGTATATGTTTATATTGTTGTATGATGGTGATGTACACCGTTGATGTTGGAGTATATGTTGATTTTGTTGTTGTCAGTTGATGTTGTTGTATTATGTTGATGTTCTTGAACACCGTTGATGTTGGAGTATATGTTGATGTTGTTGTATACTGTCGATATTGTTGTTGTATATTGTTGATGTTGTTGTATACCGTTGATGTTGTTGTATATGTTGTTGTATACTGTTGTTGCATTTGCATACCGTTGATTTTATTCTATATTTTGTTGTTGTTATGTATAATGTTTATGTTGTATACTGTTAATGTTGAAGTATATGTTGATATTGTTGTATACTTTTGATGCTGGAGTATATGTTCATGTTATTGTTGTATACTGTTGATGTTGGAGGGTATGTTGATGTTGTTGTATACTCTTGATGTTGTTGTATACTGTTGATGTTGTTGCATATTGTTGCTGTTGTTTATACAGTTGGTTTTTTTTGATACTATTGAGAATGTTGTATACCGTTGATGTTGTTGTATACTGTTGATGTTGTTGTATATGTTGATGTTATTGTACACTGTTGATGTAGTTGTATACCGTTGATTTCGTTGTATACTGTTGATGTTGTACACTGTTGATGTAGTTGTATACTGTTAATGATGGAGTATATGTTGATGGTGTTGTATACAGTTGACGTTATTGTTGTATATTGTTGATGTCATTGTACACTATTGATGTTGTTGTATACTGTTGATGTTGTTGTATACTGTTGATGTTATTGTATACTGTTGATGTTGGAGTATATGTTGATGTTGTTGTATTATACTGTTGATGTTGTTGTATACTGTTGTTGTTGTATACAGTTTATGTTGTTATATACCTTTGACTTTGGAGTTTGTGTTGATGTTGGTATTGTCTACTGTTGATGATGTTATATACTTTTGATGTTGGAGCATATGTTGAGGCTGTTGGTGTTGGAGTACATGTTGAGGTTGTTGTTGTATACTGTTGATGTTGTTGTATACCATTGTTGTTCGAGTATATGTTGATGTTGGTTTTTACCATTGATGTTGGAGTATATGTTGATGTTGTTTACTGTTGATGTTGTTGTATACTGTTGATGTTGTTCTATACCATTGATGATGGAGTATATGTTGATGTTTTTGTTGTTAAATGTTGATGTTGTTGTATACCGTTGATGTTGAAGTATATGTTGATGTTGTTTACTGTTGATGTTGTTGTGTACTGTTGATGTTGGAGTATATGATATGTTATTGCTGTATACTGTTGATTTTCTTGTATACCGTTGATGTTGGAGTATATGTTGATGTTGTTGTATAACATTGTTATTAAAGTGTATGTTGATGTTGTTGTTGTATGCTGTTGATGTTGTTGTATGTCGTTGATGTTGGAGTATATGTTGATGTTGTTGTATACCGTTGTTATTAGAGTATATGTTGATGTTGTATGCTGTTGATGTAGTTGTATACAGTTAACGTTGGAGTATATGTTGATGTTATTGTTGTATACTGTTGATATTGTTGTGTATTGTTGACGTTGTCGGTGTATACTGTTGATGTTTGAGTATATGTTGATGTTGTTGTTGTATACTGTTGATGTTGTTGTATAACGTTGATGTTGTAGTTGCATACTGTTGATTTTGTATACTGTTGATGTTGGAGTATATGTTGATGTTGTTGTATCCTGTTGATGTTGTTGTATTCTGTTGATATTGTGCTATACTGTTGATGTTGATGTATACCGTTGATGATGGAGTATATGTTGATGTTGTTTACTGTTGATGTTGTTGTTGTATACTGTTGATGAAGTTGTATACTGTATATGTTGGAGTATATGTTGATGTTGTTTTTGTATACTGTTGATGTTGTTGTATACCGTTGATGTTGGTGCTTATGTTGATGTTGTTGTTGTATACTGTTGATGTTGTTGTATGCTGTTGATGTTGGAGTATATGTTAATGTTGTTGTTTTGTACTGTTGATGTTGGTGCATATGTTGATGTTTTTGTTGTATACTGTTGATGTTGAAGTATATGTTGATTTTGGTGTTGTATACTGTTTATGTTGTTGTATACTGTTGATGTTGGAGTATATGTTGATGTTGTTGTTGTCACGGGTTGCTCCGCTTAGCTCTTCAGTAGTGGTCCAGTGGCCACAACTCAAGAGTAACTGATGTTGGTCTTCAAAGGTGTCTAACTTTTCACAAGATTACTCTTGACACAGTTGTAGGTAGAAGGATAATGATGCTTCTACCTCCATGGAGTTTTACACAAGATATTCAGAAAAGCGAGAACAATGCTGCATTGGCTGAGCACGTTAACTCTAGGATCTGCCGACAACATTTGTGAACGATTATGTAATCTTATAATAGCTCGTTCAAGCCCCCAGCTGAGTTAATTCAGCGAATTTCCTCTTATTACAGTGTATTTAAGAAATTGTCTGAGACATACGAGTACAAAACATTCAAAATGATTAAATCAACTTTAAATTTTGATAGATATAAATAACAAATTTAATAATCACAGGTTTTAACAATTATTAAAAAGTGAATATTCTTTAACAAAAATTGGTCCTCATCATATGATGTTAATGGGGAATTATATAAGGGGATGTTTCACTTGGCAGATTTTATGTAACACTTAGCTGCTGAGGTTTCTGCTCCCGCTGGTGTTTTGGTTCTTTGCAAATAGGTGACTGGATTGCTCACGTTCCTGATCAAGATTAAGAGTTGCAGCACGTTCCAAGTAAAATTAGGGAGTAACTGCAAAGCTGGTCCCGCGTCTCATCAGACCCGTCTGATGATGGTGTCTAGCATCGATTTCAGGACACTTATACCCTCACTTGTTCCAGAAATTCTACTCTCAACTGGTACCACCAACTAGTATGGCAAAAGAAGAGAAACAAATACCTTCTGAGTATTGAGTTTTCTGACACATACTTATGTGCCCCCCCCCCCCTCTTTCCATTCCACCATCCCATCTATCTCAGAACTTTTAGCCTCTCTGAGAATTAATCTTAATCACAGTGGGTGAAAAACTATCTTTACATTTAAAATGAATAGTTGTATATTTAACATTACATGAACATGTTAACACTATAGTCTGAACAAGTTTAAATTTACATCGGTTGAAAAGGTTGTAAACTTTCATTTACATTTAGGGTGAATGTTTCACATTTACACTGGTTGAAGAGGTTAATAATATAACAAGTATGTACATCATTTCTTTCATCATTCCCTCCCTACTCCATATGGAACTTGGGACTATCTCTGCTTTTGGTTCATTGTAAGAAACTCTCAATAAAGAAGTCACCAGCCCTGGCCATGGTGGTTCATGAAATCATCATTCTATATGCTGAGGTTGCCAGCCTCAAATGACTTGGACATCCACTAGCAATTTTCACATATTAATATTCACCTGTCTTCTTCTTCTTCTTCTTCTTCTCGTTCGCTGTTGTTTAGAAATGTCTACACAAGAAGTCCGGTTTTCTGGATGTATGTTGCTGTGGTTGAAAGTTCTTCAAGACTCCCAAACAGCTTTGTGTGGATGTGCGTCTCTGTGGGCCAATGTTCAGTTCGCAATTGACTAAGCATGTGGCAGTCTTGCAGGATGTGTTCGGCTGACTGTGCTGCCTGTCCACACGTACATAGGGGTGATGGGACCAATCTCAGTCTGTATAAGTGACTGTTCAGTCTGTTGTGTCCTGTTCTCATACGGAACAGGATCACCTGTTTTGCTCGATCAAGATATTGATAGTTGTCTCTTTGTTGATCAATTTTCCTGATGGCCTTGATAAGGGTCTTCTTTTCCTGGAATGTGATTGTTTGTTCTTTTTGTTCCTGTGTTGCTCCCTCTTTTGCTAACATATCTGCTCTCTCATTTCCTGGTATGCCACAGTGTGATGGTATCCACTGTAGCACTACCCTTCTTTTGATATTTACTTCGCATAGGACTTTGTTTAATTCTGGCAGTTTATCACTGTTGAGGGCTTGCAGAACTGACATTGCATCGGTAAGGAATACAACCTGCTGACATTGGCTTATTGTGTTATTTATTATTCCTGCAGCAATGCTTATGGCCTGTACTTCAGCAGCATAGTTTGAACAGAATATTCCAGTAGGTGAACAGGTGGATTCATTTTCTTTGTCTGGATAGACCACATAAACTCCTGCGCCTCCGTTCTTCACTGCTCTGGTTGCAGATCCATCAGTATATACTTGGATCCATGCTTCTCTGGGGTATAGTTCTTCAATCATGTCACATGCTGCTATTTTCCTTTGGAGAGTATTTAGCTCTCCCATGGGGCAGGTGGTAGTTATGGAGGTCTTAATACTGAAATTTTGATGTTGTTCCCATGGGGTTGGGAGGAGTGTGGGAGTTATTTCCTTAGTGATGTCTGGTAGTTCATCCTTGTATGTTCTAATTAGTTTTTTGGACCGATGCACAAAACTGCTTCTCTTCAACCTCCCACTGGCTAAATCTCCAAATCTAGTTTTCATTGGATGTGCGGGCATGTTCTTGTACTTTTCTGCTTGGATCAGGGTCTTAGTGTCTCGTCTGTATAATAAAGGTGGAATGCCTGTGATTTTTTCCATTTCATTTATTGGTGTGGTCTTCATGGCACCCGTGATCAACCGAAGCGCTTGATTTTGTACTTTATCTAAGGCTTGTAGGTGTGATTTGGCTGCTGTAGACCATGCTGCTGATCCGTACTCTAATATAGGTCTTATTGCACCTGTATACACTTTCTTTAGTGTTGTTTCGTTAGCTCCCCAACTTGATCCAGCTATTTTCCTCAGTATGGAAAGTTTTCTTCTCGCTTTAGCCTCTGTTCTCTCGATGTGGTGCCTCCATGTCATTCTCTTATCTAATGTAATGCCCAAGTACACCGGTTCCTCATCTGTTTGGACATGTATATTTCCAAGTCGTATCTCTCCTGCTTTGTCTTTGTTGGAGAGCGTGAAAAGTGTTGTTGATGATTTTTCAGCGTTGATCTGCACCATCCATTTCTCTGCCCATGCTGCTATGTTGTCTGCTGCCCTTTGTATTCGCTTATTAGCGATAGTTAGATGTTCTTCTACACACCACACCACCAAGTCGTCAGCGTATAGGGCAGCTCTCACACCTTGTGGCAGATCGTGGATGAGGTCATTGATGAATACAAGGAACAGGGTGGGAGACAATACTGAGCCTTGAGGAACTCCATGTTTTAGGAGGATTTTCTTGCTGTTGTGACCTTCCATAGTGACTCTTGCTTTCCGATTGTGTAGGAACGACTGGATCCATTTTCTCATATTACCCTTGATTCCGTTCCTTTGCAGTTTTACTATTAACCCGTCTTTCCATACTTTGTCAAAAGCTTTTTGGAGATCTATCCATAGGGTAAAGACTTTTCTCTTTTCTTGGAAGGCATCTTCAACGATCTGTGACAGGTATGTGATTTGGTCTTCTGTGCTGCTGCACTCTCTAAACCCTGCTTGTTCTGGCACTAAAATTTTCTCGGATTCCAAGTACCATTTCAATCTTCTGTTGATCATCCTCTCCATTGTTTTACATACACAGCTTGTTAGGCTTATTGGTCTGTAGCTGGTGGCCTTCCTGTTGTCTTTTCCTTTCTTTATGATGGGACACATGAGCGCCTCTCTCCATATCTGTGGCACACTGCCTGTCATCCAACTGTAGTTGTATATTTGCAACAGTTTGCTCATTGCTGTATATCCTAGGTGTTTTAGCATTTCGTTGGTTATACCATCCGGGCCTGGTGATTTCCTGTCTTTAAGTTTCCACACGGCTGTTTTTAACTCGTCCATATTGAAAGGTTTGGACATAACGTCCGGACTGTTTCCATTAGTTCTAGTGTGGATTATTTCTTGACGAATGTCTCGTTGTCTGCGTAAATTGACGGAGATGTTACTTTCATTTCTGTAGGATTCCGCAAATATGTCTGCTGCTTGTTTGCCGGTATATAGTTTCCCTGCATCGTCTAGTGTAATGGTTTGTCGTTGAGAATTGTTATCGTCATTCAATTGTTTAGTGAGTTTCCACAACTTTCTCCCTTCCTTTTCAAGGTTTAGTTTATATGTTTTTTCCCTCCAGCTTCTCCTCTGGGCTTCTAGCTTTCCTTTAATGAATTTTGCTTTTGCCTTTTGTAGCATGATATGGTTCTGTTGACCTGTCAATATATTCGTATTAGTTCACATGACAATTATTAGTTCCAAATGTTGTTACAGTCGGGAGTTGTAGTGAGGATAAGCTCTCACTGCAGATAAAATACTTCTATGGCACGCGCCTCAAGCAGCCTCTGACAACCAAGTCCAGCTCCCGGCCTTCACGTGTGGCTCAATTTGAGCCCGGCGGAACTGTTTCCACTGACGGGAGAAGGGGCAAACGCGAGCGACTGGCGCCTTAAAACCAGCAGCTTCGGCAGATAGGGCTCGTGATCTTTGGTTGGTAGCTTATCTAAGAGAAGGAACTCTGAATTCAAACCACCGCTGCCTTGCGGGAATATCCATTTATGGAATTGGCTTCGGGAGTAAACCCTGAGGATAAATCCGGAGTCGGAGTCCCTAAGGCAGTCTAATGTTGATTCGACATTATTCTGGCAACTCCTGCGACGTGGCTGGTACCAAACTGTATCGGCTACTGCCGTTCCTTTGGATCTACCAGCTGTGTGGAGAGGGGGAACATGCTGCATGGGTAACAGCTTGATCTCCTTATAACTGTGCCCAAGCTCGCGCCCTGGAAAGGACACTCCAGCTTCACCCTAAAGGTGTCGGCAAATCACGGGAAGTAGCAGTTACCGGTTATAAGCATTTTGCCCAATTGGCGTAGGGCATGGCGCCAAGGGCTACTTCCGTCAGCGGGAGAGGTTCTAGGATCTCACTGGACAGCTACCGCCCGCTTCAAGCTAGGCAGTCTCCAGTCAATAAGGTGTTGTCCCGCCACTGTCTGCTTTCCCCATTGGGTGCATGGGGATAAGGGTCAAACCCGAACGGTGAACAGAAAATTTTGCACCAAGCAATTATCGTAATAATAGAAATAAGCAAAACTCTCAGATTGGGATGCTGGAACGTCCGGACTATGTTGACTGGACTTTCAGAAAACCTACAGGACATAACGATGTAAGGAAGACAGCCATAATTAATGATGAGCTTAAACGACTTCATGTGGATATAGCTGCACTTCAGGAAACGCGCCTGGCGGGCTCTGGAACGGTGAGCGAGAAGGACTACACATTTTATTAGCAAGGGAAAGATCTTAATAAAACTAGAGAACGCGGAGTAGGTTTTGCGGTAAAAAAATCGCTAACTAAAATGGTTGAACCAGGTGAGAATGGATCAGAACGCCTGTTAACGCTCCGCCTGCAAAATAGCACAGGTCCCATCACCCTTGCCAGTGTGTATGCTCCTACTCTGTACTCTGCCTCAGAAGCTAAAGATGAGTTCTACGAGAATCTAGCAGCAGTCATCAAAAGCATACCTAGGCAAGAACAGCTTGTTCTCCTTGGTGAATTTAACGCTAGAGTGGGTGCCGATAATGTTGCATGGCCTTCATGTCTAGGCAGGTTTGGTATTGGCAAGATGAATGAAAATGGACAACGGCTCTTAGAGTTGTGTGTCCACCATGACCTCTGCGTGACCAACACCTACTCTCAGATAAAACCCCAGCATAAGGTGTCATGGAGACACCCACGATCCAAGCACTGGCACCAACTGGACCTGAATCTCGTCAGAAGGCCACTTCTCAGGTCTGTGCTCTCCACGCGCTCGTACCATAGTGCAGACTGTGATACAGATCACTCCTTGGTTTGCTGCAAAATCAGAGCACAACCAAGAAAACTCTATCGTGTCAGACATGAAGGGAACCCACGCATTGATACCAGCAAGATGTCAGACCCTGTCATGATCGCCCAATTTACTGCGACCTTCACGAAAGTGCTCAGTAGCCCTCAGCATGGTGATACTATTACAGAGAACTGGGAACATCTACGGAACACCATTCAAAGTACTGCACTTGCCACCTTTGGTAAGAAAATGGCAAAGTCAAATGACTGGTTTGATGCTTCATCAGATGTGATGGCACCTGTCATTGAAGCTAAGCGCAGTGCTACGAATGAATACAAACGTTCACCGAGTGCCAGAACCCTACAGATCCTGAAGGCTACGAGAAGCAAAGTTCAACAAACTGCTCGACGCTGTGCAAATGACTATTGGCTCCAGCTCAGTGAGAGCATCCAGATCGCAGCGCAAACAGGCAACATTAGATAAATGTAAGACGGTATAAAAAAAAGCACTTGGCCCCCAAAAAAGTAAGACGGCACCGCTGAATACCATCAGCGGAGAGAAGCTAACCGAAAAGGGTAAGCAGATGGAGAGGTGGGTCGAGCACTACTCTGAGCTTTACGCTAGAGAAAATACCGTTACGCCTGCAGCCCTTGATGCTGTCAAATGTCTGCCAACTATGGAGGAGCTGGATGCCGAACCAACATTAGAGGAACTCAGCAAGGCCATTGATAGCTTGGCCTCTGGCAAAGCACCAGGCAGTGATGGGATTCCTCCTGATTTAATCAAATGCTGTAAGAGCACGCTATTACATCCCCTGCATAGGATGATGTGCCAGTGCTGGGAAGAGACAACTATTCCTCAAGACATGCGAGATGCCAAGATTGTAACACTGTACAAAAATAAAGGAGACAGAAGTGATTGCAATAACTACAGAGGCATCTCTCTTCTTAGTATTGTTGGTAAGGTTTTTGCCAAAGTCATCTTAATGCGACTACACAAGTTAGCTGAGCGCATATATCCAGAGTCACAGTGTGGATTCCGAGCTGGCAGATCAACAACAGACATGATCTTCTCTCTCCGCCAGCTTCAGGAAAAATCAAGAGAGCAGAAAAGGCCTTTATATATTGCCTTTATAGACCTCACAAAAGCATTTGACCTGGTTAGTAGGGATGGACTCTTCAAAATCCTCCTGAAAATAGGCTGCCCTTCTAAAATGCTGGAAATGATAAAGTCATTCCATGACAACATGAAGGGAACAGTCCAATATGCTGGAAGCACGTCACAGCCCTTTGACATACGAAGTGGTGTTAAACAAGGCTGTGTTCTGGCTCCGACCCTCTTCGGGATCTTCTTTGCCTTACTCTTGAAACATGCATTCAGAGATGCAACTGAAGGAATATGCCTTCACACTAGGTCAGATGGCCGTCTGTTTAATCTTTCAAGGCTGAAGGCAAAAACAAAAATCAGAAGGATCACTATAAGAGACTTGTTGTTCACTGATGATGCTGCAGTCGTCACTCAAAGCCAACAGGAGCTTCAGAGCTTAATGAATCGCTTCACTAAAGCATGCAAGGACTTTGGCCTCACAATAAGTCTAAAGAAAACGAATGTGCTGAGTCAGGATGTGGGTGCTGCACCAGTTATCACTATCGATAACTATGAATTGGCAGTGGTGCACCACTTCACATACCTAGGGTCTACCATCAATGACAAACTCTCACTGGATACAGAAATCGACAGCCGCATTGGCAAAGCTGCAGCTACCTTTGCCCGCCTCACATCGCGTGTTTGGGGAAACTCCAAACTCACAACGAAGACCAAAGCTGCGTATATAACGCCTGCGTCACCAGCACACTCCTATATGGCAGAAAGACCTGGACGACCTATGCTAAGCAAGAAAGAAGGCTCAATACCTTCCATTTACGGTGTCTACGCCACATCCTCGGCATCTCGTGGAAAGATAAAGGGACAAATGTCGAGGTGTTGTCACGTGCTGGCCTTCAAAGTATGTATACACTGCTTAGACAGCGCAGACTTTGCTGGCTTGACCATGTTCGCCGCATGGAAGATGGTCGCATCCCAAAAGATATCTTCTACGGACAATTTGCAGATGGCAAGAGAACAGTTGGGCGTTCACAGCTGAGGTTCAAAGATGTGTGCAAGAGAGATATGAGGGCACTGGACATGGATCCAGCAACATGGGAGGATGAAGCTGCCGATCGCACTAAGTGGCGATGCTATTTACGACGCCACCTCAGATTGGGCGAAGAGAGGCTCATACAACAAGCAGAGGAGGGGAGAAAACGTCGAAAGGAGCACCTGGAAAATAAGGAGCTGAGGGCTGCCACCTCAGGGGCGCATTCCCATAGTCAGTTATGACTGAAGGGGCTATTATTATGTTAGTTCATATGAAAAAATATAGAATTCAAAATGTACAACTTACGCCAATCTTTAGGCTCACAGACTGCTGGCTGAGAGAAATAAATTTTCGCGCGTTACTGCAGAGGTCATGTCTCCCAAATATGGAATGAAAACATCCGATCCTCTCTTGGCAATGTGTTTCTCAAATACAACATATTACTTTCATATAAAGTAATGTCTTTGTAACAAGGTATACCGGAAACGATTATGTCATTCTTGTCTGTCCAAAAATATGTCGCGCAGGCGAGTAATCTAACTACCCGTCGCTTGCGCAAACAAGATTCTTTGTTTACACATCTGGTCGAGGAAGGCACATCAGCCGTATGGGGATTAAACAAATTCGCTGGGCCATTTTAGTGCTAATCCGTAGCCTGATGTCGGGTACGCCCGAAATTTTCCAACATGATTGTCGGTTAATATTATCTCATCCGTCTCTTTTTCCAGCAGGGATGAACCGGTAAACAAACAGACATGACGACTTATCACTGAGAGGAGTGTAAGATGATTTGAAAGTACAAAATATCTGCTTGATAGAATAAAAAGAAAAGGGTCGACCAAGGAAATGCAAGTAATTTAGTACACACAAAAATTGTAACTAAATACTGCCGGACAGGAAAAGAGATCGACCGTATTATTCTGTGACAGTTGTATTCTGTTTATGTTGTTGCATACCGTTGATGTTGGAGTATATGTTGATGATGGTGTTGTATACTGTTGATGATGTAAATTGTTTATGTTGGAGTATATGTTGGTGTTGTTTTTGTATACTGTTGATGTTGTTGTATACCGTTGATGTTGGTGTATATGTTGGTTTTGTTGTTGTATACTGTTGATGTTGTATACTGTTGGTGTTTGTCGTAGATTTTCGATAGGAGAATTAAGACTAGGTTTGGTCCCTTCTGAATAGGTTTGAATAGGTGATAGACTCAGTGAGAGTTAGTGAAAGGTAATAGAATTTCCACACACGTGAGATGATAGATTTTGATATAGTGGCTGTCTCTGAAAGCGAAAAGAATTCTTCTCTCTCTCACCTATCTTCTACAACAGTTGTTACAGCGTCAGACAGACTACACCAATATACATATTACGTATATTTCTATCACTCACAGGCACGCACATACACGTGACGACAGGTAAACACCCAGACGTGGGAAAACTATAACAATGATATATATATTATCTAGAACGAGCTGACCAAACACGATTATTAAGTTCAAGAGCGATTTTAATATCAGGAAAAATCGGCTCACAACATCAAAGAAAGTACATCAAGGAAAATACATATACACATAGTCATAAAAAATTCAAGGAAATGTTGCAAGGATGATAGCCCCGTTATAGTGTTAACTCTAGGTTTAGCCCGGCCCCGTTAAGAGAACAGATGATGGCGCCCGAGTCACAGATAAATAGGGTTTGAGTCTAAGAGTTTTCTTTGTTTTATCTCGTAATTATATGCACAGAGTTTTTAAAAAAAAAATCTGATTTAACCTAAGACAAAAACACAAGAACTCTAGCCTTAGCAACAAATTATGCAGATTGAAAAAAAATAGGACAGCAACAGGGTGTCAAAGATATAATAGTGAAAATATCACTCAAACCAGCGTACACTCATTCATTCCGCCATGGCCTCTCATACAGGTACTCACGACTTTGCTCGCTGCCTCTTGGAACACACTGATTTTAGATTTTCACACAGACTCAAAAAATGCAGTCTTCTGCCAAGAAGTCCCCAGTTCCAAAAGACGTATTTAACTCGGAGTCTCCGGGAACGACTACTTGGGTGTGCAAATTTGTTCAAATGTCTGATTAAGTCACCTAACAATTATTCCAGGCGCGGGAGTTAGCAGAGCACAGTGTCAATAGCGTAGGTTTCTAGAAATGATGAATGTCAGGTCGGTGCCTTCCCTCAGTATAGGATTCACTTTAGTCACACCACAGATTTGTCCACAAAAAAATATATATATAGTCGGGAAATGTTAGTTAATACTAGAAGTATTTCGCGCCACCAGGCAGAAAGATTACGTAGAGTTTTTCTAGAAGAAATTAAGATCTGGCTCCAAGGTCCAGTATTTATCATTACAGTCTTTGAAAACCCGTTATTGGGAGATAGTATTTCTGGCTAACTCGGGTTGCATATGCACTGTTAGACCAGTGGTACTTAAGAAACCCACGTGGTTCAAAATAAGGACTGTCTATTTCTTCACAAGTATGGAAACTACTACTAGGTGCTGGTAAAGTTAGGGTCACCCCAAAACTTTCACTGTGTGGAGGAAAAATAACACATATAATATAATCAACAGAATATGTACTGGTTATAACTTACATTAAAACTTGCAAGCAGAGAGCTTTGCTTATCATTTAAACTTCCCGTGACGTAAGTTATATTTAAAAATCAGCAATCCTCATGAATTAGGAACACGTGCGTATTCCGTCACCATTCATGAGGCTCGATTCTAGAGTTTATACGTTAGTTTAGAAAAATACACTCGACTGAGTATTAGCAGTTAAATTAAATTCATAAATAGCTACAATTTCCGTTATAAGCTAGAAATTTTAATTTTATACTGCTTTCCACTGAATGCTTCCCTAGAAAATATAATAGCCTACCACTTTATTTCTCTTCTGCGCTAAAGAAATAGATTAAAATGAATTTAGCGATTAAACACTTTAACACTCACAAAATCTATATATCTATCATATTAATTACCTCAACCACAGAATTACAGGTAGTCGCACAACTTAAGAATAAAAATGCTGAAAATATTTCTGGAAGTCTAGAAGTTCGACAAATTGCCGAAACAAACTGAGATACTTCGCTAACAGCTATTCTGTTTACGAGCAACCTATCTACTGTGAGTCTATGAGCGAGAATGAAATTAAAGTTTCAAACTTGGCCAATATCTTTAAAATCAGACAAAGGGCCCAAACTTATTTCGCCAAGCGAAATTATCTCCCTTGTCCGTATAACACCTTCGTCCGCTTATCGCGTGACGTAACAGCCATCAGTGGCCGAGGGCTTGCATGAGTTGCAAATCTCAGACCACCGTCTGCAGTGCGGAGTGGATTTTCACGCTAAGCCGGGTTTTTCCTGACGAAAAACCTCATGCGTTTACTGAAATGCAGACTCTCTGTCTACTTTCCATGTCCCTCGGGTGAATTTTCACGCCCCAGGCCAGAGACCCTCAGACGAATGTCTAGCGAATGTTGTAAATTCACGCCTATCGTCCGACCAGCGCGACTGACATGTACGCAATACCACCCAGGTGCGATTCTCAGTTTTAGAGAAAGGAAAACAGGTAAAGTTTGCGAATTATATGAAAATAATATTCGCAAAACGAATGGATGAAAAATATACAGGAAAAATGAAATACAGAGATAATAAAAGAGAGAAATCGGGTGAAAGAATAGGAAGAAGATGTAGGAAATTAAATGAATATAAACCCTACGTGACAGTGTTGTTTTTGTATACTGTTGGTGTTGTTTTTGTATACTGTTGATGTTGTTGTATACCGTTGATGTTGGTGTATATGTTGATTTTGTTGTTGTATACTGTTGATGTTGTATACTATTGACGTTGTTTACTGTTGATGTTGAATACTATTGATATTGGAGTATACGTTGATGGTGTATACCGTTGATGTTTGAGAATATGGTTATGTTGTTGAACACCGTTGCTGTTGGAGTACATGTTGATGTTGTTGTTGTACACTGTTGATGTTGTTATATACCGTTGATACTGGAATATATGTTAATGATGTTGTTGTTGTATACTGTTGATGTTGTTGTATACTGTTGTTGTTGTTGTATACCGCTGATGTTGGAGTATATGTTGAGGTCGTTGTATACCGTTGATGTTGGAGTATACGTTGGTCAAGGCCACTTTCGCAGTGCGGTGACGACGCCATACGGATGGAACTGGGACCAATCTCAAGAGTGTCTATTACTTGTCTAACTTGTGTTATTGGTGGTCAGAATCGACATCACTGCATTCCAGGCAAACCCATAGGTATTCAGTCTTCCTCAGCACATGTCGAAGTGTAGGAACGCAGTAGCGTGCTGGTTGTATGCACGCCTGTCACATTCTCTTATAACCTGCTAGTCTTACGTTCGATGCCAAATTCCAGCAATCTCATCCTGACTGATCCATCTATTATAATGCCGTTCTCTAACAGATGCTCGTTTATTGTGTTTAGTATCTCTCCCTTATCCTTATTAAATGTCCCCATTATGAGTGCTCTCGAGGCTAGTCTGTCAATCATCTCAGTGCCACGTACCACTACATGACCAGGACTGTAGGTCCACGCCAGTTCCTGAAGATTTGATGCAATCTATGTATTTTCTCCATTCATATCATTTGCCTCTTCACAGACCCGCGGGAATGATACGAGCTATGCTCACAAATTGCCACGTGATTATTCATCGGCCTTGTCACGTGGCAAATTCCAGAAACACTTGCCGGAAATTGACGCCGAAAACAGTGAAAAACTCATCTAAATAAAAAAACAAAAAACTGCAGTATCCTGACCACTACAACATTTGTCGTCTTCTATGGTTGTCTCTGTTAACATCTCCCTGTGGAGTATAGCAAACTTTCTCAGCTTTTCTGTCTTCAGTTCCGGTAATACATTTGTTTCTGACCGTCATATTTTTATACTGCTTAAATGTATCCTTAGTTCCCTTGTTCATGTGTTTTTTTTTTTTTTATCTCATTCTATTTCTTCTACACTGGACATTCCAGAATAAAGCAATACTTTTTTATGCTAATAGTTGACACCCTTAGTGTGTGGCCCATTCACCTCCAACTCTAAGACATGATTTAGAGTATTTCGAAACTGTGCACGATGTGTTTGTTCAAGCTGTGGAAAATGAATAGGCTACCTTGTGATTTTCAAATTTACAAGCTGAATTTCTGTCATCAATTCAGCTCATCATTAATATTGTTGTTATTGACTGAGCGGCGCTTGGGTTCTCGCCCTTCGGCCCAATGCCATGTAGTGATATCTGCATGTTTTCGGGGAACAAGCAAGAAGCCATGTATCAGACTGTTTCTAGTACAGCCCTGATACCTGTCGTAAGTCAACAGACGTGACGCGTGCATCAAAACACTGAGTCTGGGCGTTACGAGCTCTTCAGGGAATTAGGAGCAGAAATAAATTCGAGATGCATCGGTAAGCTATTTTTGTGAGAGGTTGGTTGTAAGAACCCAGAGTGCGCAACAATAAACTCCAAGAACAACAACATCTGCTGCAGCAGATATTTAACCTGGTTCTCCAGGTAAGGCAACTCACTTTTACCTTGTCTGCATAGGTTAAAAAAAAGCGATAAAAAGAATGAAAACTTCTAGCTAGGAAAAGTCAAAGTTAAAAGTTAAGACCTGCTCTGCGCGGCTATTGCTGTCACTAGCTTTTATGCTGTAACAACATCATCATCAATGATAATATAAGCCACGTGCATCAAGAGTATTTGTTACACATCTGTTTGTCCAGCACGCTTATTGCAACCTTAGACAAGTACCGTATCCTTCATTTATATCGTAACTCATTATGTATTAGGCTCGATTAGATAACCTGGTCTTGATACAAATAATTTATGAACAATGGTGAGTGTTGTCCCAAGTAATAATGGCGTCTTCTCTCTCTCTATCTAACATCATCATTTTCTGTTGCGCTACATATGGAGCAAGGAGCCACAAATGTAGCTAGTTCCCTTGTAGTAAGCCTGCACCAAACATTCACGCGGTCTTGCCGTTGTAGTTTCCGTGTCAATTTGTTCTACATGATGAAGTTGCCAGCTCCAAGCACAGCCTTGTACGACATGCCTGAGGGTGTTGTAGTCCTATTATTTCCTCATATCTTCAGAGACGGTCAAGCTCTTACACGAGGCATTAAGTCTTAGCACTAGCACTTATAACTGTCTTCTAATACAGCGTTCAAATCTCCCACAAGTACAATCTGTTTCAATCCATCTCTAATACAGCGTTCAAATCTCCCACAAGCATAATCTGTTTCAATCCATCTCTAATACAGCGTTCAAATCTCCCACAAGCACAATCTGTTTCAATCCATCTCTAATACAGCGTTCAAATCTCCCACAAGCACAATCTGTTTCAATCCATCTTTAATATAGCGTTCAAATCTCCTACAAGCACAATCTGTTTCAATCCATCTCTAAAACAGCGTTCAAATCTCCCACAAGCACAATCTGTTTCAATCCATCTCTAATCATCATCATCATCAGTTCCCATCTCCACAAAGAAGGTTGGCTGTAATGGATCTCCAACGTCTTCTGTCTCTTGTCTTGGTGGTGCACTCTGATAGACTCTTTCCTGTCCATCTCTTGATGTTATCTTCCCACTTATAGCGCTGTCTTCCCCTTGCACGTTTGCCTTCAACTCTCCCTTCTGTTATGGTCTTCTGCAAGGTGTTATGCCTTTTTATGTGGCCAAAGTATTTTAGCTGCCGAACTTTGACCTCCCTCATTATTTCTCTTTTCATACCTAGATTTTCTAGGACCTCCTTATTTGTTTTCATCTCTTTCCATGAGATACACCCCATTCTTCTATATATCCACATTTCAAGAGCCTCAATTCTTTCTTCCAAATGCTTATTCATCGTCCATGTTTCTGCACCATACAGAAATGCAGAATATATATAACACTTTATGATTCTCAATTTTAATTTGTGAGATAACTGTTTGGATGTCAGTAAATGTTTCATGTTGTTGAATGTAGCTTTGGCCATTCCTATTCTCTTCTCGATTTCTGTTTCACATCTGCCATCTTCTGTTATTATATGACCAAGATATACGTAGCTCTTGACTTGTTCCAGGATTTTCCCATTTACGCTTATCTTTAATGTGGGTTTATCGTCTGTTTTGCTAATTATCATAGTTTTTGTTTTCTCAATATTAATGTCGAGTCCATATTAATGACTTATGCTGTTCACATGCTTCACTAGTTCTTGTAACTCCTGTTCGCTTTCAGCTAACAACACGGTATCATCTGCATATCTAAGGTTGTTTATTGACCTTCCACTGATGTTCAGTCCTGGTATTTCCTGTATCTGTTTGAAAATTTTTTCGGTGTATAAATTAAATAGGCAGGGGGACAGCACAAAACCTTGTCTGACACCTCTTTTTATGTCTATGTATGGTGAATAATTCCTTCCAGATAGGACTGTGGCAGTTTGCTCCCAATAAAGGTTACTGAGTATTCTTATATCTTTTCCATCAATACCTATGTCTTCAAGGCATTCAATAATTTTCTCATGATGGACTCTGTCAAAAGCCTTCTTTTAGTCAATGAAGCACATATACATACTTTTTTGGACCTCTGTATATTTTTCTGCTAATATTCTTAGGCAAAATATTGCCTCTCTTGTTCCACTGTTGCGTCTAAAACCAAACTGTTCTTCTTGGATTTCGCTGTCTACTTTACTTTTTATTCTTTCCTGTATGATTTTGAGCAGTATCTTAATTGCATGACTCATCAGGCTGATTGTTCTGAAGTCTGAACATTCTGTTGCATTTGGTTGTTTGGGCAATGTTATAAAAACTGATGTCTTCATGTCGTGTGGTATATATCCTGTATTGTAGATATCGTTGCATATTTCTGTGATTGTATCTATACCAAAGCTCTCCAGAGCTTCTATCATTTCAATGTTTATGTTATCCATGCCTGCTGATTTTCCTTTTTGTATCATATGAATGGCATTCTCTACTTCTGATCTGAGAATGTTTGGGCCTTCATTAGAATCTGGTGATGGTTTTTTTACCTCTGTTGTCCTCGAATAGTTCTTTTACGTATTCTGCCCATCTGTTTGATATGTCTTTCTTCATCAAGTAATATTACACCATTTTTGTTCTTGATACAGCTTCCTCCTTGTGCAAACCGCGACCGATTTGATAATTTCTTTATTTCTTCAAGCATTTCTCTTGTCATGTGCTTTGCTTCCAAGTCTTCTATTTCCTTGCATTTTGTTTCTATCCACCGTTCTTTTGCTTCTCTACACATAGTACGTATGTCATTGTCTATTGTTTTATATTCTGGAGTGTTTTTTGCTTTCTTTCTTTCTGCCATTTTATTCAAGATGTCATCTGTCATCCAAATTTGATTTTTCTTAGACTCCTTTTTTAGGTAAATTTGCATTTGCTGATTGTATGCTTGTTTTTAAGCATTCCCATTTTGCGGTTGCTTTTTCTTCTGGGTTTTCTCTTCTATACTGCTCCATGCTTTCTGTCAATAACTGTTGATATTTATTTTTGACGTCGATTAAATACTTCTGTTTTATATCTGGTTGTTTCAGCGCTGATATTTCTATCTGGGGTTCCTCCTGTCTTTTGTTTCCTGCTCGTTTCAGCTTTATATTTACTTTGATGACGACTGGATTGTGATCTGAATTTATGTCGGCGCCAGGATGTGTCTTTGCACTTGTGACACTGTTCTTAAATCTATGTTTTATCATGATATAGTCGATTTGATTTCGTGTTACATCTCCTGGGCTTTTCCATGTGTATAATTTCCTTGGGTGGTGTTCAAAAAAGGTGTTACATATGACCAGCTGGTTTTCTTCACAGAACTGGGTAAGTCTGTGTTACGCACAAATAATTACTTTTTTCCAAAGTCTTTGTATGATCGTTTTTCGTATGTATGATCATTATTTGACTGAAATGCATGTTATATATATTTTATGGTCAAAGGGACAGAACCCGATATATCGATACTGCTATTTTTTATGAGTTTACCTCCTCTTGTATAGAGACACGTTCGGTCTATAATGTCTTGAACGAAGCGTGACCATATCTCCTTATTTGGTAGTATCAGTCAACTGTTGTAGATGTTTGAAACCTTTCTTAACGCTTCTGTTCATGTCCATAAAAGGCGCGACTGTGTAAGACTTTTATCTCGAATGTTCTTAGAATCGTCTTATTGTGAACAGCGACTCAGAGATTGTCATTCTGCGCATGTCTCGACTGGGTTGTCGTTTGCTGTTCCGCCCAGGTCGGGGAGTTGAGAAATGGACTGATTAGCGAGCGGACGCGACTGCGTCTTGTGATTCTCTGAGGGAAATACATTGTCTTTGTGAGTTAGTTAGCTAACTAGACTATTTCCCCGTATTATTCAAGCCTGCCTGGAGGCATATGTTCATGGTTGATTTTCCGAAATAAGGTAATTCCTCTTGTATCGAACTTTAGGCTATCATCTAGAGGTTCGTCATTTTGTCGCCTTTTTGCTCGCCTGTGTGATTCAAAATGGAGAGGTACTTTGACTAGGATTAAGTCATCGGTATCTTTATACCTGAACTAGTTATATATCTATGGGTCGCTCTAGACCAACAAGACTATTGTCTGTGTTCCAGGATTCGTTATATCAGAGATCACGTCCAAGTCAGATGGTTAGACTTAGGAAGGTTATAAAGGTCGAGCTGACCTGTAATCCATGTATGCTACTCACGTGCAGACAGTAAACGGACGTATTGTATACATCTGATCTGCTAGCATCAGGAAGGAATAATTATTATTGTCTATGAACATTAAGGATCTGCAGCGGACCACGGTTGCAGAAGTTATATGTATTATTTATCAAGCTTCGCTATGATATTTGTTTTCCATACAACTATTGAGTATTGACTCCTACATGACTGTCAGTTAACATGATTTTTTTTTTTTTTTTTTTTTTTTTTCGTACGCCCGCTAATACTCGAGGCGAAATCTCAGGTTATTACTATGTCTAACCTGACATTGATTTTACGTGAGTATCCCTTTTTACTTGTACAGAGACAGGTGTCCCTCGCCATTCAGGCAAATACTCTCCGATTTCGGAGGTACCCATTGCAGCTGGGTCGGCTCAGGAGCCGCCAATCCCTGGTCGACAACACTCCTTCAAATGTTCTCGCCAGGTCTCGAGTTAATCCAGTCCAATTCCCGGTCGACGAAAAATCCTCAAATGCCGTCGCCCGGGTTTGATCCTGAATCACCCGGTCGCCAGAGCGGTGTTGTAACCACTACGCTAGCGCGGCTCCTCAACATGAGTTTGAATGCTGCATTCGTTATACTATGCTGATGATAACATAAGTATCATGACTGTTTTGTGGCGTGCAATAAATGGTATAAACCTAAAGCGAAGTTACCATTTTTATGACTCTACACGTCATGTTGCCTGTGGTGTACCCTGAACTGTTCTACTGCAACACACACACCGCAACAATCTAAACCAGATAAGACACCCACATCTTGCATTGTAATACCTGGTGTCGATAGAGGTGGTAATTTGACGGCATCCTAATTCCACCCTTATCAATTCATGGTGGCCAATAGTTGGTTTATTCTGGTACCAACTCTCAAGGGGGTCAACAAACCCAGACATCATCAGCAGACTACAAGACAACATTGCAGTTGCTATTCATCACCTTTGATGAAATTTTTTTGAAAGACGCAGCAGTACTGACAGTTGTTGATATTTTGAAACTACCCGGCGCTGCTCGGCGGTATTGAAGTTTGTCTACAAATAGAAGGACAAGTACCGAGCGAATGGATTTCCTGATCTGTTGAGAAGAAGGACAAGTGCCGTAACAACTGTTCCGGTCTCAGAATTACTGTTGCAGATTCAGAAGGTCAAGTTCAGAAGCTGTTTCCTGTCAGAAGCTGTTTCCTGTTAGAAGCTCATTTCCTTCGTCATGGCAGTTTACGAGAGCAGATATGGATCAACGTTGGATCATTGTCCTAAGAATGCTGATCACATCCTGTTCTGAACTGTGCTGACGTTGTGGATACATAGAAGTTAAGTGGCCTGTTTTGTTTGTGAACTGTGCCCTTATGTTCTAACTGAGCCTTCTGTCTATCACATTTTTCGCACTCTTTATATGTTTACATGTTATATGTTATTTGGATTTGTATTTATATGTTTATATTTCTGCGGGTTTTCTCGGTTGGGCGGTGTCTTTCAGTAGATGATACCACGTCACAGAGGTTCTACTGTTAGCGTTTTCGTTAGGGACTGTGCGAATTTCCTACTGTGAAATTTGCTAGCGACAATCGTTGCTATATCTGTTTAGTTGTGACGAGTTGTGCTTTATTTTCGTTTTTTTGTATATTTTTTTTTTTTGTTTCTCTCTTTCTTTCTGTTTTTTAGTTTCGATTTCAATTGTTTGTATTTGTAGGTCTCCTCTTTTCTATTATTCAGTTCTTCACGTAAATTGTTGTGTATATACTGTAGCGTCATTTGTTTGTCATATCTTCGCATTCTGTCATCATATTCTTTTTAGTTTCGCTGTTTATTTATTTGACTTATGCGAATGTTTTCGTATTGTTTGATCTTTGTTATTGTTTACATTGACTCTGATCTTTGTTATTGTTTACATTGACGTTGATCTTTGTTATTGTTTACATTGACTCTGATCTTTGTTATTGTTTACATTGACTTTGATCTTTGTTTTGTTTACATTGTTGGTACTTGTTATTGTTTACATTGTCTTGTTATTGTTTGCATAGTTCTTGCATAGTTAGCTTTCACTATTGTTACATATATGCTCATGCACTATTGATCTATAGTGCACTTATCATAACTAGCTGGTGGTTTTTTTCCCTTATGCACCATTGTAGTGCAGTTATGATAAATAACTGATGGTTATGCACTGATTTGGGTAGTGCACTGATAATTAAGAGGTGACTTGTGATATTATTGTATAACTGATAATACAAATTGGTGTCAAGTCTTGTTTCCCACAGAGATTGGAGTAAACATAGTAATTATACAAGCACTTTATTAAGTCTTGTTGCTATTAAGATTGAAATAAGATAATTAATTATTTCAGGTTCTGTACTCACATTTTAGACATCATGTCTACATTTGAGTACTTTATTGAGCAGGGTAAAGCCCTTGGGAAGACAGGTGATAAATTAGAAGAATTTGCGACTGTTCAATATGCCAAGGCATTGAAGTCGGAAGAAAAGAAAATGAAAGAACTAACTGAACAAAAGAGAATAGATGCTGAAAATTTAAAACTGCAGATGCAGGTAGATGAAAAGAGATTACAAATGGAAATGGAAAAACAAAAAAGAGAAGCAGAATCTCAGGAGAAGAGACTTCAGGCTGAGGTTGAAAATAAGAGACTTGAAAAAGAAGCTGAAAATAAGAGACTTGAAATAGAGGCTGAAAATAAAAGATTAGAAAAAACAGGCTGAGGCTGAAGAAAGAAGGTTACAAAGAGAAGCTGATGAGAGAAAAGCAAAAATGGAACATGAAGAAAAACTCTTAGCTTTGGAGTTAGAAAAGTTGAAGTTATCTAGTAATGCTAATGATGCTAATAAGGTATCATCTGCTAATAAGTCTAGTACTGTTGATTTCAAGCTTAATTTACCAGCATTCAATGCTTCAATTGATGATATAACATTTTATCTGGATAGATTTGAAAGTGCATGTAAGGTGCATAATATAGATAAAACATTATATGTTTATCATCTGTCCAAGATACTTAGAGGTGATGCTTTGACTTTGTTGGGTATGGTAGATGTGCCTGACAAGAACAACTATGAGGTTGTCAGGGCGGCATTGTTAAAGAAGTACCAACTTAACGAAGACGGATATCGTCTTAAATTTAAAAACATGTTACCAGAAACTGGAGTTGAATTCTCAGAATTCATCTCAGGCATACGTCTTACTTTTTTACGATGGGTTGAGCTTTCTAAGACAGAAAGTACATTTGAAGCCCTCATGGACTTACTTCTTAGAGACAAGGTTATGTCTTCTGTTAATGAAGCTTTTCTTTCTTTTCTTCATGAGCGTAAGCCTAAAAATATAAAAGAAATGGAAGAATATTGTAGCCAGTATGTTACTGCACATCCTCACATAACCATTAGCAACTCTAAGGTAAAAGAAGGTCTGCCAGTTGCTTCGGCAGCACCTTATGGCCCGAATTTTATGCGTAAATTTCAGGGTAGCCAGCAAAATTTCAATAAAAAGAGTAACCGTAATTATGCCCAGAACCATGGTAATCAATTTCAGGGAGATTCTTCTTCCCAGAACTGGAGACAACCTAATATTACACGGTATTCTATTCCCGGTAACTTTAGAAATTTTCATAAAGGTAATCGGTATAGAGGAAAATATTTTTTGCAGAGACCTCAATACCAAGATAATAGAGGTTCTCAACAGCATAGAGATGGTAATGACAGTTATGGAAACTGGAACGCAAACCAGGATAAAAATTACAGTAGGGACTTTAATGATAATTGCAGAGGCAATAATGGTCGCGGTAGATCGCAACAGAAGAGAAAAAGATATCAACAGACAAACTCTGTTCAACAAGAATCTCAGGGAGCAGATAAACAGGTTAATAATGATAAAAAACCATAATACTATCGGATGCTCATCTTTTGACTTTGGTAGGGCAAATAAATGTATCCAATGCAGTACTTTATTTGATCCGAAAACCATTAGTACTCTAAGCTGTGGTCATCCTTTGCCCGCTCTTCCTGCTAATGTTGCTCATGATGGGAGAGGTTCTCTTATATTACATAAGGGGCTTGTAAATAGTAATCCAGTCTCGGTGTTGTTTGATTCTGGATGTACTACTGTCGGGGTTAGGCAATCTCTTGTAGATCCATTCTGTGCTACAGGAAAGGTCATCAAATGTGTCACATTTGGTGGCACGTTGGAAAAATATCCTACTGCCATAATACATATTGCTACTCCTTTCTTCACGGGAGAGGTCCACGCGTGTCTACTTCCAAACCCTATTGCGGACCTTATTATTGGTCGTATTCACGGAGTTAGGGAATGTACCCCACAGCAGATTGCTGTTTGGGAAGAGCAAAACATTGAAGCTACCAATACGGTGGTCACAAGAGCACATGCTCTGGATCCACCTCAAACTTCATTAACTAATAATGATGAAGTAAATGAACAAAATAGTCACTTGACTATTACACGTGACTCATTTATCAAATTGCAAGAAGAAGATCCGTCGTTACAAAAATTCTTCATTCTAGCAAAAAAAGGTGATCCTAATCAAAATACTAATAGAAAATCTTGGATTTCTATGAAGAACGGCGTACTTGTACGTATGGTACAAGACTCGACTACATCCACTCATTCACAAATTCTTGTGCCTAAGAGCATGAGGGTGCAAATATTGCAACATGCTCATGACTCGCAATGTGCTGGACATATGGGTTTTTCCCGTACAAAGTCGAGAGTTCTTGCGGCTTTCTTTTGGCCATGTGTGAGCAAGGACATACGAATGTACTGTCGCTCTTGCAAAGTATGTCAGGAGGTCAAATCTAAAGGACCACGACATGCTGCGCCTATTCAGGCTGCTGACATTCCAATTCGCCCTTTTCAAAAAATGGCAATAGATATTATCGGTCCTTTTAGAATTAAGTCGGCTAGAGGGCATCAATTTATTCTTACATGTGTCGATATGTGCACACGTTGGCCAGAGGCAATACCTCTCAAGAGCATCTCAACTGCTGATATCGCAGACGCTCTTTGGCTGATATTTTCTCGCTTGGGTTTTCCCGGAGAAATATTGTCAGACCATGGCACTCAACTGATATCAGACACTATGTCACAGGTAATGTCTATGCTACATATAAAAAGGTCTCTCAGCAGTATCTATCACCCAATGTCTAATGGGTTGGTCGAACGTTTAAATAGGACTCTAAAAACTTTACTGGGTAAAATAACTGAGGATCATCCTCAGGATTGGGACAGGGTCTTACCCGCGGCTCTCTTTGCGTATAGAGAGGTCCCCAATGAACATACGGGGTTTTCCCCTTTTGAACTTGTCTTTGGCGCGCAACCGCGCGGCCCTATGTCTTTACTTCACGATCTAATCACTGCCGATAATATTAGCGATGAGACTCAGTCTTCTTATGAGTACGTCATTGCTCTTAGGAAAAAAATCATTGAGGCATGCAGACTAGCAACTTCGTCTTCCGAATTTGCTAAAGAAAAGGCAAGGCAGTTTGCGAATAAGAATAGATGTCTACGACAACTTTGTCCAGGTGACAAAGCTCTCGTTCTACTTCCTTCAAGGGAGAACAGACTTCTAATTGCATGGAAAGGTCCATATGCAATAGTCTCCAAAATTTCTGATGTCGACTATGTTGTCGATATTGATGGAAAGCATAAAACTTTCCACATAAATATGCTCACGGAATTTCATGAAAGACCAGACTATTTGCAGCCTATTTTCCAGGCAACGGACAATTCTCAAGTACCTCATGGTCAATACTCATCGCTGTCAGTTATACAGGATGAGGAAACTACTTTTTCTGATGTCAATCTTCCTCTTTCTATGGTCCCACTTTATTCTACGGAATCTTGGAAAAACGTGACCGTTTCTCCAAATCTTTCCGCTGAGGAACATCGACAAGTTTCTTCGATGTTGCAAACATTTCAGGATGTTCTTACAGACATCCCGGGACACACACATGTCATTGAACATGACATTGTGCTGACTGATCATAATCCTATCAGAGTCAGACCCTATCCAATACCTATCCATTTCCAGTCTCAAGTCGAAAAAGAATTGGATGAAATGATACGTTTGGAAATCATTGAACCATCCACTTCAGCATACTCTTCGTCTATGGTTATTGTTCGAAAGAAGGATAATAACATTCGCATTTGCGTAGATTATCGCAAATTGAACCAAGTTACGAAGTTCGACGCTGAACCTATGCCTTCATTAGAAGAGCTACTCAATAAACTTTCTAATTCTAGATTCTTTACCAAACTAGATTTGTCTAAAGGTTATTGGCAAGTCCCGCTAACTGAACGTGCCAAACCTTTTACAGCTTTTTCTACACCTAGGGGTTTATTCCAATGGAATTTCATGCCTTTTGGTCTTATGAACGCCCCTGCTACATTCGTACGCATGATGCGCCGAATTCTCGCATATCGTACAGATGTCATAGCATATCTAGATGATATCTGTCTATTCAGTGATTCCTGGGAAGATCACTATTTGGGTTTATACGAATTACTGTCTACTCTTCGCGAGTATAACTTGACTGCAAAACCCTCTAAAGCCTTTATAGGATTTAGTGAGATTTCTTTCCTAGGTCATCGTGTTGGTCATGGTCTTTTAAAGACAGAGGACCACAATGTTTCAAAAATACTTAACATTTCGGTCCCTAAGACAAAGAAACAAGTAAGGAGTCTATTAGGTTTGATCCAATTCTACGGACGATTCATTCCGAATCTGTCCTCCATTATGGCACCGCTTTCTACTTTATTGAAGAAAGGGTCGCCTAATTTGATCCGCTGGTCAAAAGAATGTCAATCCTCATTGGACCAGGTTAAAGACCTATTTTCATCTCCACCTATTCTTAGGTTACCTACTATTGAGAAGACTTTTGTTCTTCGAAGTGACGCCTCGTCAACTGGGATTGGGGCAGCACTAATGCAGGAGTATTCTGATACTCTGCATCCGGTGATGTATATCTCTAGGAAATTAAATGCTGCAGAAAAGAATTACTCGGTTTTAGACCGTGAGTTATTGGCTATGGTATGGTCTATTCTGAAGTTACAAAGATTTCTTCTAGGCGCACATTTCATTGTGGAAACCGACCAGAAAGCGCTTACTGCTATTCAGAGCAAAAACTTGAAGAGCTCGAGGTCCACTCGTTATGCCATAGCTCTTCAACCATTTCATTTCTCGGTTCGAGCTATCCGTGGTTCGGATAATGTAATGGCGGACATTCTGTCCAGATGCCCACACGATTCCACATGATTCTTCTGTCATATATATATTTCCTGATATACAGTCCAATGTTATAATGACATGTTAGTAGATTTTTTTTTTTTTTTCTCACTTTTTTGAGGGGGAATTTATAACATTGTTCCATGTAATTATCTAAGAAGGCTTAGTTAGTGATATACGGGCCAAAAGATCACTCGGCCACATTTATATAAATTATTTTCAGGATTGTATTGAGAGATTTACCAGTTGTCTTTAAGATTTGTGTTATTGATATTTTCGCAGCACATCATTGAAGATGCGAGATTGTGTCCATTGTGGAACTTTGAGTATATCAAGTCCTGTCCTAGATTGGGAGCGGATGATGTCCACATCTTCTTCTATTGAATGTTTTATGTCAACGAAGATCAACACATGTATTACTTATTAGTTACTGATGCATTACATAATGTAATAAAATAGTGCGGTATATTAATATATTACACCGCTATTTGCAACACATTGTATGATATCATAATAATATATTTGATTTCATATATTGGTATGAGAATAATTTGACTTTTATTATGATGTTGCCAGCATTGTGGTTTGTGTTGGTGGCACCTTCCTGGGATATATACGCGTATACTTAGATAAATTTTTCTCTAAGGACCTGGGATATGATCTCAGTTTTGCTCCAAGTGTTGAGCTATTTTGTTAGGTATATCCGCGCATCATACGTGCGTTAGGAGCCTAGATTTTTCCGGCTCCAGGATTTAAAAAAAAAAAAAAGGTTTTTTTTTTTTTTTCCGGGAGGGTGCGGTAATGTTACGCACAAATAATTACTTTTTTCCAAAGTCTTTGTATGATCGTTTTTCGTATGTATGATCATTATTTGACTGAAATGCATGTTATATATATTTTATGGTCAAAGGGACAGAACCCGATATATCGATACTGCTATTTTTTATGAGTTTACCTCCTCTTGTATAGAGACACGTTCGGTCTATAATGTCTTGAACGAAGCGTGACCATATCTCCTTATTTGGTAGTATCAGTCAACTGTTGTAGATGTTTGAAACCTTTCTTAACGCTTCTGTTCATGTCCATAAAAGGGGCGACTGTGTAAGACTTTTATCTCGAATGTTCTTAGAATCGTCTTATTGTGAACAGCGACTCAGAGATTGTCACTCTGCGCATGTCTCGACTGGGTTGTCGTTTGTTGTTCCGCCCAGGTCGGGGAGTTGAGAAATGGACTGATTAGCGAGCGGACGCGACTGCGTCTTGTGATTCTCTGAGGGAAATACATTGTCTTTGTGAGTTAGTTAGCTAACTAGACTATTTCCCCGTATTATTCAAGCCTGCCTGGAGGCATATGTTCATGGTTGATTTTCCGAAATAAGGTAATTCCTCTTGTATCGAACTTTAGGCTATCATCTAGAGGTTCGTCATTTTGTCGCCTTTTTGCTCGCCTGTGTGATTCAAAATGGAGAGGTACTTTGACTAGGATTAAGTCATCGGTATCTTTATACCTGAACTAGTTATATATCTATGGGTCGCTCTAGACCAACAAGACTATTGTCTGTGTTCCAGGATTCGTTATATCAGAGATCACGTCCAAGTCAGATGGTTAGACTTAGGAAGGTTATAAAGGTCGAGCTGACCTGTAATCCATGTATGCTACTCACGTGCAGACAGTAAACGGACGTATTGTATACATCTGATCTGCTAGCATCAGGAAGGAATAATTATTATTGTCTATGAACATTAAGGATCTGCAGCGGACCACGGTTGCAGAAGTTATATGTATTATTTATCAAGCTTCGCTATGATATTTGTTTTCCATACAACTATTGAGTATTGACTCCTGCATGACTGTCAGTTAACATGAGTTTGAATGCTGCATTCGTTATACTATGCTGATGATAACATAAGTATCATGACTGTTTTGTGGCGTGCAATAAATGGTATAAACCTAAAGCGAAGTTACCATTTTTATGACTCTACACGTCATGTTGCCTGTGGTGTACCCTGAACTGTTCTACTGCAACACACACACCGCAACAATCTAAACCAGATAAGACACCCACATCTTGCATTGTAATACCTGGTGTCGATAGAGGTGGTAATTTGACGGCATCCTAATTCCACCCTTATCAGTCTGTCTCCTCTATCATTTCTTGTCCCTAATCCATACTGTCCTACTATTTTCTTGTATTTTCCTTTTCCTACTTTTGCATTCATATCACCCATTACTATCAACACATCTGTAGATTTGGCTGGTTTAAGTGTGTTTTGTAGCTCTTCATAGTATTCTTCTATTTCTTCCTCGCTATGATCTTTAGTTGGTGCATAAGTTTGTAAGATTGATATGTCGAATGGCTTTGCTCTCATCTTTAGTAACATCATTCTGTCATTGTGTGTCCAGTATCCACATACGTATTTTTCTAACTCCTTCTTTATCAACATTCCTACCCCTCTTTCATGTTTTTCTCCTCCTGAGTGTATAAGCGTGTACTGGTCTCTTGTTATGTTAGCCTGTATCTAAAAGTCTTGCCTCTGCAACTCCCAGTATATCGAGTTTCATGTCTGTTGCCTCTAATATAAGATTGTCAAGCTTTCCTTCTCCGTTTAGAGTTCTAACATTCCATGTTCCTATTTTTAGGCTTCTCCTACTAGTTTTTAGGTGGCCTTTCTCAGAATGCTCCCTTTCAAAAGAATTTAAGGAACACACGTCATTATGTACTTCCTTACTCATTAGAGAAGTTGCCTCTTCCCTGTTAATTTGTACAGTAGATTCTTCCCCAGGGGACAGAGAGTTCTCTACATATCGGTTCTTATCTTGTTGTTGTGATCCCATTACGTTCTGTAGGAAGTACGTGGTAAGGCCCCAATCTCTTCCACGGTGGCTAGCCATTGTCCTTGTCTATGTCCGACACGCCTCTAGTGCGCCACACACTTTGCTGTTTCGCTTTGCGAGCCGTTGATCTTCTCAGATTCCTCCGCCTCACTCACCGTCTCAGTCTTTGTGTACTAGGGATGGACATTCCCTTGAGTAAGATTGCTCCTACTCCACCCATGTAGTTTAGCCAGTCAGCCAAGACTGTTGCCCGGGATGTGGCCACCGCCGTACACAAGCGGTATTCACGGAGCCATACATGAGCTAGACAAAGAGAGGGAGAACCAAATAGGATCCTGACTATCCTAAAAAGGACATGGCTGTCTCTCACTATGAGGTACTATTCCTCTCTCTTTATCCTACATTCATCTCTAATACAGCGTTCAAATCTCCTACAAGCACAATCTGTTTCAATCCATCTCTAATACAGCGTTCAAATCTCCCACAAGCACATCTGTTTCAATCCATCTCTGATACAGCGTTCAAATCTCCTACAAGCACAATCTGTTTCAATCCATCTCTAATACAGCGTTCAAATCTCCTACAAGCACAATCTGTTTCAATCCATCTCTAATACAGCGTTCAAATCTCCCACAAGTACAATCTGTTTCAATCCATCTCTAATATGTAATATGAATACATTAAAGTACGAACCACACATTGTAATATAATGCGAATCTTGACATGTACGATATTCTGTAAATAAACATGGCTACGAACTGAACATGCTTTTACTGAGTGCTTTCTGAAACATGTGTGTGCTTGTGTAGATGACGAGGTAATGCTTATATACATACATCATAACATTACATGGTGGCAGCGGTCGATACCGGACCGACGCAAAACAGCTACACGATAACACGTGAGTACAGTTTGTTCGGCTAAAATTCGTCATTGAGGTCAACCATGGAAACTAAACACTACCGCAGCGCACCGCAAATGCGATTTGCCGGTCGAGGTGATAAGAGTGAAGCTTTCTTGTTATGGCGCCAACGCATAGATCTATATTCCAAGACCACTGGTCTGGAAGGACAAACCTTAACTCCATATATCCTAGAAGCATTGGACGATGAAGGTTTGAAAATTTACAACAGTTTTGCTACCGCCATGCCTGTTGAGTCAGCGACCGACCCCGTAGCCATATTGGACGAATTTGAAAAAACGTCTGATCATAAAGCACACAAACTTTAGAGCGGCAAGATTAGAACTCCACCACCTGCGACAGAAACCTGATGAAAGTTTAGATGATTTCTTCACTCGCATCAAGGAGAAAACAAGTGTATGTAAATTTAACAAAGAAGAAGAAAAAGAGCGAATTATTGAACAGATCCTTCTTAGCACACCAATGCCAGAGTTCCAGAAATGGCTACTGAGCCAGAGTGATACACTAACTTTACAACAACTTCTGGATGAAGGCAGGAAACACGAGGCACAAGCACTAAACATTAAACAAATTCAGCAAGGTACAGTAACAGCCCAGGTGGATGCAGTAAAAAGCTATAAACCCAAACAAAACAAAGCAACTGGTTCGAAGCAACAAGAAAAACACAACACAAGCAGAGGTGCTATGTGTAAATGTTGTGGCCTAAACCACATACAAAACCACTGTCCAGCTAAAGACTCTACATGTCATTACTGCAGAAAGAGGGGCCACTGGATAAAATTATGTTTCAAGAGGAAACAAGACAGTGCTCAACACAAACTTCACAGCAGAAAGTCGTCAAAACAAACACACTCTATGATGACTGAGGACCTTGACTCCAGTGAAGAAAGTGATCCTTCCACTTTTGATACTGTGAAGATACTAACTTTCAGTAATGAACCAAAGAGAACGCAGGCTTTCTGCAAGGTACAATTCCGAATACCAGGAATTAAAAGGCACAAAGAAAGATATATTCGGTTCAAGATAGACACAGGTGCCCAAGGTAACACTCTACCCTTAAGAATATTCAGACAGATCATGCCTGACAAGGTGGATGAGCAAGGATTTCCCACAAGGGATGTAAAAAGTAGGAGTGGCAGGACAAAGCTAAGAGCTTACAATGGAACAAGTATAGACTGTTTTGGAGCAGTAACACTTGAATGTTCATACAGAGGCTCTGAACGGACATTGTCAACATTTTACTTGGTAGATGTTGAAGGACCTGCAATTTTGGGTTTACCAATGTGCGAAAAGCTGAGTGTGGTAACTATTAACAACATTAAAGAGGATATAGGTCTTGCAGATGCTCTCAGCAGACTACCAAACCCCAACAAGACAGCAGATCTTACCCCAAACATCAAAGTTGATTTTGTCAAGTTTAGCGATAATCGGCTTGAACACATCAGAGAAGACACAATGAGAGATCCTATCCTTAACTCTCTCAAAGAACTGATATACCATGGATGGCCAAGCTCTATCAGGGAAGTTCCAACACACATCCGTCCATACTACTCGATGAGGGACGAGTTAAGCATCGAAGATGGTCTGATCCTTAAAGGAGATCGCATTGTTGTACCAGAAACACAACGCGATATCATCCTTAAACAGCTCCATAATAGTCACCTTGGTATTGTGAAGACACAACTGAGAGCAAAGAAAGATGTTTACTGGCCACAGATAAACAAGGACATAGAAACACTATGTAAAAACTGTTCAATTTGCCAAGAACATGCAAATAGGCAGTGCAGAGAACCTCTCATACCATCAGACATACCATTGAGCCCTTGGAGCATTATAGGAACTGATATTTTCTCAATCGACAATAATGACTATCTTATTATTGCTGATTACTACAGCAAATTTCCCATCATTGAGAAACTTCCACAACCCTCACCATCAGCTGTTATTGCAGACATTACAAAGAAGTATTGCAGCATGTTTGGCATCCCAGATGAAATTAGATCAGACAACGGTCCACATTTCTCAGGTCAAGCATACAGAAACTTCACTAAGGACTGGAAGATCAAACACACAACATCATCACCTAGATACCCTAAATCTAATGGTTTCATTGAGAGACAGATACAAACTATCAAGTCAATCATGAAGAAAACAAGAACAGAGGATGTACACTTAGCACTCTTGAGATGGAGAACAACACCGGTAGACAGTAAGATCGACAGTCCAGCAGAACTTATGTTTGATAGAAGAATTAAAGACCTCCTACCATCTAAGGTCCACTTCCGTCCACAACATAGAGACAGCACATATGATCAACTTCAGCATCGTCAGCAAGTTCAGAAATCCAACTATGACAAATGTGCTAAAGACTTACCACCATTATATCCTGGTCAGCATGTGACTACCTACAACCACAACAATGACACATGGTCAAAAGCAACAATCATTTCCAGAAACCCTGAACCCAGGAGCTATACTTTAAGACCAGACAGCAGCAGCAACCTCCTGAGGCGAAACAGAGTGGACATAAGAGAAATCCCACAGAATACAACAGAACAGAGAATTCCCATGCTTTCAACAGACAATGCAGTAACTCCAGACCTTGGTGCCCCACAAAACCAACAAGCGCCAAGGCCGAAATCACAACCAACTCAAGCTAAACCAGGGACTTCCGCAGAACCACCAGCACTTTACACCACTCGTTCTGGCCGTACAGTGACACCTCCCAGCCGATACAGACAGTGACATATATACTCACACTGAGCATTACACATACTTATCCTTTCTCACATGAAACATTTCGTTGGAAATGTTTGCACACATTTTTTTTTTCAAAAAAGGGGGGATGTAATATGAATACATTAAAGTACGAACCACACATTGTAATATAATGCGAATCTTGACATGTACGATATTCTGTAAATAAACATGGCTACGAACTGAACATGCTTTTACTGAGTGCTTTCTGAAACATGTGTGTGCTTGTGTAGATGACGAGGTAATGCTTATATACATACATCATAACATTACATAATACAGCGTTCAAATCTCCCACAACCACATCTGTTTCAATCCATCTCTAATACAGCGTTCAAATCTCCCACAAGCACAATCTGTTTCAATCCATCTCTAATACAATCTTCTGTCTCCAGTTTTTGTCATTTCAATGTAATGTCCATTTATAAACTGTTTATTCACGGTCTTTTGTCTTGAATATATTCGCTATTATCCCCCCTCCCATTTTCCCCCAATTGTATTAGCATCCATTTTGTCGACGAGTCCCAGCGATGACAGTCTATCATGTTACCGCCTATTGGTTAAATATATAAAGTTGACCTATCTCTTACTCTTTCTGTTCTCGACAGATTCTGCTGCCAAAATGTTGCTTGTCGTGGCCTCTCTTGTACCGTAAATATTTCTAACGTAGCCAATCTAGAAACAAACAAACCTGCCGAGACAGAAACAACAAAAACTGAATATAGGCTGGTTTATTTTTAGACAGACGTAGAAAAATAGAGGCGCACTTTTATCAGTGCACCCAGGAAAGTGTCGGATAATGGGACAGATTAGAGGAGGAAATACGTAGACAGACAGGTAGATAGATGGATAAATAGATACGGAGATGATAGATATATAGATATTAGATAAATAAAGATAGACAGATAATATTTCATGCACGTCAGTAATATTTGGCAAGTTTTTCGACAGTAGGCCTACGAAAGTTTAGATTATTATGACTTTACCTTCTTCTACGCAGATTGATGCCAAATAACAACCAAAATATTGAAAATCTTGTCGACATCCTTGTCTGTCTGACAACGGCGTGTAATTTTTTGTTTGTTTTACCTGCTGATCACCGCGCGGCTGCAGTTTGGCGGTGAATTATGGAAAACTTAGAGGTCTGCTGCTGAAAACGTCAGATAATCGGGGCGAGAAAAAAGAGAAAATCTCATTTTTTTTGGAATGCGACCTTGAAACGATGTTTTATCAATATAACAAACAAGAGACCGGAATGAGACAAAGAAATCGAGGTGAGAAAGAGTTCCTTCGAGAAGAACAAAACTGACAAGATGGGAGACATTCTCTCCCCCCCCCCCCCCCCCCCGGGCAGATAATGACAGCGTTTAAGTCAGAGGTTCAGGGACGCCTGGAGGTCTGTATTTCACATCACGTGTTGTCTTGTGTAAAGCCCGCGCAACAAGCAGACGCCAATAACCCATAGTACGCACGTGCTCAGAAAAAAAAAAAAAGATGTTTGTTCACGCGTTTTCTTTCTTGCGAAATAGCTTAAAAATAGCTCAAGAATAATTTACGATTACGGTGGTAAGAAGTTCCCTCTTTCTTTCCCTCCACAAAAAACTGTTTTATTTTAATGTCTTCGTATTTCCACGTGGCAGAGAGGACCTTAGAAATTGGGTGCTACCTTTGTGTGTGGCACGTGACGTGATTCATGGTCAGACTTTGGAGTTTTTACAGTGAACTTGGAGTTAATAGCTTACAGTAATAAGTATAAGTAAAACAAACGGACGAGAAAACATTATGAGGTCACGCAACGGCAGCCATAAAAAACACAGGAAAAAAAACTTATAGGTTTTAAACGAGCTCCTACCATTAACTTAACGGTAACTCGGTGACTACAAGTCCATATATTTTTTTTGGGGTGGGTGGGGGGGGGGGGGGGGGGGGGGGGGGGGGGGGGGGGTGGGGGGGGGGGGGGGGGACAGAATATGGTAAATAACCACACACCCCAATACCAGCACTGGTGTGTGTATACTAAAATATTCAAAATAAAGTAAGTAGGGGGGGGGGGGGGGGGGGGGGGGTAAAACACGGGGGGG